>CM076580.1:257001543-257400021 GCA_034641835.2 Pinus albicaulis | reverse complement strand
GAGAGAGAGAGAGAGAGAGAGAGAGTAATGAGAGAGCTCCAAAATTGAACTGACAAAAGGTTACCCATTGATCGTCAGAAGCCTTTTTATAGATGAGGCCTCTATTTTCTTCATTTTCCATTATTTTACATCATTTTCCTCCCCACATGCAACCCGTGACCTTTCATCTTCATTTTCTCCTAATTTCCATTATTTTCATAAATAAAATATCAATTAATGCCTCATGCCTTTCCAAGGCCTTTTCTTTTTCCTTTGCCAATATTGTAAAGTTTTGTAGATGTTCTATGCTAGGAGCAATTTTACTTTTCCCACAGCAATCATACAAATAGTTAAGCAAAATGCAGATAGAACATAAAAGTAGATCTTACAGAAGACAAATCAGAAACAGGAAAAATGTGTGTGTTCGTTTCATGCAATAACAGGATTACTCAACCAAAGAAAGTCTCTTCTCCATCTCTGTACCTAAAGATGTGTAACAACAATTAATCAACAGAGATGAGTCAACCCAAGTCATCCTTCTACAAAAAGTCAACGCCGTCCAAAAGTCAACGTTGTATAAAGGTTAAAAGTCAACGCAGCAGCAAAACGGTCAACCCTTTGACCTCGATTTTTGTGCCAGGTAGTACGGCCTTCAAAAATCGAACCTTCCACAAGTTTTCAGCTTGATTGGACCATGCGTTGACCAAAGTCAACGCTGGTCAAAATTTCTGCGAAACCCTAGCAGCAGAAAATCGTACTTCAGCTCAGCCGTACGGTCTGTCCTCTTTCTCCTTCCCACGTGTGGCTGAAATTCGTCCTCCAGGTAGCTAGTACTATTTCAGATGAGAGAGGAAGATGTGAGTTGTGTTGTGATGAAATTCTCTCCAACTTTTCCTGTATTTATATCCATCAATGAGGGTGTGTGACACATCTGTTGGGCATGTGAGCCTACATTACAAAACTGGCCC
This sequence comes from Pinus albicaulis, assembly GCA_034641835.2. Classification (NCBI taxonomy): domain Eukaryota; kingdom Viridiplantae; phylum Streptophyta; class Pinopsida; order Pinales; family Pinaceae; genus Pinus; species Pinus albicaulis. The sequence goes on along the minus strand of CM076580.1, from coordinate 257,399,074 downwards.
ATCTTTATACATGTGGGAAAATAAATTCAAAAACATATGAACACATCGATTACATCTAGGATATGGATCTTGCACCTCTCCGAAAGAGGAATCCAATAAAAATATTGGCATCTTCATCTGAGCATTACAACATGGAGTTTGGACCTAGTTGTCCAAAATTAACACTCCCTCTCAACTAGGAAGAACTCCATCCATCAGTGCAATCAACATCGTGCGTCATCCCGCCGAAACTTGCTCTGCTGGCTTCTTTATTTCGTAATAGAAGGTCACTTAAGCAAAGACATCATCCTCGACCCACATAATCACTCCGCAGGTCCCGTACCACAAAAACTTGGATCCCATCAAGTGGTTGGACCGTGCCATCCTGGGACAGAGTACGGCACCGATGCGTCCATCAGTCTTTGCTATTGGTCTCTAGCTTTTCCCACCTCATTGGCCAAATGAGAGGTACTTCCCATGAGCCCTGAACTCAATGGGTAGGATGGATATGGGGCACAGATAATGAGAGGTGAACCAATTCAATAATCACAACGGTGGGGTCCAAGCACACCAACAAGGTTTGGCAAGCCTAGCCTTGTGGTTGCTCATAGCTCCGAGAAGCTGTCCCTCAAGCCCCCCAGAGCTCCTTGAGCTCATCGTCCAACAGGACACACATCATAGGGTTGTTCCACGATACCAAGTCTCTCACGGAAGGTTAGGAACTTGACCTTCCCTAGGGGCTTAGTGAGAATATCCGTGACCTGCTCATCAATTCCTATATGATCAAGCTTACGTGCTACTACCAGACTACATACCGATAAAGTGGTACCCGATATCAATGTTTGGACGGCCGTGGAACACAGATTTCAATATACGAATCCCATCATTATCACAGAACACAAAGGTATCTAGTACATGTCCAAACAGCTCACTAAAGAGCTTTCGCAACAAAACTGCTTCACAACAGGCCATACTTGCTGCAATGTATTCGACCTCTGCGGTGCTCAAGGCCACCGACTTCTGCTTCCTGCTCATCCATGAAATCGAAGCAGAACCAAGATTAATAATCCATGCCTTTACGATCCACCACACCGCCCGCCAATTCCAAGACGATATCCAAGAGAATACACCCCGCAAAGGTATCTCAAATTTCCATGGTTTAATGTGCGGGCCCCGGAAGATATCTCAAAAGATTCTTGGCACCAACCCAGGTTGAAAATGATGAGGCTCAACCATTCGTTGACTCAAAGTGTTCATCGTAAAACATATGTCCCACTAGTGTTCACTAAGAACATCAAAGCTCCTATGAGTTGACGATACTCAGAGGATTGGCCAAGATGTGCCCACATAGCCGCCACTCAACTTCTTAAAGTCATTCATCAGGTCGACACGTACTTACAACCCACCATTCCAAATCTTTCCAGGTAGCTTCACAATATATTTCTCTTCTCGAGAAAGGAAAATCTCTCCAGCATGTCTCTCGCACCTCCGTGCCTAGGAAATAGTGCACGTTCCCAGGTCCTTCATCTCTAATTCGCCAGCTAGTGCCCTCTTACACCGATGAATGAGAGGTCATCGCCGTCAGAAGAGGTCATCCACATATAGTACCAGAATGAGAGGCTTTCACAACCCAGCTAAAGGTTCGGATCGCATTACTCGAGGTGAAGCCCGCCCATCAAGCAACTATCCATCCTTTCGTACTGCTTCCGGGTGCTTCGTTTTAACCCATAGAGGGCTTTCTTCACCCGCGTACATGAGTGTCTCGATCCCGAACTTCAAATCCTGTGAGGTTAATCTCATTATACACCTCTTCCTTTATTGCACTATGCAAAAAAGCGGTCTGACATCCATCTGATGAAGCACCCATCCCCGCGTAGGCAAAGAAGGGCTGGGTACTGACTTGATGGCGGTATATCGTGGCCATTGTGTGCAAATATGTCATCATAGTCAATTCCTTCCTTTGAGAGAAGCCACTACAACAAACCTTGCTTGAACTTCGAAGACCCCATCAGGATCCATGTTTGATCTTGTAGAGCCATTTCACAGACAACAGATTTGTCCTTCTGGCTCCCGGACCACATCCTGCATATCATTCTTCATTATGGACTCATATTCTTCGTGCATAGCATCCTTCCAAACTTGATGCTTTACTTGATTCCTCAAAAGATCCATGTCTGGGACAGGCTATCAGGGGCACTATGGCAAACTAGATACCTCGAGACCACACGGCTTCGTCTTTAGCTGCCCCTCTGGGGCGCATGACCCCGAGCATCTTCGAGGGTGTCCCCGAGCCATGATGGTCTCTTTCCTAGTGAAGGTGGACTACTGTGGTCCATTGGCCCTTCAATATCGTGCATAGTCTCATCCTCAGTTCTTCCAGATTTGTGTCTTCTTTCATGATTTTCTTCGATCTAGGAAGATCTACTACTTTCGTAAAGCATTCGTCAAAAGTGACATCATGGCTTATCTCTACTTCCTTTGACTCGTGTACATAGACTTATGCCTTAGAAGTCTCACCGTAGCCCACAAACATTCCTTTCTTCCCGCATTCAAATTACTTCTCTTTTCTTCGCACATGAAAATAGACAGAATATCCAAAAATTCTAAAATGAGACACTGTGTTTCTTACCGAGAAAACTCCTTCGTGAGTTTGGAGTCCAAAGCTGAAGGAGGGCATCGGCTTTGAATGTACACAAGAAGATTTGTACCTTCTCCTACGTAAACTTTGTGACCCCCGGTCACAGCATGGCACGGCAGCCTTCCACAATAGTCCTATTCATGCTCGTAACACCATTCTCGTCAGAGTATATGTTGGTAGTCTCCTCTTAATGCCATTTTCGTTAAAGTTCTTTAACTCATTTCGACTCATATTCAAGCACACAATTCCTCAAAATCTTGATCTTCTTCCATTACATTTTCCACCAAGGTTTACAGTACGGAACTACATGAAAGCTCTCTATCCTTCTTCTTCAAGAAGTATATCCGTGGATTTGCGAGAGAAGTCATCAAGAAATGTCATATAATAAGAACATCCCCTGTGTGATGTTACAAAGTAACATACCGAAAGATCGAATGACCTGGGGCTTGCAATATCTCGTATGTCTTTGTGACACTTGAGGGGAAAGGCCTTTGCATGTTTTCCCCAAGACAACCCTTACATACACCTTCTCATGATTATCAAATCTTACCTACCACCACCTTCCTAGCTTCCTAGAAGGGCTTTGTAATGAAGGTGTCCAAATCTTCTAAGTGCTAGTCTTCAGCTTTTATTTGATAGTATCACAAGTCATAGCTCCAACTGACTTCCTCCAACCCTCGGGTAGACAGCTCAACTCTAAAGCCAATTGAGATAGCTTTCTCTTGAAGCTCTTTCCACATGAGCACCTTTCCATCGAGAAGGTCATATACTGAACCCTTCGTCTTCCATGGCGACATGTAGACAAGGTTCTTCTTCAATTTAGTGTACATAAGAGTACATCTTTGTAAACGAGGACTTGTCCTTGAGACAAGTGGAGGGTCACTCCCCGTCCTTCGCCAGATAAGTGGCATTATCCCCAAGGATACTTCTAGATTAGTATCTCTTTCAACCAAGGGCTCAGTGCTTCTGAATCCTGGATGTCTTGAGGCACCACTATTTATTGTGGGCTGCATATCCATAGTGCTCAAGTGAGATGTGCAACAAGAGAGAGCGTATACTGTATTATACTCATTTCTTTTGTCACAACATTAGACTCTCATACCTCGGGTATTTCGCGACCCTTTTAGAAGGTTGATTGTTTCCTCCAAAGTGAGCCTTCCTCTTTCCTTTGGATTTGTCATTTCTTCGATTCCCATTCCTTTGGTTGTTGTTGTTATCGTCACCATCGGGAGAATCCTTCTTGAAGGAGCATTCTCTAGCATAGTGTCCAGGCCTATGGCAGGTGAAACATTTACCCTTCTTCTCTTGAGTCTTAGTCCTTCCTTTGTCCTTAGAACCACACTTGAAGTTCTGCTTCTTTCAGAATGACACCTTATGGCGACATTTCTTTATTCTCAATTATTATCCTTGTTTCTTCTTGCATACATCTGTGGCTTTCATCAAAGTTAGAATAGTGTGTGTTCAGTGGTGTGAATGTCTTACTTATTAATGATACTAAATGGTGAGAAGATAAATATAGTCAGGCTATCTCCCCAAATAATGTGGGGTAATTCTACTAGGTTTGGATGTAACCATAAAAAGATTTTGATATGTTCAAATCAAGCCTATTATATTCTTCAACTTGTTCTTCTTGAGATAACATGGTTACATTGTTGTGAACATAAGTATCAATTTGTCATACATCTCCTTGGATGTGCCTAGTTCAGATATGTAGGCAACCAGACTCTTATTTATGGATTCCCTGATCAGCAGCTTTGCTCTGATTTCTCCTTTCTTATACTTGTTTCTAACAGCAGCAGAGGCATTGGATGGAGGTTCTTGAATCTTCCCTGTCACATGATCCAGGAGATCATGATCTTCCAATTTTAGGTCTAATATCATCTTCCAGGCATGGAAGTCATCACTTCCAGTCAGCTTGTCATTCTCCTTGAATTCAAGACTAGTGGAACCCATTTCTTCGGTGATGATTGCTAAAGATAGAGTTTGTCTTCACCTCAACTCCGATACCATGTAAAGTTTTGTAGATGTTCTATGCTAGGAGCAATTTTACTTTTCCCACAGCAATCATACAAATAGTTAAGCAAGATGCAGATAGAACATAAAAGTAGATCTTACAGAAGACAAATCAGAAACAGGAAAAATGTGTGTGTTCGTTTCGGCGGTCAACAGGATGCTTCAACCAGCAAAGTCTCCTTGGTCAGCCAGCCCAGCATGTGTCACAACAGCCCTCCAATCAGTAGATGAGTCAACCCAAGTCAACTCTACAAAAGTCAACGTTGTCCTGAAAAAGTCAACGCAGGGGCAGCAAGCTAAAAGTCAACGCAGCAGCAAAACGGTCAACCCTTTGACCTCGATTTTTGTGCCAGGTAGTACGGCCTTCAAAAATCGAACCTTCCACAAGTTTTCGGCTTGATTGGACCATGCGTTGACCAAAGTCAACGCTGGTCAAACTTTCTGCGAAACCCTAGCAGCAGAAAATCGTACTTCAGCTCAGCCGTACGGTCTGTCCTCTTTCTCCTTCCCACGTGTGGCTGAAATTCGTCCTCCAGGTAGCTTGTACTATTTCAGATGAGAGAGGAAGATGTGAGTTGTGTTGTGATGAAATTCTCTCCAACTTTTCCTGTATTTATATCCATCAATGAGGGTGTGTGACACATCTGTTGGGCATGTGAGCCTACATTACAAAACTGGCCGACCTTGAACATGTGGAAAATAAATTCAAAACATATGTTCTGCTCATCGGATTAAGACATATTAGATATGGATTTTACACCTCTCTGAAAGAGGATTCCAACAAAAATATTAGCTTCTTAATCTGAGCATTACAACATGGAGTTTGGACCTAGTTGTCCAAAATTAACAAATATCCTTAGCCATAATAAACCGAATCAACACCCACTAGGATGTTTTTCCCACCATTCAGCTTGGAATATGTGTCCCATCCACCGTGATCTTATATATTTTTACATGGATTTTTACCAAGGCTGTTACATAACCCTCCCCCTTAGGGGAACACTATCCTCGATGTTCAATAACACCTATAACCAGAAAACTGTTAAAAACAAAACATATTGCCTATGGAGCTTTATAGCATAGCTCGTTGCAGTATTTACAATGACATCCTACTAAAACATGACATGACAATCATACCATTCAGTGGAGCTTTATAACATAACTCATTGCAATATTTACAATAACAACCACATATACTTAATCACATTTTCTTCAACCAACAAATAACCATACTGTTTGTGGAGATTTATAAACCATCTCGATACAATATTTACAATAATATACACATACATGTATACACATTTTCTCAACCAACAAATAAAAGGATATGATGCATGTATTAGCACCAAGGGAATCCAGAGGCTCACACATCCACCCTTAAAGTAATACCAGGATTCACTTCCTTCCCAAAAAGTCCAGAATCCACTATTAGAGCCAAAGTTGCATCCAATGTCCAATGCTACCATCTTACACCAATTTTCCTCTCAGTGAACATTTACCGGCTCATTGTTCTAGGGCCACACTCCCAATGTGAATCTAATCCCATCTGGAAATTCTAATTACCAAAAAAAATCCATCCCATCCCTTCCCTTCTATGTTACACAGTCCCTCGGGCAATTCGGTAATCCCCATCCGACCATCCAACTCAACCGAAGTGTGAGAACCCATCTCATCAAGGCTATACGAAAATGACAAGGATAGGTTGAAAACACTATCACACCTGGCAAAACCCATGCCGAGGCAATAAAGAACCACATGCAATACCATGCATGCCAAATCTAGCAAGGAAAATACACATGCAAATTGATAACTGCCAAGAATCTTGTTGTAGCTTCTTGATTCCTGCTCCTCCTTGCTTGCTCCCTCCTTTTCTTGGTTTCTTGCCTTTCTTACTCAAATGCCAAAGTGCTCCAAACTCTAAGTGTCCAAGAGAGAGAGAGAGAGAATATTGAGACAGATCCAAAATTGAACTAACAAAAGGTTAACCATTGATCTTCAGAAGCCTTTGTATAGATGAGGCCTCTATTTTCTTCATTTTCCATTATTTTCCATCATTTTCCTCCTCACATGCAACTTGTGACCTTTCATTTTCCTTTTCTCCTAATTTCCATTATTTTCATAAATAAAATTCCAATTAATGCCTCATGCCTTTCCGATTAAGCCTTTTCATTTTCCTTTGCCAATATCCTTAGCCATAATAAACCGAATCAACACCCACTAAGATGTTTTTCCCACCATTCAGCTTGGAATATGTGTCCCATCCACCGTGATTTTATATATTTTTACATGTATTTTTACTAGCGTTGTTACATAACCCTCCCTCTTAGGGGAACACTATCCTCGGTGTTCAATGACACCTATAACCAGAAAAATGTTGAAAACAAAACATATTACCTATGGAGCTTTATAGCATAGCTCACTGCAATATTTACAATGGCATCCTACTAAAACATGACAATCATACCATTCATTGGAGCTTTATAACATAACTCGTTGCAATATTTATAATAACAACCACATATACTTAATCACATTTTCTTCAACCAACAAATAACCATAATGTCTGTGGAGATTTATAAACCATCTCGATACAATATTTACAATAATATACACATTTTTTTAACCAACAAATAAAAGGATATGATGCATGTATCAGCACCAAGGGAATCCAGAGGCTCACACCTCCACCCTCAAAGTAATACCGAGATTCACTTCCTTCCCAAAAAGTCTAGAATCCACTATCAGAGCCAAAGTTACATCCAATGTCCAGCGCTACCATCTTGCGCCAATTTTCCTCTCAGTGAACATTTACCTACTCATTGTTCCAGGGCACACTCCCAATGTGAATCTACTCCCATATGGCAATTCTAATTACCAAAAAAAATCCATCCCATCCCTTCCCTTCTATGTTACACAGACCCTCGCGCAATCCGATCATCCCCTTCCATGTAGTCACTCACCTTCCAAGTTTTGCTGGCACCCTCATCTCGGGTAGTCCATCCCTTGGCAAGATTTCCTCACATCAGAAGGTCAAACAAACAAGGCATATACCTACCTCAAAACCATCATACTGGTCATAACATTCTCGTGGAAATCAATGGACACTATTGGGTACCTGTGTCCCACAATGTCCTTGCTCCTATAGTACTTTACCAACATACTACTGCATTTTCCAATTCCTTTTCATAACGCTGTTAGTTCTTATATTCGGTTTCAACCACCCAACCAGGCATTCCGTGCTTCCTGTACTAAGGACATAATTTCCATTAGTTTCAAAATAAATTGAAATAAATTCAAATCATACTTCATGGGTAGCTCGTCAACAAGGTACACTTGCAATCTTGTTCACTTCTTATAACATAAGTCAAACTAGTTGTTTGATCAAACCATCATGTATAAACATATCATATATGGCTAGCTCAAAATGCAACCATCATAGATCAAAATCATAAATCAGATGGAATCATCATAAACCATAATCATAAATCACATATAATCATCATAAGTCAGAACCACATATCACATGCATAATAAAATATCGATACTTATCTTTCATTGGTTCTTACTTTTTCCTTTGTTCTTTCGTACACAAACCAGATCGGTTGCCACACTCGGAAAACACCCAGTGCCTTTGCTTCACTTCAATCACGTACACATACACACAATGTACAACACATACATCCACACAAGGCGTACACCACCACACAATACATACACCCACACCCGATGTACAACACAACACAATACATACACCTATACCCAGATTACAACACAATACATGTACAGACACATACATCCGGCACACAAAATAACACATACATATACATATACATATGCAAACAAAAAGTGCAACACAAAAAATACACACGTCGTGATACCATGACTACACCATGCATATACATAGTACCGCATGCCCGCAACACATGTATGACATGTACACAATACCACATGTATACCAGTACCATATGCACAACATGTACACAATACCACCTATACACACACTACATGCAAAACATGTGCATTGCATCGCATGTACACGAACCACCTGCATAACGTGTACATAACGCCAAACATACACTGCACCACCTGTATAATGTGTACACAACACCACATGCACAACATGTACACGACACCATATGTACATAGCACCACATGCATGACATGTACACGACATCGCTTGCACACAACACTACATGCACACAACACCATGTGTACAATCATGCACACAATAACAAATGCACATAGCACCATACGTACATCACACACACAACACCATATGTACATAGCACTGCATATTCAACATATACATAGCACTATACATACACAACACCGCATATCCAACATAAGAATAACACCATATGCACACAACACAGCATAGCCAACATGCGCACAGTACAATACGTACACAACACCGCATATCCAACATGTACATAGCACCATCTATACTAGCACTGGATGTGGAATATACACACAACACCATATATACAACAGGGATACAACATCATATGTACACAATACGACATATGAAACATTACACATCACCATAGGTACAATCATTGAATATACAACATGCATAGCATATACACAACAATAGCATTGTACATTCGTAGACCAAACACTGACCTCACAAACAACCTTTTTTCTAGTGTCTTTCCACTATCCATGCTTATCCTAGCATGTCGCAGATCACACTACTTTCACTTCGTTGATGTGTCCCTCAACATTACATGTCCATAACATAAACATATGGATAATACAAGCATATAATATCAATTCATGTCCACATGACACTGACCTCATATATCTGTCAAGGCTACTCTACCACTTGATTCCTCATAGCCATGAATCTTTTCATGCCATTCACTTGCATAAGAAATCAGTCCTCCACAAGAATGATCCTTGAAACCCTGTCATACAGTGACATATATACATACATACATACATATATATAATCATTAGCATAAAACAATCATGATATTGTCAGACAATGTCATACATACATACATATATACATATAACCATCAAGGACCATGATGACCTTGTCAATTAACAACATACACACATACACACATATATACATATATAAACATCAACATAAAGAAATCATGATCTCATTAGATAAAGACATACAGACATGCATATATGCACATATAGACATCACCATAATTATGATCACAACATGATTATCATATATCATAAGGTCAAAGTTAAGAGAACTTCCTTCATTCGTGCACAACATGCATAATGTTGAAAATAACCATTCCCAACATCGCCAATGCATCTAAAACCTCAGATCCATTCACTTTACCTTTCATGTTACCTTCTTCATAACTGCTCTCCCACTATCCAATTACCATAGTGGACCCAACCAGTCCAACCAGTTGTCATATTCTTACCTTCCGCTATGCTTACTCATGCACTGAGCTTCATCTGTGTCTTACATTACCTGTTGGGTACCACACAAATCTCCTCAAGCTCCATTAACTTTCCTCTTTACCAAGACTCTTAAAACATAAAATACAAGGACAAGAACAAGAAACAAACAAGAAGAAAACCTTTTGTGGTTGTCGTTAATTGCAGAATATGAATTATCCACAGTATCATAAAACAATTGTTGATGTTTTGAATCCCAATGGAGATTCATCTTTAAGACAAGAAGTGAATGAAGAATGAAAGAAGGTCGCACAGGTCAAGGCTTAAATAGTGAAGGATGATGAGAAGCGCCGACAAGAACATATTTTATTAATTTATTTAAAAAATTTATTTTATTTTTTTATAAAATTTTCCAATTTAATTTAATTTTAATAAATTAATTTTAATTTAAATAATTTATAAGACTTATAATAGATTGTAATATCACCTATTATTAATATTAATATTTAAAAATTTAAAAATTATTTATATAATATTACTTATTAATTTCATAATTTAATTTATTTTTTAAAAAATGTTTTTTTTTTTTTTTTTAACTATTATATATCCTTAAGTGCTACTAAATTCTAATAAATTAACTCTCACCTATTGTGGCCAACTCTCACCAATATCTATCTTCTATCCTAAGTGCAGAAAGAAACATGCCTTAAGAGAATGTCCTCTTGATTTGAAAGTCATAGAGACCTGTGTCATACGTACAAAAAATCACGAAACAAAGAAATGTCCTTCTATACCAGGTCTTAAAGCCGTCTTCCAAGAAGAAATAGCTCCACATCCAGTAGATCTTCTTTGTTTTGTCTCTAGAAGACCATGGCAAGGGCCACAAAATCAAGGTTTTAATACTCAGAGGTATACTCAGCCCCCACAAAGTAATTGGAATTCATCAATGCCATGGCAGCAACCTTGGTCTCAACCTCAACCTTGGGCAGAAGGAATGCATAATTCTTATGGAAGATATTCTCAATATCACCAATATCCACAATTTTATCTGAACTATCTTCCACAACATTTTCCTCAACCAAGTCAACAACCTTAATTCCCAAATCATAATCCACAACATTCATTGTCATTTCCAAAAAGGCCAAACCAAATACCTGCTCAACCACTCCCAAACCCAAATAATAAAAAAGGACAACCTATTTATAACATAGAGGGGCAGAATTTTCAAACTTATATGATAACTCCGCTATATCTTAACAATGTTCAACTTAGATATGGTAGAATGCTAGAAAAGAAAAAACCCTTTGTTTTTATTCAATAAAAAGTTGATCACTTTGATGAGGAAGTTTCTCTTCATCAAAATGAAAATCTTCAAAACAAAAATAATCATTCTAGAGAAGGGACATCTCTTCATCATAATCAAAATTTTCAAAATCAAACACAAAAATATCCAATAAACTCTAAGTCCCACCATAGAGAAATCTTCAGTATCTATATCTAAACCCTTTTTCCTAAAAGATTACAAATTGATAGAGGGGTAGAAAGAAAAAAAATTGTTGCCTAATTATGATATATTAGATGAACTGAAAAAAATCTGTATCAAAATTCCTTAGTTACAAGCCATTAAGGAAATCCCAATCCTTGAAAAAACAATAAAAGAGTTGAGAATAAAGAAATCAGGAAGAAAAACAAAAGAAGTGAAAAGAATCTAGTTAGTGGGAAAAATTGCAGATATCATGATGGGAAAAACAACCATACTAAAATATTTGGATCCAGGAAGTCCCATTTTAAAAACACACATCGATGGTATTGATATTCCAAATACTTTGATTGACTTAAGAGCATCCATAATTATGAGTAAACAAACCATGGAACAACTAAAGCTTCCAAACCTTCAATGTATACCAACATTACTACAATTAACAGACAAATTAGTAATCAAGCCAGATGGTGTATTAGAAGACATTTATGTATCCTTAGACTCTTCAGAATATCCAGTTGACTTTATGACCTTGACTCCCAAGAAAAAATTAGGAGGACATCCATTGATATTAGGAAGACCTTGGTTAGCTACAGATGACGCTTTCATCAGTTGTAGATCTGGTGATATGTTTATTTCTGATGGAAAATCAACAAAGAAATTCACTCTATATCCTACAGAAAAAACAATGATAGAAGTAGAAGATGAAGAATGGATGGATGATGACAATGGTATACAACCTATTTTTACAATTTCCCACATTAGTGAAGAAAATCAAATTCTAAATTCAATATAAAATTATGAATCATCTTCACAATGTGAGAATAGTCAAAATTTTCAAGAACAATGTAATATTGAATACTTATCATCCAGACAAATGTCTTTATATTCTATGGAAGAATTTAGTAATTCTTCAATTGAAATATTTCCAAGTAAAAATTTAAACATAAACAAAAACCTAGAAGAATTTCAAAAAGAGGAGTTAATCAAAACATTGCAAAAACACTCTTCTCCATATACATGGGAGTACATTGATATGAAAGGAATTAATCCTAAGACTTGCATACATCATATTTATATTGAGGAAAATTCTAGACCAATCAGACAACCTCAAAGAAGAATGAATCCAAAACTTAGGGAAATTGTAAAGGAAGAACTGCAGAAACTACTGAATGTAAACTTTATTTATCCAGTATCCGACAGTGAGTGGGTTTTACCTTTAGTAATTGTCCCTAAGAAGAATGACAAATGGAGGGTGTGTATTGACTATAGGGAGTTGAATAAAGCTACTTTAAAATATTATTTTCTATTACTTTTCATAGATCAATTTTTGGATACATTAGCAAAGAAGAAATATTTTTCATTTTTGGACGGGTTCAGTGGGTACAATCAAATTCAAGTAGCACCCGAAGACCAAGACAAAACCGCATTTAACTGTCCATGGGGAACTTATTATTACCGAGTACTTCTTTTTGGATTATACAATGCACTTGCAACATTCCAAAGAGCAGTATTAGGAATTTTCTCTGATTTAATACATGATTGGGTGGAATTGTATATGGATGACTTCACAGTTTATGGAAATTATTTTGAAGAGGCTCTTGAAAATTTGGAAAAAGTTCTCATAATATGTAAAGAAGAAAATCTCTCATTAAGTCATAAAAAATGATTTATGATTTTTACTAAGGAAATTGTTTTAGGACACCATATTTTAGGAAATGGAATTAAGGTAGACTCATCTAAAGTTGAAGTTGTTTCCAAATTAGCAATCCCAAATTGTCAAAAAAATGTTAGGAGTTTTCTTGGTTTACAGGGTACTATAGAAGATTTATAAAAAACTTCACAAAAATTGCATTTCCACTCTTCAAATTGCTCACTGAAGATTGAATTTAGTTAGAATCATGAGTGCCAAATGGCATTTGAAACTTTGAAAGAAAATATATTTGAAGCGCCCATCTTAAGATGTAATATCCCTAGCTTAAGCTACCGTAAAAACTCTCGTAAAATGAGGGTTGTTAAATACTTAAATATTATTTATTATTATATTGATATGACATGAAGAGTATCCTTGTAATTCTTAATTATAATAATATTGGAAGAATTATTTCTTAGTTATTTTATTTAGAATAATTTATATTATTCTATAGAAATAAATTATATTTTCAAGTTGGTATCTTTTATGAGTTTTAGAAATAATGAGTAACAATTTTGGAAAAACTATGGATAAATGATATTTTGCTCATAAGGAAAAGAAAATCTACCTTTAAAAGAAAAGCATGAGAGATTTATGGAGTGCTTTTGTGATTTAGGAAAAATCAGATTTATGGATGCTTTATGGAATGCTTTTATGATTTAGAAAAGCTATTCCATTTTCGTAATTCTATTTATTGTAAACCTATGAGAAAAATAGAGGAAGGGAATGAGAGAATACATGGAAAATGGAGTCAAGGAAGAGGAAGAAGGGATTCCAAGCATACATCAAAAGATAAGTAACTATGTTCTTTGAAAATTCCTTTGTTTGCATATGGGGTATGATGATATAATAATTGAATTTAATTGCAAGGAAAAGTTCATATGATGAAGAATCAAGATTATTTCTTGAGAAAAACTCTATATGGTTTCGTGGATAGAGGAATAAGTGTTTTATTCATTGAATTCTTAGAATAATTCATGTGTTGTGAATTCATAAAAGTTTTTCATGGCTAAATAATTATGTGAATTGCATGAGCTATTGGAAAATAGGGTCTAAATATGACTTTGTATCTCTCAAACCAAAATAGATATGAAAAAAGTGAAAGAGATTTTTGTAAAAGAGGATTTTATGACCAAAAGCCTTTTTCAGATTTTAAAAATTAGTTTCCCATGTCTTGAAAACCGTGTCCATGATTGATGACAAAAACAGGGGATTATTTAATATTTAATTCTGGAAAAATGAGCTCCAAAGATTTGTTTGAATATTCCAAAAAGTAACACTTGTGTGAAAACTAAGAGAGGTTACTTTTAATGAGCCCGTTAGAAACAAAAACCTCTTTGGGTTTTCTAAACACTGTTTCCATTTGGTTGGAAAATGTGTCCAAATTTGATGACAAAAACATGAAATTATTTAATATTTAAATCTGGAAAAATGGGCTCCAATGATTCATTCGAATATTCAAAACCGTGACACCTGTGAAAAAAATGAGAGAGGTTATTTTTAATAAGTCTGTTCCAAACAAAAACCTCCTTTGGTTTTCTAAAATTCATTTCCAAATGTTTGTAATACACGTCCAAAGTTGATGGTTAAAATAGAAAAAAACAGAGTAAATAAGAGTGCTTCTATTTGATATTTCAACCGATAAAAATAATTGTTTATGTACATATAGACATAATAATTATGTTGATAATTCTTTAAAAGGAATTAATTTATTTATTTTAAGAGATTACCAAGTATTTTCTCATGATGCATATGCATTAAAAGTTAAAGAGAAATATTGGACTCTTGAAGAGAGTATGTGCTTAGGTGCACATGAATAATATCTAGTATATTTGATCTACTAAAATTTTTTACATGATTTTACATGCATGAGGAGCTTGAGTCATATAAAAAGTTATAAATAACTTATATGAAGGGTAGCTCACATAAAACACTTGCGTAAAAGGCAATTGGTTGTGTTATTTGAGAAGGATTTGTTATTCATGTTAATTCTTGAAGAAATATTACAAATCTCTCTCATGTGTAAAATGATAAGAAAATATTTTGTATTTCATGCATAATTGCTAGTGAGTTAGCTATCTTTTGGAAAAATAATAATTAGGGTTTAAAAATCCTTGGAAAATAAATATATATATATTTGTATGCAAGAAAGTAATTATTATGTTAGAACTCTTCAAAAAGAGTTGAAGGGAAAAATATATCCTTCTACGCATTATTGTAATAGATTCTTTGAGAGGAAAAGTAGAAATCACATGCTTTATTATGTAATATTATTTATAGAAACATATATGCTATTATTTAGATAAACATATATGCTTGCATGCATGAGAAAAATATAGTTTTTGGTATTAGATTTCAAGAGAAAAGGAAGATGCAATCACATAATATTTATTGTGTTAACCTTCTTTTGAGAAAAATAATATGTATTTTACAAACCTAAAGGGATTAGCTATGGTATTAGCTTTATTTTGAAAATATTATGCATAGTTATTGGGTTATATATTTTGGATGAAATGGAAATGTCCCTTTGCATGCATGAAAGAATAAGTGGTATGCGTTTAACTCATTGGAAAAAAAAATTGTTTATTTTTCCATGAAATATTTATTTAGTTTCTTTTGGAAAGAAATATATATTTTACATGCAAAAAGAACAAGCCATGTTATTGCATGCACAAAATTATAACTAGTGTTTTAACTTTGTTTGAAATCCAGCTAGCATGGTTATACATAATAACCATTATGAATAACTCTTGGGTGGAAAAGATGTTTTTGGAAAAGAACATGCATTTACATGCATAAGTATAGCATTTATTGTGTTAATACCTTTGGAAAAGAAAACATAAGAGTAAGCAAAAAAATAAATTTCTTGCTGGGATAGTTATCTTGAAAGCTTGTTATGCATTTGCATGCACAATATTATTATATAGTATGTTAGCTTTCCATTGGAAATAATATGAAAGTGCATAAAATCTTTTGTTAGTATTTGTTGGAAAGATGACGCTTGATAGTGATTTATTTGTTACTAATACATGTGAAATGATGTTAAAGAAGGAATTTCATGTCAGTGTGGTTATGTTTTATACATGCAGACAAATAGTGTTGAGGTGTCACAAATAAAGATTGATTATTGGATTATTAATATTTTATCTAATCATGATATCAAGTGTTCTCATGAAAGCAATGACAGGAAAAGATGGTGACTTGAGAAAATGATTTTTCAAGTTTAACATTGTGAAATATAAATATTTGTTAGTCCATGCAGGTTTAGTAGCTCCGACTGCAAGATGACCCACTAAAGGAAACAACCCGACTACAAAGACTAAGACCGTGGGTAAATGGTATCATGATGATTGTAATAGCTTATAGTTAGTTATGTTTCATTTAAAATTATTTTTATATGTAATTTTTATGACAATGGTCAAGGGATGGACTCCCTTATAACCATTGAGTAAGGGGTGACAACCCTCACGAGCGTTTAATAATAAAATTAAACGTTTCTGGTTTTTCACCCTACGAGGTTTCCAGGGTATATCGGTGTCTAATGATGTGATTGTTCATTGTGTTATTTTCATGATGTGATGTTTATATTATCCATTATGTGACTTACTAACTAAGTTAAAATTATCATGGGATCGATACATAGCTATAGTAAGAAATTTAAGTTAATATGCTACAACAAGGAGAGTTAATGGTTGTGTCTCTCACTATGTTTTTTACTAAATATTTCTCTACGTGATGATGATGGTTATTTTAATGGTTAATGAGGAAATATGGAAAGTAATTTATAAAGTTACACATTTGTAAATGTTGAAAAATTTTCCTAACTCCATGCATTTTCCTGCGAGGTTATCGGGGTATGTTATATAAGAGGACCAAATTGGAAATTACCTTTTCATATCTCAACTGATGCTTCAGATACAACTCTGGGAGCTATATTAGGACAAAAATATTTGACCCTTTATGCCATCTACTATACAAGTAAGAATTTGATTCCTGTTGAGTTAAATTACACTGTTACTGAAAAAGAGTTTCTAGTTGTTGTCCATGCTATTAACAAGTTTAGACATTACATCACTAGCTATGAAACCTTCATTCATACATATCATTCTGCAATTAGATATCTAATGAATAAATCTATCACTAATGGTAGAATCAAAAGATGGATACTACTCTTGCAAGAATTTAACATAACCATTCTGGATTAACGTGGAAAAAAAAACACAGTTGCTAACTTTTTATCTAGAATTCAAAATGATAACAATGATACATCAGTAGAGAATAATTTTTCTGATGAATATCTTTTTGCAATATCTACTAAATCTCCATGGTTTGTATACATTGCTAATTACTTTGCCATAGGAAAACTACCATGATATTTGTTTCCCAGAGAAAATAGAAGTATAATTCAAAAAAGTGCATCATATTCATGGGTAAATGATGAATTATACAAGACAGGTCCAAATCTCATCATTAGAATATGTGTTTGAGAAGATAAAATATCTGAAATATTGAAGGCGTGCTATGATGAGCCATGTGGAGGATACTTTGCTAATAAAATGACTTCTTATAAAATCCTTCTTTTAGGATATTATTGGCCTTCCCTTTTCAAGGATTCCAAGGAGTATGTTAAAAGGTGTGACAATTATCAGAGAATGGGGAAACTTGTTCCTACATATGAAATTCCCTTACAACCACAGGTACTCATCGAACCCTTTGAAAAATGGGCCCTGGACTTTGTTGGACCAATCAATCCACCATCAAGACAAAAGAGGTATATTCTTGTATGCACTGATTATGTAACTAAATGGGTAGAGGCTAAAGCACTTTCTTTGCTAATGAAAATGTTGTAGTTTCATTTATTTTTAAGGATATTTTTACTCGTTTTGGTGTCCCAAGGGAAATTGTGACAGATCAAGGAATCCAGTTTACATCCAAAATGGTGCAAAAGATTGTGGAAGAATATAAAATCAAGCACATAAAGTCCACTCCATACCATCCATAAGCAAATGGACAAGTGGAGTCCACCAATAAAGTGATTGAATCAATCCTCATAAAGGTTGTACATCTACATAGAAGGGATTAGGAAAAAAGGCTTCCTGAAGCTTTATGGGCCTACTGGACTACATGGAGGAATACAACAGGACATACTCCCTATGAACTTGTTTATGGGAAGCAAGTCTTGTTTCCAATAGAGTTCCAAATCAGAACCTTCAAACAACAATCAAATTGGGACTTGACTTATCAGAAGCTCAAAAACATAGAATGGAGCAACTCAATGAGCTTGATGAAATAAGGCAAGATGCAGTTCAAAAGACTAGCATAGTTCAACAACAAAGATCTAGATGACATGATAAGTACATAAAAGAAAGAAAATTTCAGGCAGGAGATTGGACACTTTTATTTGACTCAAAGTTCAAGGACTTCTAAGGGAAATTTCAAACTCATTGGCTTGGGCCTTATGAGATTGAAAGAGTCTTTGATAATAAAGTAGTCAGGATAAGAACTATTGATGAATAAACGGTTCCGCTTCTTGTAAATGGGCATCGAATAAAGGTCTATCATAAACCATTGACAAAGGAGGAATCTGTCAAAAAATTTCAAGACAATGTTGATATGAAGTTGGTGAAGAAGAATATTTCTTCTTCCCCAACTTAGCCTTCTTTTTAATTTTCATATCTAAAAAAAGAGAGAGAGAGAGAAAGAAAGAAATAATATATAGATATTATTCAAGAAAATAAAATTAAATAAATAAATAAATTTGTATAAGTATGAAAACCAATCACTGATTAGCATCCTTATACAGAAAATACAAAGTGAAAATAAGAGTTTATTTCTGACATCTTATATTTTCTTTACTTCCATTCTAAAAATCCCAAATTCTTTGCATTTCTCTTTATTTTTCAGAAAAATAAAGATTAGCTACATAATTGTTGCATTTCTGCAGCTACTATGACATTTTGTAGCTCTTACACATCTCTGCAACATAGATGAACATAACTGTTTGACAAAAGAAAGTGAAGACAAGATTGAAGATCATATTGAAGAATGTACTCAAGAATACCCGAGGAATCAAGAACAAAGAAGAAAACAATAAAGGTTAGCTATATCCAAGGTATGATACATTTTTTTTTTAAATAATAAGGTTCAAAACATTGATATATATAAATTATATGATCGTATATTTTCCAACTCAAAAATGTCATCATTAAAACTGATTGTGCCGAATCAAAATCTAAATCTCATGATTTGCCACCAAGCCCACATCATAATCTCCTCAATGATCAATTTGATCTCATTCATTAATAATTCAACGGTCATGTGTCATGAATAAACATTACTTATACTGAAACCTAGCTCACGTTCCTAAACTCTTGCTCATTCACTTCACTTGTTACCTACACGTCTCCATCGTTTTATGACATAGATCCTCCATGTTTCCAATCACAGATTAAAACCCTCAATTTATCCAGTCAGGTAGAGACAGTCTTGAAGGCAAAAATCTCGGCAATGAGATGGGTTTGATCATGAGAACAGAGCCCGTAGGTTAGAAATTCATGGAAGGATATCCATAGCTAAAAGAGATACTGAAGAAGGCACATTAGCTTAATTTTATAGAGAAATTTGATGGATTTCACAAGGAAGTCATGAAATATTTTTCCAGAGCCTTCGATGGAGTTGAGGTCAAAATTGGTGACATCAAATTTGCAGTCCCTGAATCTTTGGTGGCAGAGGTAGCCAGACTTCCAAAGATAGGTGAAAGGTGGTTCAAAAATAGAGGAATCAGTGGAGAGGAATGGAAATTCTTCTTGAAAAACCTAGGTATGGACACAAGTATTTTTAAGAAAGGAATTCCTAGCAGAACCCTTAAGAATAAATGGAGGAACATGACTTTGATAATTCAAAAAATTATTACATGTGAAGGAATATTTGGTTGCATGTTTTTCTATCATGTTAGGTTACTGGTGATTTTTCTAGAGGATAAAGAAATAAACCTTCCATATTTTTTGCTGAATAGTCTAAGGAAGATGGCAGGGATGGTTCAAAAGAGGGTTTCGTTTATAGATAACACAACGCATCATCATGCATTAATAAAAATCCTCATTGAATTTCATTTAAAGAGCATAGGAGATACTTGGGATGATTTCCTAACTAAAAATCATTTTCAAGAAAAAGAAGAAAAGCAGCCTAGTGATAACAAAGGGAAAAAAGGCACAAAGAGAAAAATTGAAAATTTTGTTGAAGATGAACAACCACCTCAACCATAATCAGAAGATGAAATTCCTATTTCACAGTTATTTGGAAAGGCTAAGGAACAAATCAGTAAAAAGAGAAGGGTTGGCATGAAAGAAAAAGGAAAAGTCATACATACAGAAAAATCAGAAACTCAAAACATTCCACAACTAGGAAGAAGAAGCTCAAGACTTTGAAAAGTAGCTAAAAATACACTCCTTGAAGTTGCAGAACCTATTGATCTAGAAGAAAGTCTTGAGGTACCATCACCTATCATTTCTTCTCCCATAAAGGATGCAAGTAGAAGAACTCCAGATATTGACCTTGTCCAGCAAGAGATCTATGACTACATTGAATCCTTGGAAAGAAGAAATGTAGAAAGACATCAAGTCATGATGAACAACCTTCTAGTCCACAAGAACCTCTAGTGAATACTCTAAAGCAAGAAAGTTATGAGCTAGAGATACTAAATAGGCATATAAATCAGGAAAATGAAGCTATGAAGATTCATAAACAAATTGATGAAACCATCAATGAAAACACTCTTCTACATCTGGGGTTATGGTTCAAAAAGAACAAGAAATTGAAAAAGAGGAACATATACTTGAACAGATAGATCATAACTTCGAAGTACAAACTTCTGATAAAGAAACCAAGAGTAGCAGTAACTTCAAAGAGGGGAAAGAAGTTGAAATTTGATGTACTAGCAGAGGTGTCAGAACATATGCAGGAATGAGGTGAAGACTCGCAATTTTGAAAATTGCATGAAGACATGCAATGGTCTCTTAATGGGGGTATGTTGAACCTCAACACTGTCTTTATTTTTGACATCTATCTCACCACTTTTCCTTCCTTTTTGACATAATTCATAAACCCAATCAATATTAATTGATACATTTTCAGTCTGAGAAGGAATTTAAATGATCTTTCTTTTATATTATAATGTTTCTTATTATTTGAATGAATTTTGTATTTAGCTACAGAATTCATGCAATTTTGTAGCTAATCTCTATTTCTGCAACTACCGATATTGTTTGATAGGTTCCGAAGATGAAGGAGAGGAGCGAAGCATATGTGTAGTTTTGAAATGATTCATACATGGATTTTGTCCTACTCACCCGTCTAAAATCGAGAGAAATAACACCTAAAATCATGGTCAAAGGATTAGTCAAACAGAGGGCTGAGACCAACGGATGAGAAGTTGGAAGCTTCACGATTTTCTCTCCACGTAGCAAATTGTGAAAGCTATGAAAGACCAAAATCCTATTTAGAATTCTACTTTTAAGTTCCGTTAATATCTTTAGGCGAGATCATCTCAAATAGTTGAATTTAATTAGTTATAAATACTGGGTCGTTTTGAACCAGAGATAAGTTTAATTTTTGTAATACTGCTACACAACGAAAATTTGTTTTTATTAATGCATGGAGAAGGCAAGTTCGAGACCATTGATGCATAATTAGTCACAAGTAATTCTTCAAGTCATTCTGTTGCAATGGGCCCCTGCATAGAAAAGGTTTCGTAGCATAAATTTATGTTGCTTTCTAGTTTAATTTCCCATTACCGCATAGATTAATTGCTAAGTTTTTCATTAGTTAAATGTTAAGTTTTCATAATATGAATGTTGTGTCTTTCACATAGTTTAATGCTTTAAATGTTTCGATTTCCTGAAATAATTTGATGATCTGGAATTTATTGTTAGTTAATGCTATGCTAATATCAGTTTCAGATTGAATGTGAAAATGCTTTGGTTTGCTTCTTATACAAGAGATTATACATGTGCTTATGATTGAAAATTCAATAAACTTAACGAGATTAAGTGTATTTCATGAAATTAAAATCATGGAAACCAAATTTTGAACAACAACATATAAAAACACAACAAACACAGACAACTGAGTCAAATACACATAATTTTGATGAAGGAGTTCACCCCTCCTGGGCTACATCTCTTTGTTCCAACTTCATAGCTTGGGCCTTTGTATTAGCTTCAATTATGAAAAATGGTTGTTTACAGTCTCCTATTGTCTCTGCAAACTACTCCAATGGCTCCAAAACATCAAAATCTACCAAGAATGACTCTTCCTAAGCCAAAATTGGTAGAAAATTGCCTCAGTTATGGCAAAACCAATTTTTCCTACATTTTCTCCACTAAAACTGGAAATCCGCCAGTAAAGTGGAGCTTCCGCCGCATTTTACGGCTCCACCAATTCCTTTGCTAAGATAAACCTGCACTTAATGTTAAGATAAGTGTGATTAATGGCGAGTTTAAGAGATGTGTGTGTTTAGTGCTCACTGTGTGTTATGGAGGCTAATCCAGGATTAGGGCACATTAAACAAGGTTTAAAAGGCGTTTGTTTTCCGCCATGAATAGTGATAAGCCATCGATCGTGGCGATTGGACATGTGGGAGGGGGCTGGCCTGCGGAGCTGGTCCCCTACGGACCCCCAAATTTGGAGCAAACAAAGCTTAAGTATATGTGGCACCCCATGGTTAATAAGGATCATGTGGATGGTATAACGGTTGGACTTGGCGCTTGTATGGGGGAGTTGGCAGGGTCGACCCCGACCTCCGCCCCTCCGCGGTCATAACATTTTTTTTGAATGGAACCATAGCCATGGACCTTGGTATATGAACTTTGAATAAAATATATATGCGGCCATTACAAACTTTGATTTCGACCTTGCATAAAATGTATATGTGCCATCCAACCTTGCCATGGGGGAGGGCATGTGGCAGCCTCCGACTACTCCACGTGGCCCTTCTCCATTGGCCCAAAATTTCACCATAAAAATTAATAATCCACCTTATATAAAAATTGCAACCTTAGGATTAGGAGGAAAAAATTCAACTTCCCAATCAAAATTGGTGAATCTGAATGTGACACTTGTCATAGTGTCATTGGCTGAAATTTGGAGAATATTCCCTGAAGATTCCTGAGGTACTGATTGGATTTCCCAACCATCAGTCTGTCACTGTTCTACACAATTTTTACATGTTTGAGAAAACAGACAGTAGACCATAACTTACTCATACGAACTTGGATTCTGATGAAACGAGTTATGTTGGAATCCTGGTGATGAGCTCTATCCGGTTGATCTGTTTTGGAGAATTTTAAGAGCACTTTCTTTTTTGAGCTATATATTAAGCCTCTGATCATTTGATGTTATAATCTTGTTAACATATGGAATGAATCTCTATTTTTCATTTGTTTACACAGTAATCATATATCTCAGAACAGACAAGCATTTTACCTTTGCACAGTAGGAAGAATACTCTGTTTTGCTTCTTAGTTCAATAAGCCTTTCAATTTAGATGGCATAGTCATTTAGATAGGATCGTTTACTTTCCATTTCATAGAATTTAGAATAGAATGCTTCGTTTCAATAGTGAATAGAACTAGAGTTAGTTTAATACTCTGTTTTTCATAGGATTAATTTAGATAGTTTTCATTATAGAGAGAAGTTTTCAATTACATATTTTGATAGGATTTAATCATAGTTTGTATTGATGTTTTGTTCAGATTTAGAAGAAATTTAAGTAGACAGTCTCCTCTTTTAATTCAATAGGTTTAGACGTATTTTTATAGACATTTTAAAGATAACTTCTGGCATAGAATAATCTAACATAGAATTAAACATGGTTTCTTTTTATGCAATATAGATTTGTTTTAGATCAGTTTTCTTTCTTAATTTTACATTTCCTTTTCTTCTTTCTTGTAACTTCCATTTTCTAGCTATTAGAAAATTTTCTTTACAATAATTTATAGATCAATTTAGTTCTTAGATTAATATTAAAAATTTCCTTTTCTTCCTTCTTAAGTTTATTTTTCAAGCATTAAAATTCTTCTAGATTTAGGTACTTTCTTTCTTTTAGATTTCATTCATATAAATATCTCTAAAAACACAAAAAATTGAAGTTTATTTTAAAATCAATTGTTCTTTCTCAATTTTCATCATAGGCTTTAATTAGGTTTAGATTTCATTCCTTAGATCAGTTCTTAGTTTTCCTATTTCATTCAAACATTTAAGATAAAACATAAAACCCCCCAAAACAACATATAAAATCTACACAACTAAGTAAGAAAGATAGGCTTCTAACATATATAGTGCACCTGCACTTCACAAGATTGCTAACTCCGGTCGATAATTTATGATAGCAATTTAAGACATTAAATTGACTAAAGAGACACATATACTCCTATCATGCAATTAATCAAACATTCAAACAACTTGCAAACATACCATGCTAAATAGAACAATGTTATGAAACTAGCTCACAAAATAGAAGAAAAGAGAGATCAACGACTTAGAAATCATCCTCTTTGAGGGGGCAACCTCCTTTACATTAAATGAATGAAAAATTCTTAGATGATACAAACGAAAAAACCTCCTTTCTATATATAAGAGTCCATGGGGTCACAATATAATCCTAGCCGACCTAACAATAATAATGGAAGGGCACGAAAATAATAATGGTGGTCTTTTATGGGGCACAATAATAACAATATGGGGACTACAGAGGTACAACAACAATAATAAAGGGGTTACACTATCAACAATAAGGGACTACACTAGTAATATAGGGACTTAACATGCCCCTCTCCCTCAAAAAAGTGTTGTTCTCAATGCTTAAGTAGTTATGGATGCTTCTGTATAAAATTCTCATCCTCCCACGTGGAATCTTCAATGGGTAAGTTCTTCCACTTGATGAGATACTCTGAAATTGATCGATTTCGTAGCTATCGAGTTCTTATTTCTGTGACTGCTTTAGGTTCCAATATGATTTTTCCTTCCTCATCAAGTTCTGGAAATATTGTTTGAACTAAAATTTTGTCACCTATAACCTTCTTTAAGCATGAAACATGGAAAACTGGGTGCATTCGGGAAGATGCAGGAAGCTCCAATTTGTATGCCATAGTACTAATATTTTGCAACAACTTGTAAGGACGATAGTACTTTGGCGATAATTTATTATCCTTCTTAGCTTGCTTGAGGGACATTTGTTTTTATGGTTGTATCCATAAAAATACCCAGTCACCTGCATCACTGAATTCTCGCTACAATTTTGATATTCCTATTGTTTCATTCGATTCTGTGGAAAATTTAGGTTATCCTTTAAGAGTTGGAGAACTTGTTGTTGATGCTCGATGTGATATTCCACTGCTTGAACCTTATAATTTTCTCTTAAAGATGATGTGATGGACGGTGGATGATAACCATAATGTGTCATAAATGGGGCCATTTTTGCTGTAGTGGGGAAGGAAGTGTTATACCACCATTCAGCCAGAGGTAACCACTTGAACCATTGTGTTTGTTTATCATATATAAAGAAACGAAGATATCCTTACAACCATTTGTTCACTATCTCAGTTTTCCCATCAGATTGAGGATGATACGATGAGCTATGAGCTAGTTGAGTACCCAAACAAGAAAATAATTTCGTCCAAAAATTTCCAGTGAATATGGGATCTTTATCACTTACAATAATCTTTGGGTTTCCATGTAGCTTTTGAATTGTTTCCATAAATGCAGTAACAACTGTACTCGCTTTAAATGGATAAGATAATGCACAAAATTGTGCATAATTGGTAAGTATATCAACTACCACCATGATGACACTCTTTCCTTCGTACTTAGGTAAACCTGTGATAAAATCCATTAAAACCTCCTCCCAACGTTAACTTGGAATGGATAAAGGTTGTAGCAAACCCGGGGTCATAATTGTCTCAAATTTATTTTGCTGGAAAACCAAACATTCAGCCACAAACTTTTTAATATCAGATTTAAGGCCATCCCAAAAAAATCTTTCTTCACCTTGTGGTAAGTTTTTAAAAATCCTTAGTGTCCTCCTAAGGGAGAGGTGTGCAATTCTAAAAGAATATTTTGTTTTATTTGGAAACTCTTACAAATATATAAATGATCTTTGTACCATCAAGAATCATTTCTCCAACTAAATGTATCAGATGTACTGGGATATTGCTGCAACTTTTGAATGAGTGTCCACACTTCTTCATCATTCTTACATTCCTCCCTTGGTTCAGTTATCCAATCTGGTTGGATAATAGAAACAGAACAAAGAAATTCTTCCACATCCTCATCCTTTCTTGAGAGTGCATCTACAATAACATTTAGCTTCCCTTTTTTGTATATGATTTCAAAGTCATAACCCAACATCTTTGTGACCCATTTTTGTTGCTCTTCTGAAGAGAGTATTTGTTCCAAAAAGTATTTAAGGCTATCATGATCAGTTTTTACCTTTAAGTGTCTTCCCATTAGGTAAGGTTGCCATTTCTTTAGTGCATGCAGTATTGTCAACATTTCCTTCTCATAAATAGCTTTATGTAAATAATTTCCTTTGATTGGACGACTTTCAAAAGAAATGGGGTTTCCTTCTTGCATTAAAACATCACCAATTCCATTTCCCGAGGCATCACATTCCACAATAAAGGTTTTTGTGAAGTATGGCGTAGCTAAGACCAGTGCTTGGCACATTTCCTCTTTAATATTTTCAAAGGCCTTAGTTGCTTCAAAAATCCATGAAAATGCATCTTTCTTCAATAGTGTTGTTAGAGGTGCTTCTATTCTCCCATAATTCTTAACAAAATTGTGATAATACCCTGTTAACCCGAGAAATCCTAGCAACTGCTTTATGGTTGTGAGGACTTTCCATTCCTTAATGGCTTTGATTTTTTTAGGGCCTACCTTAACACCCTCCTGAGATACAATATGACCCAGATATTTCACCTCTTATACTCTAAAGAAAAAATTGTAGTTTTTTGCATATAATGCTTTCTCCTCCAATAGTTTGAGAACCCTATCAACATGTTGAATATGATCCTTCCAAGACCTGTGGTAGATTTGTATATCATCAAAAAATACTAATACAAATTTTCTAAGGAAGGATTTGAAAATTGAATTCATCAACCCTTGAAATGTAGAAGGTGCATTAGTAAGGCCAAAAGGCATGACCAAAAATTCATAATTACCTTCATGATTTCTAAATGTTGTTTTCAGAATGTCTTCAGTCTTCATTCTAATTTTATGATTTCCTAAACGAAGATCCAACTTGGTGAAACAAATTATCCATGTAATTCATCCAATAATTCATTAATCACAGGAATGGGAAATTTATCTTTAATAGTGAGCTTATTAATCTCCCTATAATCCGGACACATATTCC
The DNA here is from genome assembly GCA_034641835.2 of Pinus albicaulis. NCBI lineage: Eukaryota > Viridiplantae > Streptophyta > Pinopsida > Pinales > Pinaceae > Pinus > Pinus albicaulis. The sequence continues at coordinate 257,371,488 of CM076580.1, read as the reverse complement.
ATGATCCATCCTTCTTGTGCACCAATACTACTGGAGCAGAGAAAGAAATTTGACTAGATTGAATTATACCAGCCTCTAGCATTTCTGCAATCATACATTCAATTTCGATCTTTTGGACATAAGGATATTTGTAAGGCCTCATGCTTGGAGGAACATTTCCTGGAATCAAATGAATAGCATGATCATGATCACAAATAGGTGGGAGTACTTTGGGAGTTTCAAACAACTTGGAATGATTTTCCAAGACTTTTTGGAGATCTGGAGAAATAGATGATTTTGATGTTGGAACTTCTAGTGAGCATAATTGTGCAATTACGCCTCGTTTTTATTTCTACGGAATATTTTTCGTGAAATTATAGCTTATTATATTTTCGCCTTCCCTGTGATACCCCATAATTCAACTTCCTTTCCTTTCGAAAAAAAAATCAAGAAAAGTTCTTGAAAATTAAAAGCTAACATCCCCAAAGATTGTAACCATTGTACGCCTAGTACAACATCAACACCACCCATTGTAATGGAGAGAATTGGACTATTCAATATATATTCCCCCATGGTTAGCTTGATATTATGACACTTTCCAGAGAAATTTATAGTTCCTCAATTTGCAACCATCACTTGACACTCTCGTGCTGGGTATAGGAAGAAATTCAATTCATTGACTACCTTACAATGAATAAAATTATGGGTACTACCCGAATCAATCAACGCTATTACATTTTTCTTCTTGATATGTACTTGTATCTTGAGAGTTTGAGGAGTGGTAATTCTTGCCAATGCATTGCAGGATATGGTTGGATTCATTTCTTCTTTCTCTAGGGTTGGTTCCTGGTGTATATCCTCTTGTTTTGAAGTTTATTGTTGATTTTCTTCCTCCTCTTCACAATCTATGTAAAATAGTTTCTTCTCAGCACACTTATGAGCTTTAGTTTATTTGCTATCACAATTGTAGAAAATCCATTTTTCTTTTTTTCTTCCAATTTTTGTGGTGTCAACCTTGTAGGTTGTGGAAGTCTAAGAGTAACAACACTTCCATCTTTATAGTTGTGAGTGGTAGGCTTACTTGTCACCATAATTTTGCTTTCAATTTTTATTTCCAACATGAATGCCTTCACCAATGAATCAGATTCCCAAAGGTGAACCTCATGTTGGATGCTATCCTTTAAAGTCCCTATGAAGACACCAATCATGTGTTCCTCTGGAATATTTGTTACCCTTCTATTCAATTTTTGCAAGTCCTCAATGTTATCCACCATTCAACCCTTTTGTTTGAGATTTATCAATTGGCTAAAGAAGGTGTTTCTCTTTGTATCTTCGTAATGTTCTATCATTTAATCCGTAAAAATTGACCAAGTGACAATTTTTTTACTAGAGAAAAGCCATCGATACCATACAAATATGTTGTATTCTAAATATAAAGTTTCAATACATACCTTTGTGTGTTTTTCACATTATGGAGATCAAAATATTGCTCCATTTGTAGTATCCATGTTACGGGATCCTTGCCATCAAACTTCCTCATATCAATCTTTGGAATATGGTGGGTCTTCAATACAACATTATAGTTTATGAGATCATGATTAACCTTTATTTTTTCTCATCATGAATTTCCTCTACTACCTTTTTTCCATTAGAAATCATTTCTTGTAGAAACTTTGTCAAACCTTCCTTCAAACTTTCCATGTCTGCTTTTATTTTTTCTTCTATACCATCAATCTTAGCTTCCATGCTGTTCTTCAAACCATCTATCTTAGCTTCCATGCCATTCATCTTAGATTCCATACATTTCTTCAAACCATCCATTTTAGCTTCCATTTCATTCTTGCTTACTTTTTGCGAGAGTGACATTTGTTGCACTTGGTCTCGTAATTTTGATATATCATGTTGCACTTATTCCTCTTCATGCGTCATAGTAGAAGTTTCTGAGGACTTAATGGGAGTGGAATTCTTTTTGGGAGTAATTTTAGAACCCAATACTAATATATATGCTTCAATATGCCCTTGGAATTACTTCAAACTTATTTTTCAAACAAACGCTATGCAATTTAAAAAAAAAAAAAAACGATACACCTTTTTATTTCTTTTGAGATGCTCGATATTGATCTTGTTGTATCTCTATGATTTCGGATCCCCAATATTTGAACTTCGGACTTGTAGTAGCCCTATAAGTCGTCTTTCCAATGGCATAGGTCATACCTGATTTGGATTCTTCAAGTCAAAGTTATGCCCAATCTCCCCCAATTACCTAATTATGGACTGGTTCAGTAGAGCGAACTTGTATGATGTGCCACATGTCACTGTTTTGTCTTTGTTTCTGAAATATATACACAAGAAAATACAATTCGTTCACTTTTGTCCACTGATTCCAAATATTATGAAACCAGCTCACAAAATAGAAGAAAAGAGAGATCGACGACTTAGAAATCAACCTCTTCGAGGGTGAAACCTAGATGACATAATTAAATGCTCAAAATAGTCAAGCACCAAGTATATAACCAAATCAAACATTCAAGTACAAATTATAACCTAATCAATCAAGCTCATACCTTAATTTTTCTCAGGGGAGGCGATCTTTTTTGCACAATAATTTTAGATTAGAACGATATAACTTCAAAACATATCAACCCAATAATAATTGAGATCATGATATCCATAAAAATATCTAACTAACATTTTCACATAATAAACCCATAAGAAAATGTCGTTCATGCATACAATCACACATGCACAGTTAGTCTAGACATAATACAACACATTATCATAATTAGGTCGACTCATGTCTGAATTTCATAACCCTAACCATTTGCATGGTCCAATCCAAATTAGCATAGTACATATAACATCAAGATGTTAATGAAATAACTCTAATCATTAAGTCACTAGCATGTAACAACAAGAAGTTATATATCATTCTCATCAACAACATGTAACGTAATCATCAAGCTAACTATCATACAACAACAAGTTAATCATCTGACATAATGATAAAGTTAATAGCATGCCTAACTAACCAACACATGTGCATATAATCACACTAGTTAACTAACATCTATCATGTATGTAACAATTAACATCAATAGAATGAAAGGCATACACATAACCATAATGCATATGACTACGCTAATCAACTAGAATTTATCATACATGTAACCAAAATAACAATAGAATGACAAACATATAAGTAACCCTAATACTTACAACAACCATGAATCACATACATGGATGCCAAACATATAAACTTGTATGGCGATATCCTCTTACTCGAAGGTCTAGTGCTGCAACTTCGCCTTGATGATCTACATCCCCTTCTCTATATCAACCAACACATTAGCATCATAACATACTAATATCATCATGATGACCTAATTGCATACAATGACCTTATGCACAACAACCTCAATCGAACAAATGCAACTTGACGATATGCACCCACTTGACATGTATAACCAATCATAAACAACCAATGCATGTTCAATATATGACATCTCACAAACAAGCATACACGAATAACACCAAAGCATGACCAATATGTAACCCTAGCACAAGCAAGCCACACATGTACAATATGTAACTATATGTAAGAAAACATGCATGAACAATAAATAAGCATTAACAACACATGACCATTCATACACTTGACATGACAACATGTTTACAATGGCAGCACAAACACTTCCATGTCGACACCACTGCCACCATGGCCAACACAACATGGATGCAAAAAGCACATATAGACCATAAGCATACTAAACATGCATGCAACCAACATAAACACATGATCCACACACCACCCATCATTCTGAGAATTGAACCTGGCTCTCATACCACTCTGTAACACCCTCTTCCCACATCTACCCAAGTAATCGACCAACGGGGTTAAACATGTGACGAGAGGTTACTAAAATGAGATTCAATCTCCTAGATGACCTTATGGAAGTGGAACCAATAGAAACACCAAAAACACACCTTACACTGCAACATTGACATCCCGAGGAGGTAACCCAACATCCCAAGGCCCTGTTCCCTGAGGGGGGACTGATTTTTAGCCCCTTTGAGGTTGATTTGTGGGCTTGTAAGGGAAAGGAAGCGACTCTAGACCCTAGAGCCACGGGCTAGCCTTGGCAAGGTAGCGGCTCAGGCCCAAACAACAATTTTTCTACCTGTAGCTTTGTGATTTGTGCCACATTTTCAACCCGTACACCCAAGTCACTACCCAGAACTTCCTGTAACTTCAGGAGAGGGTAAATAACATTAAAAAAAACATATGGAAGCAATCACATAAACTGGAACTCATCCGACCCCACCTAACCATGACAGGAATTTCGTCAAGCATGTCACAAACATAACATATATAGGTATAAACAACAAATTAAAACAAAGGGGTCTCTTTCTTATCTGAGAATGGAAAAGAAGCATTTCTCCCCTACATCATAAGCTATCATACAATAAATTTTACCACATATACATGGGATATTCATTTACAGGAAAAAACATGAATGGAGTCATACATCTTCACTGATAAAATACATGCTTATAACTAGCATATTAACAACAAAAATACAATGGATACAATAGAAATGAAATCCATACATATACTAGTATATTAGCATACCGAATACCGGAGAAATGAGCTCTTTATTACTGAATGTGAAACCAACTACAGATGGGACTTCCACGTTCCACCTGACCATAGATTGGATGAGCCAAATGTACTTCATTTAATCACCCCCATGCCATATTCCAAGCATGAATGTGGGACTCATACCCAACCGAAAAAGAACCAAACAAGCATAAATGCTACCGGAGTTCTCTGCATACACCATTAGGAACTTGAGTGCCTTCTAGTCTCTCAGGCTTTAAATTAACCCACAATGGATGGTGTGGCACTACGAGGTATTGATGGGGTGAGTGGTGTTGTTGGAATTAGGCTTCTACCTCTAGCTACAAATCTACCTCTACAATTTCTTTCTCTACGCATGTCATTTTTCTATCTTTTATGGTTTTTTTTTTAACAGAGAAAATGATTCTATTTACACTTCCCCGAAAATGGAGCCAAAATGTTTGGTTAATTTAATTGTCTTAAATTTATTATATAAATTATTGACTGGAGTTGGTAATCTTGTGAAGTGCAAGTGCATTATATATGCTACAAACCTTTCTTATTTAGTTTATTGTGATGAGTTTATATGTGAAGGTCGTTTTTAAAGATATTGTTATTTTGGATGTCCTAAATGAATTTAAGAAACTAAACTATAATCTATGAAGAGTAAACTAAATCCAAATTTAACTATGTCCCTAAAAATTACAACAAAACTATTAACTAGTTTATCTTGTTAGTGACTAATGATTAATTTGAGAAAACTTAAAATTATAGAAAAAGAGGCAACATTAATACTTTTGTGTATTTTTATCATTTTTATGTGAATGAAACTTGAATTAAGGAATCACTAGAAAGTATTTACACTATTATTCTCAGAAAGAAAATTTCTAAATCACTATTAAGAAATAAAACTACTTAAACTTACAAGAATAATTTTATTGAAAACTGAAAAGGAAATTTAATATGTGTCTCTTAAAAAAAGAACTAATCTACAACAAATCACTTATGCATAAAAGAAACTACGATTATCTATGTGTTGTAACTATTTAGAAAATAAACCTACATCAAATGACAAAAACAAATTATTTGAACATTTATTCTAACAAGATGAAATTCTGGAAATGATTATAGAATCTAACATAATGACAAAATCAAACCAAGCATCTATATTATGAAATTCTGGAAATGATTATGGCAATTAACGTAATTAAATGAAAGTGATAAAACAAACATCTACACTACGGAAGTCTAGAAACGATTGCAGATTCTAACATGAAAACGAAAACGAAAGCAAGACATATATCTATGCTACGAAATACAGTGAAACCATGACCTGAGAAATAAAGATGAAGCTATGAATAACATCTAATTACAAAAAAACATAAATAAAACAAAACCTCTTCTGTTGCAGGGGCCCTCCACAATAGATGGCTTCAAGTATAAACGTTACTAACTGCTCATTGAAACTTCAGAACGCTTCTTCATTCAAATAGGAAATAAAACAGATTTTTAATGAGATTACACTCACACAATAATTCATACTGTCAATACAATTACTAGCTCGGTATTTATAAAAGCCCATCATCAATTGTCTTGAGGTTTTTACGCCTGTTAGAATTAGAAAATTCTATCTCGAACTCTAAAATAGAAAGTATGATTTTGTTGCTTCACGATTTGCTACGTGGCAGAGAAAATCGTGAAGCGTGATGGCTTCAAACTCCTCGCTCGCTTGATTCAACACTTGGTTGACCATTCCTTTGACCGCATATTTGGGAAATTTTCTGCTTGATTTGGGCCAGATGGATAAGATGGGATCCATGATAGGATCATTTGTCATCTTCCCATATATTTCGTTGCTCCATTAATACCTCAGAAACTATCGAACCATGGCAATGGCTACAAAAACATCAATTAGGTGCAGAATTGCATTAATTATGTAGCTAATGCAGTTTTACTCTAATAATAAGGAAAAATTGAAATATGAAAAATATGTCATCAAAATACTTTACCAAGTCAAAATTTGCAGCTTAACACTTGTTTGAGCCAATGGTGGTGACAAAAAGAAGGAAAAATGAGTGAGAGGAGTGTCAAAATTGAGGCAGTCTTGAGGCTCTACATTCTCCCACGAGGAGACCATTGCATGTCCTCATGCAAAAACACAAATTTGTTTATCCTTATCATGCTACTGCATTTCCATGAGACTTCTGCTAAAACATCCAAATTCAATTTATTTTCCTTCCTTCTAGTCAGAGCCATCCTTGGCTTTCTCATCGGGAGTTTATATTTCAGGTTTATGATTTTCCTCTTGATATTTTTATTCTTCTTCTCTAAATTTTTATTCTTCTTGAACCTTAAACCCAAATGAAAAAGAATACTATCATTTATGGTTTTCTCAATCTGGTTCTGCAACTTCAAGGCTTCATGCTCCTGTTTAATATGCATGTTTAGTGTCTCCAATTCAAAAATCTCCTGCCTTAGAATATTCACTACTGGAGGTTCTTGTGGACTATGAGGTTGGGCTTCTTCCCTCTGTTCTAAAACTGATGTCCTCTCCATGTCTCTCTTTTCCAAGGACTCAATATAGTCATAAATTTGTTGCTTCATTGGGTCAATATCTTGGGTCTTTCGACCTAGACTCTGGGTAGGCGACATAGCAGTGGGTGATGGAACCATGAGTTCCTCCTCCAAATCAACAAATTTTGTTTCTTTCATAGCTAGATTTTTCAATGTCTGGCTAAGTGTAGCACTTCTCCTTATTGAAGGAGGAGGGTTTTGAATTTTTTCCCTATTCTTATTTATTTTGGACTTCTCTATTTTTGTGGATGTATATTTTCCTTTTTTTCCCTCTTCCTTCTTTTTACCAGTTTGCTTCTTAAGTTTCCCCAAAAATTCTGCAATGGGAACTTCAACTTTTGACTATTCCTGAGGTTTTTGTTCTCTTTAAACAGGGTCTTCAAATTTTCTTTTTTGTCCACTTTTTGCTTTGTCACAACTAGGTTCTTATTAGTTTCCCTCTTTGAAATGATTTATAATTAGGAAATTTTCCCAAGTATCCCTTGAACTTTTAAGGTGGAATTCAATAAGAATTTTAATGAACCCATGATGATACATTGTGTTGTCTATAAATTGAATTCTATTTTGAACAGTCCCTGACATTTTTCTCAAGCTATGTAACAAAAATTATGGAAGATTTATTTCACTGCTTTCAAGAAAAATCATCAATAACCTAAAATGATAAAATAACATGCATCCAAATCTTCCCTCACAAGTAATAGATTTTTGGATTATCAATAGAAAATTCCTCCATTTTCCTTTAAGTGTTGTGCTAGGGATTCCCTTTTTAAATATGGTGGTATCCATACCTGGGTTTTTTAGAAAGATTTTCCATTCTTCACCTTCGATTCCTCTGTTTTTGAACCACCTCTCTCTAGTTCTTGGTAGTCCGGTGGCTTCGGCTATGTAATAATTTTTTATTGCAAACTTAACATCTCCGATTTCGACCTCCATTTCGTCGAATTATCTGGCAAATGACTTAGTTACCTCCTTGTGAAAACCTTTATATTTTTCCACAAAAATGAGCCAATGTGCTTTCTATAGCACTTCTTTTCCCTGTGGATAACCTTCCATGAATTTCCTTCCTTCCGGTTTTGTCCTCATTATCACTCCCACGGCTCGAGAAGATTTACCTTAAGACTGCCTCTTTGACAGGGTAAGATGAAGGTTTTAGTATGAATGAGAGCATGAGTGAATTGTGCTTCAGAATGATCGAGGGCGTGAATGAATGAATGAAGCTTCAGAATTATCGAGAGTACGAGTAAGGTTAATAAGAACTGACTATAATGAGTTGGATGATTTCACCAACGAAATCGAGATTTGGTGTTGGAGCAGTCGTGTAATGATGAGGGTTAAGTGGCGAAGTTTGAGATTTGATTTTGAATTGACATGGTTAGCTCTTGTTAATAACGTTTTTTAATTGGTGGTACAAAATGACCATATAATTCATATGCCAATGTTTACATCCTTATTATTAAATAAAATTTTTCATTTGCATACCTTGAATTTGATGTTGCTAACCTTCAACTATTTCTCTTTGTCTTGTCTTTAGGTGCTCTTCAGTGTATTCGTCAATTGCTTCGGTCAAAAAGGTCATGTTATATATGAGCTGCAGAATCTCAACAATTATGTAGCTATATTATTTTATTCTTTTTGAAAAAGAAAAAGGGATGCAAAGAAATTGGAATTTTAGAACAGGAGTAAAGAAAATGTACGGTGCCAAAAATTTTGGTTTTCACCTTAGATTTTCTGCATAAGTATGCCAATCAATGATTGGTTTCCATAATTATACACTTTTTTTATTTTTTCAAATATATATATATATATATATATATATATATATATATATATATATATATATATATATATATATAATTTTATTTTAAATGATAAAATGAAAGAAGAATTTTAAGTTGGGGAAGAAGAAGAAGCCTTCTTCACCAACTTATATCAACATTATCTTGAAAAATCTTAACAGATTCCTCCTTTGTCAATGGTTTGTGATAGATCCTTAGTCGATGTCCATTTAAGAGAGGAGGAAATCTTTCTTCATCAATGGTTCTAATCCTGACAGCTCCATTATCAAAGACTCTCTCGATCTCATAAGGCCCAAGCCAGTGAGTTTGAAATTTTCCTTGAAAATCCTTGAACTTTGAATCAAAAAGTAGTGACCAATATCCTGCTTGAAATTTTATTTCTTTGATATATTTATCATGCCATATGGATCTCTATTGCTAAACTGGACTGGTCTTTTGAATTGCATCTCGTCTCATTTCATAAGCTCATTGAGTTGTTCCATTTTATGCCTTTGTGCTTTTGACAAGTCAAGTCCCAACTTAACATTTATCTTAAGAGTTTTTATTTGGAACTCAATTGGAAATAATACTTGCTTCCCATAAACAAGTTCATAGGGAGTATGTCCTATTGTGCTTCTCCATGTGGTGCGGTAGGCCCATAAAGCTTCTGGAATCTTTTCTGCCCAGTCCCTTCTATGCAAATGTACAGTCTTTGTAAGGATTGGTTCAATCATTTTGTTGGTGGATTCTACTTGTCCATTTTCCTATGGATGAGATGGAGTAGAATTTCTATGATTTATTTTATATTCCTCCACTAACTTCTGCACCATTCTGGATGTAAATTGAGTTCCTTGATTTGTTACAATTTCCCTTGGGACACCAAAACGAGTAAAAAAATCCTAAAAATGAAATGAAACTACAAAATTTTCAGTAGAAAAAGAAAGTGCTTTAACTTCTACCCATTTAGTGACATAATCAACGCACACAAGATATACCTGTTTTTTCTTAATGGTTGATTGATTGGTCCGAAAAAATCTAGAGCCAAATTTTCAAAAGGTTCGATAAGTACCTAAGGTTGTAAGGGAATTTCACGTGAAGGAACATGTTTCTCCATTATTTGACAACTATCACATCTCTTAACATATTCCTTAGCATCCTTAAAAGGGGAAGGCCAATAATATCCTAAGAGAAGGAATTTATAAGCAATTCTCTTGTCAGTGAAGTGTCATCCACATGGTTCATCATCACATGATTTTAGTATCTCACATATTTCATCTTCTCTTACACACCTTCGGATAATGAGATATGGATCTGTCTTATAAAATTATTCATTTATCCATGAATAACATGCACTCATTTGAATTATCTTTCTCTTTTCTTTAGGAAAAAAATATGATGGTAGCTTCCCTGTGGCCAAATAGTTATCAATGTATGAAAACCATGGATATTTAGTAAATATTTCAAAAATATATTCATCAGGAAAAATATTTTCTACTAGTGTATCATTGTTATCATTTTGAATTCTAGACAAAAATTCAGCAACTATGTTTTTTTTTCCAGGCCGATCTAAAATGGTGATATTGAATTCTTGCAATAATAATAACCATCTTATGACTCTGCCATTAGTGATTCATTTATTCATTAGATATATAATTGCTGAATTATCTATGTGAATGAAATTTTCATAACGAGTAATGTAATGTCTAAATTTGTTAATGGCATGGACAACAACTAAAAACTCATTTTCGGTAACAGTATAATTTAACTTTGCACGAGTCAAATTTTTACTTGTATAGTAAATAGCATAAGGAGTCAAGTATTTATGTCCCAATACATCTCCGAGAGATGTTTCTGAAGTGTCGGTTGAAATATGGAAAGGAAATTTCCAGTCTGGTCCTCTTAAGATGGGTGCTTCAGAAATCTTTTCTTTTAAAGTCTCAAAGGCATTTTGGCAATCATGATTCCAACTGAATTCACAATATTTTGTAAGAAATTTGAATAGTGGAGATGCAATCTTTGTAAAGTTTTCTATAAATCTTCTATAGTATCCAGTGAAACTGAGAGAACTTCTAACATTTTTTTGGCAAGTTGAAACTGCTAATTTGGAAATAATTTATACTTTAGACGAGTCCACTTTTATTCCATTTCTTGAAATATTGTGTCTAAAACAATTCCCTCAGTAAAAATCATAAATCATTTTTCATGAATTGATGAGAGATTTTCTTCCTTACATCCTATGAGAAAATTTTCCAAATTTTCAAGGGCTTCTTCAAAAGAATTTCCATAGAGTGTAAAATCATCCATACAAAATTCCACACAATCATGAATTAAATCAGAGAAAATATGCAATACTTCTCTTTGGAATGTTGTTGGTGCATTGCATAATCCAAAAGGAAGTACTCGGTAAGCATAAGTTCCCAATGGACAGGTAAAAGTGGTTTTGTCCTTATCTTCTGGTGCTACCTGAATTTGATTATATCCACTAAAACCATCCAAGAATGAAAGATATTTCCTCCCTGATAATGTATCTAAAACTTGATCTATGAAGGGTAATGGAAAATGATCTTTTAAGGTAGCCTTATTTAGCTCCCTATAATCAATACATACTCTCCATTTTCCATTCTTTTTAGGAACATTGTTACTAATGTGAAACCCGTTGACTGCTTGATATTGGATAAATAAAGTTTACATTCAACAATTTTTGTAGTTCCTCCTTTAAAATTTCCCTTAAGTTTGGATTCATTCTTCTCTGAGGTTGTCAGATTGGTCTGGCATTCTCTTCAATATATATGTGATGCATGAAAGTTTCAGGATTAATTCATTTCATGTGAGTGTATTCCCATGCATATGCAGAAGAGTGTTTTTGTAATGTTTCTATTAATTTCTTCTTTTGAAATTATCTTGGATTTTTTTTTTTTTACATTTAAAGTTTTACCTGGAAATATTTATATTGAAGAATTTCCAAATTATTCCATAGAATATAAAGGCATTTGTCTGGATGATAAAATACTCAATATTGCATTGTTCCTGGAAATTTTGACTATTCTCACATTGTGAAGATAATTCATTATTTTCTATTGAATTTAGAATCTGATCTTCTTCACTAATTTGAGAGATAGTAAAAATAGGTTGTATATCATTGTCATCATCCATCCATTCTTTATTTTCTACCTATTTCATTTTTTTTCTTTTCTGGTGGGTATAATGTGAATTTCTTCGTTGAACTACCATCAGAGATAAACATATCACCAGATCTACAACAACTATAGCTAACCAAGCTCTTCCTAAGATTAATGGATGTCCTCCTAAGTTATTATTAGGAGTTAAGATCATTAATCAACTGGATATTCCCAAGAATCTAAGGACACATAAATGTATTCTAACACACCATCAAGTTTAATTACAGATCTATCTGCTAATTGTAATAATGTTGGTTTACATTGAAGATTTGGAAGTCTTAGTTGATCCATAGTTTATTTACTAATGATATTTATAGCTTCTCCTAAGTCGATCAATGTGTTTGGGATTTCGATACCATTAATGTGTGTCTTCACAATGGGACTTCCTAGATCCAAATATTTTTGTATTGTAGTTTTTCCCATCATGATGTCTACAATTTTCCCAACTAACTGTATTATTTTTACTTCTTTCCTTTTTCTTTCGGGTTTTTTATACTCAACTCTCTTATTGTCTTTGCAAGGATTGGAATTTCTTTGATAAATTGTAGCAAAGGAATCTTTATACAAACATTCTTCAACTCATCTAACATATCATAATCAGGCATCATGATTTTTTTTTCTACCCCTTTATCAATTTGTAATCTTTCAGGGAAAGGTGGTTTTGAGACAGATACTGATGGTTGTTCCATAAAGGGAGTTTATTTTATTGGCGTATCATGTGTTTTTTTTTAAGATTTTCATTTTGATGAAGAGAGATTCTTCTTCAGAGTAGTTGTTTTTATTTTGAAGAATTTCATTTTGGTGAAGAGATGTCTTTTCATCAAAATGATCATCTTTTTATTTTTCCTGGATAACAATAGATGATAAATTTTTTTCTAATATTCTACCAGATCTTAGTTGGACATTATTTATATCTAGTGGAGTTATCATATAAGTTGGAAAATTTTGTCCCTCCATGTTGTAAATAGGTTGTGCATCCTTATTTTTTGGGTTTGGAAGTGGTTGAGCAGGAAATTGATTTGGTCATTATAGAAATGGTAATGAAAGTTGAAGATTTTGATTTTGAAATTGAGGTTGTGGTTGTTGATTAGATTGAGGAAAATTTTGCGGTGGAAAGTTTGGATAAGGTTGTGGGTACTGGTGATATTGATAAAATATACCATAATGAGTTTTCCATCCTTGTGTCAAAGGTTTGGATTGAGACCAAGGTTGTTGCCATGATATTAGTGCAGTCCAGTTATTTTTTGGGGTTGAGTATACATCTGAGTGTTCAAACCTTGAGTTAGTGATTCATGCCATGGTCTTATAGCAACAAAGCAAAGAGGATCTACCTGATTTGGAACCATTTCCTCTTGGTAAACAACTTTAAGACCTGGAATGGAAGGACACTTCTTTGTTTCATGATTTTCTGTACATATAACACATATTTCTACACTTTTCAAATCAAAAGGACATTCTCTTAAGGCATGTTTCTTTCTACTCTTAGGACAAAAGATAGATAAGGCATCACTTTCATCTCTTTTCTTTTTTTGTAATTTCAAGGTGTCTATTTGTACTAAGACTCCCTAAAATATCTATTTTGATTTCATAAATAAAATTCCCTATTTCAGCCCTACTTACTGTTCCAGCTGCAGATTTATTAATTCTAGAGAGAACATTATCTCTTGAATTCTTTCCAACTCTTGATTTACCTCTTGAAAGATGTGTGCATAATTCAGAAATATCAGGTAATGATAGTTGCGAAATATCTTCTTTTCCCATCATGTTAAGGATATATATCCATTCATCTCTAATGGCTTTCAATAGGAGAGCTTTCAAAGTATCTTCATCCAAATTTTCCATTTTATCACTTTTAGGATTATAACTAAATCTTTCAATTAAATCTTCTAGATTCTCATCTTCCCTTTGCATCATCTTAAAAAAATCATCCTTCCGATTATGAGGTGTGCAATAATCCTTGTATTTCTATAAGAATGCATTTTTCATTTCTTCCCTTGTCCTAATGGAATGTTTTATTAAGCCCATAAACCATTTCAATGCTGCATCCTTAAGGGTAGTTGGAAACAATTTCAATTTTTGAGAATCGAGTAGGTATTCATATGATCTACATAAAACTTCGAATTCAAAAAGAAATGTTTCGGGATCCTCACTTCTTAATCCATGGAAGTTAGGGAGGATAGAGGGTGAGATATTTTTCATTGTGGTAGTAATGTTTTCATCAAGTGTAGGAAATCCAACAGGATTTGGTTCTCCTCTTTCTCCCCTACCTTCATCCCTTCCTCTTCCTCCATTTCTTCCTCTACCTCTACCTCCACCTCCAATCCTAGGTCCACCTCCTCCAATTCTTAAATGTTCATCATTGTTGTGTACTTCTCCTTTCCCTTCCTCAGCCATTGTAGACTCTTCTGAACTGATATAAGATTCCAATATTGGGATTGCTTGTTCTTCTTCTAATTCTCCAGGTTCCTCTATCAATGGTATGTTAAATTAGATCTCTTCTTACTCTTCCTCACTAGGGATTTCTAGTTCTTGAACTAAAAGTTGTTCTCTAGTAGAGGTTAGGAAAATCACACATTTTATTGGGGATGCAGGGTCTTTTTCTTCCACAACTGCTTTAGTTGATGAGGTTGGTGAATATTTATGTTGAATTTTTTATCTTAATACCTCAGGAAGTCTATGTCTACCTGATAATAATGGTATGCAAGGTTGAGCAGATGGTGTGGCACTACGAGGTCTTGATGGGGTGAGCGGTCTTGTCGGAATTAGGCTTCTACCTCTAGCTACAAATCTACCTCTAGGATCTCTTTCTCTAAGCATGCTGTTTTTATATTTTTTTATGGTTTTTTTTTAAGAGAGAAAAGGATTCTATTTACACTTCCCCAACAACGACATCAAAATGTTTGGTCAATTTAATTGTATTAAATTGATTACAGAAATTATTGACCGGAGTTGGTAATCTTGTGAAGTGCAAGTGCAATATATATGCTAGAAACCTTTCTTACTTAGTGTATTGTGATGATTTTATATGTGACTGTCATTTTTAAAGACGTTTTTATTTTGGACGTCCTAAATGAATTTAAGAAACTAAACTATAATCTATGAAGAGTAAACTAAATCCAAGTTTAACTATGTCCCTAAAAATTACAACAAAAATCTTAACTAGTTTAACTTGTTAGTGACTAATGATTAATTTGAGAGAACTTAAAATTCTAGAAAAAGAGGCAACGTTAATATTTTTGTGTCTTTTTAGATTTTTTATGTGAATGAAACTTCAATCAAGGAATCACTAGAAAGTATTTACACTAGTATGCTCAAAAAGGAAATTTCTAAATCACTATTAAGAAATAAAACTACTTAAATTTACAAGAAGAATTTTATTGAAAACTGAAAAGGAAATTTAAAAAGTGTCTCTCAAAAGAAGAACTAATCTACAACAAATCACTGATGTATAAAAGAAACTATGATTATCTTTGTGTTGTAACTATTCAAAAAATAAACCTACATCAAATGACAAAAAAAATTATTTAAACATCCATTCTAACAAGATGAAATTCTAGAAATGATTATAGCATCTAACATAATGACAAAATCAAACCAAACATCTATATTACGAAATTCTGGAAAGGATGATAGCAATTAACGTAGTTAAATGAAAGTGATAAAACAAACATCTATACTACGGAAGTATAGAAACGATTGCAACTTCTAACATGAAAATGAAAATGAAAGCAAGAAATATATCTATGTTACAAAATAGAGTGAAAGCATAACCCGAGTAATAAAGATGAAGCTATGAATAACATCTAAGAAAAAAAAAAAAAAAAAAAAACCTCTTCTGTTGCAGGGGCCGTCCACAATATATGGCTTCAAGTCTAAATGTTACTAATTGTGCATTGAAACTCTTGAACACTTCTTCATTTAAATGGGAAATAAAACAGAGTTTTAATGAGATTACAGTCACGTAATAATTCGCACTATCAATAAGTTTACTAGCTTAGTATTTATAAAAGTCTGTCATTAACTATCTTGAGGCTTTTATGCATATTAGAACTAGAAAATTCTATCTCGAACTCTAAAATAGAAAGTAGAATTTTTTTGCTTCACGATTTGCTACGTGGCAGAGAAAATTGTGGAGCATGATGGCTTCAAACTCCTCGCTCACTTGATTCAACACCTGGTTGACCGTTCCTTTGACCGCATATCTGGGCGAATTCCTACTTGAATTGAGCCAAATGAATAGGATAGGATCCATGATAGGATCATTTGTCATCTGTCCATATATTTCGTTACTCCATTAATACCTCAGAACCTATCGAACTGTGGCAGTGGCTACAGAAACATCAATCAGTTGCAGATTTGCATTAATTTCATAGCTAATGCAAATTTTACTCTATTGATAAGGAACAATTGAAAATATGAAAAATAGGTCATCAAAATACTTCTCCAAGTCAAAATTTGCAGTTTAACACTTGTTTGAGCTAATGGTGGTGACAAAAAGAAAGGAAAAATGAGTGAGAGGAGTGTCAAAATTGAGGCAGTCTTGAGGCTCTAGAAGAGTCATATGTAAAAATACTCTTAGTCAATGAAATACGACTCATCCATAGAAAATGATCCAATTAATGTCATTAATAGTGTTTCATCTATCAATGTGGTGTTCACCATCGAATTCAACTCATGGTACCTACCCATGCTCTTGGACTTTTGTTGACTCATTTCTTTGGTTTCTCAAGTGGTAAATCTTACTATAATATTAGCACTTCACATTTGGCATGTTCTTCTTCCAGATAGATTCTCTTGAATTTTTACTCTTCAAAACTTATAAGAATGTCAATGACCTATATGGTCAAAATCACTTTCCATTTTATAATAACTCATTATTTTTAACTTTCATTGAGTATCCTCGTAGAGAAGTAATATTATGAAGTTATTCAAGCTTAGATTCTTCACTTTTGTCAACAATATTTTCTGAGTATTAGGATCTTAACAACATTTTGAGATGATAAGTCACAAACAATTCATAAAACCAATGTTACAAAAATGCATTTTGGTACCATAAAATGTGACATCACATATTCCTCTTCAAAGATGTTAGGTCCCTATATCACTAGTATAGTCCCTTATTATTGTTAGTGTAACCCCCTTATTGTTATTATTGAACCCTTGTAACCCCCATTTTGTTATTATTGTGCTCTTAAATTAGTATTGTTAGGTTGGCTAGGATTACATTGTGGCCCACTAGGATTACACTATGGCCCCATGGACTCCTATATATAGAAAGGAGGTTTTGTTCAATTGTATCATCCAAGAATTGTTCATTTATGTAATGTATTGGAGGTTGCCCCCTCGAAGTGGCTCATTTCTAAGGCGTTGATATCTCTTTTCTTCTCTTTTTGGAGTTGGTTACACAACATTTGGTATCAGAGCTTTGGATTCTGTGTGGTTTCGCTGCTCCAAAACAGTCATTGTGGGATTTTCGCTATAACTTTTTCTACGAAGCTTCAGAAGCTGAAATTTAGAGCGAAGATGAAATCTGAGGAAGTTTGTCTAACAATTTCAGAGCTTGGTTCTGTAATATTTTCGTAGAGATGTGATCTCAGGAAGTTAGGTTTTTTTTCGGTGCTCCTAAATGTCATCGTAACATTTGCGCTATAAAAAAGTTTCTAAGAAGGTTCAGAACTTGAAATTCATATGGTGCGAAACTGAAATCCTGAGGAAATTCTTCAAAAAATTTCAGAGCTTGGTTCGCAATATTTTTGGAGATATGATCTGTGGAAGGTAGTGCTTTTTCAGGCTCCTGAATTGCATCTCAAAGAGGTGATCGTGGGAAAAGTTCAATAACTCTCTCTCTGGGCATCGGATTGAAGTGCCATAAAAAGTGGTCGCAAGTACACAGACTGAAGTTTCTTGGCTATCAATTTCAGATACAAAGAACAAAACAGTGACACGTGGCAAGTCGTACAAATTCGCTCTACTGAACCAGTCCATAATTAGGTCATTGTGGGAGATTGGACACAACTTTGTCTTGGAGAATCCAAATCAGGTCAGACCTGTGGCATTCAAAAGAGAATTCAGAGGGCTACTTCAATGCTGAATTTCAGATATTGAAGAGCTGCAATCATAGAGATAATACAATTTCAATATCGAGCTCCTCAAAGCAAGTAAAAGGTGTGTATTTTTTTCCGAGTTGCATAAGTCTTGTTTGAAGAATCAAGTTGAATTGATTGCAAGGGCCTATCGTAGAATAGATATCAATATTGGAGTCTAAAATGGCCCCTAAAAATAATTCAACACCCATTAAGCCTTTAGAAGGCTCTACTATGACTCATGAAGACAAAGAATGGCAACATGACATATCAAAATTACAAGAGCAAGTGCAACAAATTTCGCTCTCGCAAAGAACAACAAAAAATGAAATGGAATTTTTTAAGAAGGGTGTGGAAACTAAGATGGATGGTTTGAAGAAAGGTGTGGAAGCTAAGATTAATGGTTTGGAAGCTAAGATGGATGGCATGGAAGTGGGCATGGAAGCTAAGATGGATGACATGGAAGCTAAGATTGATGAAAAAATGAAAGACAACATGGAAAACATGAAGAAAGATCTAAAAGTAGACATCGAAATTTTGGGAAAGTTGATACAAGAAATGTTTCCTAATGGTGAAAAGATAGTAGAGGAAACTCATGATGAGAACAAAATAAATGTTAATCGTGATTTCATAAACTCTAATGTTGGCAGAAAGAACCACCATATTCCAAAAATGGATATGAGGAAGTTTCATGGAAAGGATCCTGTAACATGGATACTACAGATGGAGCAATATTTTGATCTCCATAACGTGCAAAACACACAAAAGGTACGCATTGCAACTTTACATTTAGAACAAAATACATTTGTATGGTATCGATGGTTTTGCTCCCGTAAAAAAATTGTCACTTGGTCAATTTTTACGGAGGAAATGATAGCACATTATGAGGATACAAAGAGCAACACCTTCTTTACCTAATTGATAAATCTCAAACAAAAGGGTTTAGTGGGGCAGCACATTGAGGACTTCCAAAAATTGAATATAAGGGTAACTGATATTCCAGAGGACCACAAGATCGATCTCTTCATAGGCACTTTAAAGGATAACATCCAACATGAAGTTCGTGTTTTGGAACCAAATTCATTGGAGAAGGCATTCAGGTTGGCAAGAAAAGTTGAATGTAAAATAATGGCGACAAGGAAGCCTACCACTCAATTCTATAAAGAAGGAAGTGTTGCTACGTCTAGATTTCCACAACCTACAAGGTTGACACCACAACAATGGGAAGAAAAAAGAGCAAAAGGGCTTTGCTACAGTTGTGATAGCAAATACACTAAAGGTCATAAGTGTGCTGAGAAGAAATTATTTTACATAGATTGTGAAGAGGAAGAAGAAAATGAAAAAGAAGAGGATATACACCAGGAACCAACCCTAGAAGAGAAAGAAATGAATCCTACCATATCGTGTAATGCACTGGCAGGAATTATCACTCCTCAAACTCTCAAGATACAAGGAAAAATCAAGAAGAAAAAGGTAATAGTGTTGATTGATTCAAGTAGCACCCATAATTTTATTCATTGTAAGGTAGCCAAGGAATTAAATTGTTTCCTATACCCAGCACCAGAATGTCAAGTGATGGTTGCAAATGGAGGAACTATAAATTGCTCCGGAAAATGCCATAATATCAAGCTAACCATGGGGGAATATGTATTGACTAGTCCAATGCTTTCCATTCCTATGGGAGGTGCTGATGTTGTACTAGGAGTACAATGGTTACAATCTTTGGGGACGGTAGCTTTTAATTTTTAAGAACTTTTCTTGAAATTTTTTTCAGAAGGAAAGGAAGTCGAATTACGGGGTATTGAAGGGAAGCCAGGAAGGATAATAAGCTCTATTAAAGTAGACCCTAACAAAATTAAAGCCATTAAGGAATGGAAAGTTCCCACAACCATAAAGCAGTTGCGAGGATTTCTCGGGTTAACAGGGTATTATCGCAAGTTTGTTAAGAATTATGGGAGAATAGCAGCACCTCTAACAGCATTATTGAAGAAAGATGCATTTTCATGGACTCCTGAAGCAACTAAGGCCTTTGAACGTCTTAAAGAGGCAATGTGCCTAGCACCGGTCTTAGCTACACCAGACTTCACAAAAGCCTTTATTGTGGAATGTGATGCCTCAGGAAATGGAATTGGTGCAGTTTTAATGCAGGAAGGAAGACCCATTGCTTTTGAAAGTCGTCCAATCAAAGGAAAGTATTTAAAGAAACCTATTTATGAGAAGGAAATGTTAGCAATACTGCATGCACTAAAGAAATGGAGAACTTACCTAATGGGAAGACACTTCAAGGTAAAAACTGGTCATGATAGTCTTAAACACTTTTTGGAACAAAGACTATCTTCAGAAGAGCAGCAAAAATGGGTCACAAAGATGTTGGGTTATGAATTTGAAATAATATACAAAAAAGGGAAGCTAAATGTTGTTGCATATGCACTCTCAAGAAAGAATTAAGAGGTGGAAGCATTGCTTTGTGCCATTTCTATTATCCAACCAGATTGGATAACCGAAGCAAGAGATGAATGGAAGAAGGATAAATATGTATGGACACTCATTCAAAAGTTGCAGCAATATCCTAGTACATCTGATACATTTAGTTGGAAAAATGATTTCTTATGGTACAAATATCGCTTATATCTTTGTAAGAATTCCCAACTAAAACAAAAGATTCTTCTGGAATTGCACACTTCTCCTTTAGGAGGACACTCAGGATTTTTAAAAACTTACCACGGGGTGAAGAAAGAATTTTTTGGGATGGCCTTAAATCTGATATTCAAAAGTTTGTGGCGGAATGTTTGGTTTTCCAGCAGAATAAAGTTGAGACAATTAAGACCCAGGACTTCTACAACCTTTATCCATTCCAAGTCAACGTTGGGAGGAGATTTCAATGGATTTTATCACAGGTTTACCTAAGTCCGAAGGAAAGAGTGTCATCATGGTGGTAGTTGATAGACTTACCAAGTATGCACACTTTTGTACTTTATCTCATCCATTTAAAGCAAGTACAGTTGCTACTA
Organism: Pinus albicaulis; assembly: GCA_034641835.2. NCBI lineage: Eukaryota > Viridiplantae > Streptophyta > Pinopsida > Pinales > Pinaceae > Pinus > Pinus albicaulis. Next base: position 257,350,269 of record CM076580.1, on the reverse strand, counting down.
CATTTATGGACAGAATTCAAAAGCTACATGGAAGCCCAAGGGTTATTGTGAGCGACAGAGATCCCATTTTTACTGGAAATTTTTGGACAGAGTTATTTTCTTGTTTGGGTACTCAATTAGCTCATAGCTCATCTTATCATCCTCAATCTGATGGTCAAACTGAGATAGTAATAAATGTTTGGAAGGATATCTTCGTTGTTTTGTATCTGATAAACAAACACAATGGGTCAAGTGGTTACCTCTTGCTGAATGGTGGTATAACACTTCCTTCCCTACTGCAGCAAAAATGACCCCATTTATGGCACTTTATGGATATCATCCACCATCCATCACATCATCTTTAAGGGAAAATTCGAAGGTTCAAGCAGTGGAAGATCACATCGAGCATCAGCAAGAAGTTCTCCAACTCTTAAAGGATAACCTGAATTTGGCACAAAATCGAATGAAACAACAGGAAGATCAACATCGCAGCGAGAGAATTTTTGATGTAGGAGATTGGGTATTTTTACGGCTACAACCATACAAACAAATGTCCCTCAAGCAAGCTAAGAAGGATAATAAATTATCACCAAAGTACTATGGTCCTAACAAGGTGTTGCAAAAGATTGGTTCTATGGCATACAAATTGGAGCTTCCTGCTTCTTCGCGAGTACATCCAGTTTTCCATGTTTCATGCTTAAAGAAGGTTATAGGTGAAAATCTTCAAGTTCAAACAATATTGCCAGAACTTGATGAGGAAGGAAAAATCATATTGGAACCAGAAGCGGTCATGGAAACAAGAACTCGACAACTACGGAATCGATCAATTTCGGAGTATCTCATCAAGTGGAAGAACTTACCCACTGAAGATTCTACATGGGAGGATGAGAATTTTATACAGAAGCACCCAGAGCTACTCAAGCGTTGAGGACAACACTTTTTTGAAGGAGAGGGCATGTTAGGTCCCTATATTACTAGTATAGTCCCTTATTGTTGTTAGTGTAACCCCCTTATTGTTATTATTGTACCCCTGTAACCCCCATATTGTTATTATTGTGCCCTTAAATTATTGTTAGGTCGGCTAGGATTACATTGTGGCCCCATGGAATCCTATATATAGAAAGGAGATTTTGTAGTTTGGATCATCCAAGAATTTTTCATTCATGTAATGTACTGGAGGTTTCCCCCTCGAAGTGGCTTATTTCTAAGGCGTTGATATCTCTTTTCTTCTATTTTTGGAGCTGGTTACACAACAAGGGCTGGTTGGTTATCATTCAGATTTATAGTATCGTTATTTTCCCCTAAATTCAAGGCTTTCAAAATTTGGCCTTTATATACATCTTGAGTGGCCAACTCAGTTAGTGGGACAGAGATTTTAATATTTGCAATCTCACTTTCCAAATTGAAAGCAGGCTGACTCTTTGGGATGCTTGACTCTGTTTTGTTAATCACCACCTTGGCGGTAGAATCAGTGGACTAATTCTCGCTATGTACAGGGTTTGGAATTGTCTTATCGGGAGCACTAACTGCAGTGTCAGTGCTGCTGGCGGGTTGGCGTTGTTTATCAGTTTGCTGGTTGTCCTTTTCTTTGTTCTTCCCAGAACTTTCAGCCGATGGTTTGCTATTTTCAGCAGTTGCTTTAGAAGATTTCTCAGGCCTTTTGTTAATGGTGACCTCAGGAGCTTTGATTTTGGCACTTTCTTGGCTCTTTTTGCTCCTAAGTTCATATTTTCTTACTTGCATGATGGCATCTTCAAATCCAAGTCTGTAATCTTCAGATTCTAATCTTTCCTCATCCCAATATGAGGGTGAGGGCTGATCTTCCTCTGAATAACAGTTATGGATTGAATCTTCTGTTTCAAAAATGTTTATTGTATTCCCTTTAGACTCTTCTATGATTCCCTCATCCTCATCTAGGATTTTTTCTTGAAATGGGGGAATAAATTTCTAATCTAGCTCTCTTTGTCTGATGGGAGTGGCATTATTTCTTCTAGAGTTTTGGTTCGGGTTATGGTTTTGATTTTTGCTTAGGTTACTAACTGTGACAACCATTTTTTCCATAATTTGTTTTATCTTTTACATTTCCTTGGACATGCGGTCATTATTGGGGTCAGATGTGGAAGCTACATTGTCATCTATGTATGTTACCCTCTTCTCAGACCTCAGTCTTTCTCTTTTCTCAATCAGATTTGCCTCTATGTTCACTGCTCCTTTCTGTGTGTCCTCCAATGTGTTGTACTCTTTATCCCTAAGCTCATAGGCCATGTCAGCATCAAAGCCTTCGGGGTATCTTGCTAGAGCCATGCCTTATGGAGGTTTCATATGTGGAGGGAGGGCATTGTAAATGATGTTAAATCTTGTTGTGTAATCATGGATGCTCTCTCCTACATTTCTTTTAAGGCTCATGTATTATGCTAGGAGTTGGCGAGGATTTTCCCTAGTTTCCCATTTGTTAACAAATGTCTGATATAAGGTAGGGAGGTCTTTAATGCTACCCGGAGGTAAGCCTTTAAACCATTTCTTCACATCACCCCCTAAGCTCTGGGAAAAAATTCTCATTTTGACTGTATCATCGTCTATTTCCATGTAGTCAAAAGAATCCTCCATCTTATCTACATGTTTCTAAGCTATGATGGACTCTTTGGTAGTGAAATGTGGGATCTTTGATTGATAATCATTTGGTAAGGGCACTAGAGGCTAAGGTAACACCAAAGGTGCATACCAGGCTGCCATGGTGAGATTCTGATGAGGTAAAGGGTTAACTTGAGCAACTGGTATGTAGATGACATGGATGCTAGGACCAGCAAAGGTTTGTTGAGCATATCTAGGGTGGGATAGCCCCAAGTTTGAGTGAAGTGAATATAAAGAGGTGTAGATGGAGGGGTATCTCTATCCCTAATGCTTTTACCACTTTGAGGTGGTGAATCAGGAAGCTCAAGGTCTAGCTGATCTAGATCACTGAATGACCTAGTTCTTGGTAATCTATTAGGTAGGTCTAGGTCAAAAGGAAAGTGTGATAGAGCTGTAAGGTCTTCAGGTGTAGAGTTATCTCTATGGATATGAGTGGAAATAGTTGATCTCCTAGGTGTAGGTGATCTCTTGAGGATGCTCTCAGGGTTATCAAATATTTCAGGTGGGTTCGGGTTGGGATAAGCTCTTGTATGAATGGTTCTGTAAGCCAGAATTTTATTTTCCGCTAAGGAGCTTAACCCTACTTGTTACTTCTATTGTGGCTGATGTTGTAATGGAGGCTGGTGTCCCAGTGGAGTCTTATGTGAAACCAAGATAATCAGTAGGCCTACTGATCACTAGTGGAGTCTTTAAAATGCTTAGGGAATTATGGAGTCGCCAGGTGGAAAGGTTTAGGATGTTCTTGGGGGGGGGGGGACATTGTCCACTGTATTGCTTATGAGATGTCCCCTTTCAAGGATATCTCCCAAACACAACGAACTCTAACGAGAGATTGGAACGAGAGATTGGATGGAAGGAATTTACCAGATATGTCATCTCTGAAAGAGTGTGAGATCCGGAGGCTACCTGACCCTTTCCAGACTCTATCTGAGAGTATGGGATAAAACACAACAAATGGTATAGAGTTTGATCTGTGAATAGGAGTGTTTAACTGCCAACCTAATCAGAGATTGTAGGTTTTTGAGGCTCTTATGATGTAGCAAGGTGAAAGTACTCAGATTCTCCCCAGCGGAGTCACCATTATGCTGGGGTTCCCATGTTTTGGCCAAATTGGCAAGACCAAAAGATGAGACAACATCAAACCACTTTCAGACCTTAGGATCTAGCCCTCCTGGGTCTAGAGAGGGATCTCTCTATGATATGTCAAAGGTATATGATTTTGAAGGTCAGTGTTAAAATGCTAGGCTAGTTATAAGGCTCAGGGTTTGTTTGTTTGATTGTTTGTTTGGTTGTTGGTTATCTGGAAAGAAGGGTTCAATGTAAGACAACGGTAAGCAAAGAGGATTTAGGCAGAGGTGAAGTATCTAGGGAGCATTCAAAACCATTGGGCAATGGAGTCAGGAAAGGGTTTACTTGCTATCCAATGTGCAAGCTTTCAGTTGGGCTAGTCATCTACAACATTGGATCTTAAAGATGATTGTGTGATATGGAATGGTAGGAGAGGAGGAGACAACACAGATTCAGGGCACAAAGTTAAAGACCAGCTGGTCGCACAAGGATCCTAGTGGACAGGGCTAACTCTAATCCCCAGTGTTCCCAAATCTTCCAGCTAAATCCTTAATAAGAAACATCTAAGAACAGATTCATTTAACTCATACATCAGAGAGCAGGCAATAGCATCCACTACACTGGTTAAATTATCTGAAATCAATTCTTAGATAACACATTCAGAAGAAAAACATTAATGGCAAGGAGAGCAGAAACATAGGGTACCTAACAAGGGTAAATCCTATGCCAATTTTCTGATGCAATCCAGTAGAAACGAAATGAAATGAATTAAACACAAAGATAGGAAAACATCACCGCTGCTTTAGATCAGGATCCAAAGAAATGTGCTTGTCATATCAAGTAGCAATACCAGTCAAGTACAACATAGCCAATAACTGAATACTCAGTCGGAAAACATATTCCTCAGCCTATCTTACAACTTTACACAGAGACTGTGTCTCAAAAGAAACAGCTTGCAGTTCTCTGATAACTAATCAACAACCTTTACAATATTTTCTCATGAGTTTTTATAGCTGAAGAGGAATAGAGGGGGTAGGTGGAGAACTAAATGCAGTATTAAGACTTCTGAAAAGAAAGAGGGTCGAAGCCCATTCTGTTTAAATTCTGAGCATTCAATTCCTGTCACTCTTTGGATGGAAGAGCAGTCTTCTTCAGGCCTCTGTTCACTTCAGTCTGTCTCTTGGTGTACTTCGGTCTGCAGGACTCTGTGGTACTTCTGGTGACTTAAACAAAAGGTAAAATAACAATGATTGGGTCTTCATACTATGAAACAAATGCTTCTGATAGTATTATGGACTGTTGTCAGGGAGGCCAATCCTTAGGAACATGATGTAGAATAAAAACTGCATGGGCACCCTGTCCTTTACGGAGGAAAAACATTCTGCCGCTGTGGGAACCCGGATATGACTTGCTTTCTGTGCGTTATACTCTCTGAGTGCTTCCTGGGTCTTCAATATGATGTTTTACCTTTAAATCCTTGAGCATAAGGCTTAAATACCTTCGTTTGCGTGCCTTAGGCTCTCTGCTGCTTCATTTAAATCTCTGGCTGTTAAACCTGTGTGTTAATGGCGCCGGAGAGGTTTCTAGAGTTTGAAACCCTGATATTTTAATGTACGTCCTATCCAGGCTCCTTCTCGAGCTTTCTTTGTGATCTCGGCCTCTGAAACATGGTCCTTTCTGCATTTCTTGCCGCCGCAAGAAATACTGTGTAATCATGGTGGCTTTCGCCACTTGATAACCCTGCGAAACACGAAACCTATTGAGAAACTAATGCACGGAGATGGTGGATGCAATGGGGGGGGGGACGAGGATGACTGTGCAGATGGATGACATGGCGGAACATCGTGGGAATATGGTGGACAATGCAGTATATCAGTGGAACAGAGCCGGGTGGAAGTGGGCGGAGTGCAGCAGAAATTTAAATAAAACCTACGAAAAATCGACTTTTGAACGAATATACATGACGAAGGTGAATATACGATGGGACATGTGGAAAGGGTGACATGGCGGGACCGGGTCAATGGCGGGACCGGGTCAATGGCGGGCGTGTGATTGAATCTGGACCGTCCGATCTCGGCGGAGATCAACGGTGGAAAGCATGTCGGGGGGCGACGGACGGGTGGGCCAGGGGTACGACAACTAAGGGTTAAACTGCGTGCAGCTTCGTGGAGGGACAACCGTCGGATGGGTGATCACAGATCGGACGACTGATATGCATATCACTACGCATCCTGTGCCGAACGTTAACGTGCGATGAGATAGCGGTTTTGAAACTGTACCGATGACACGTGTCGACTGCTGAGTGGAATTGCTGGCCGATCGGGAAATACCACCCTCTGCCCAAATGCGGTGCGATAAAAACCAGCTGGTTTCTGAACATTGAAATCCGCGGGCGCGGGGACCATTGATTGGTGTGTTTATCGGACTGTGGAGATTGGATCAGCAAGGGAGGGGAGCAGAACGAATCTGGACCGTTGGATCTGGAGGGATGGACGGCTCAGATTGGATCGGGGGGTCGCAATCGCAAGGCGCAGAAATGGGGGTGCGAATGGGAAATGCGATTTGCGATCGGAGCGGGGGATGCGATGCGATGGTGCGATGCGATCAATCGCATCGAAAATATTTGCGACGAACCGATAGGGGGACTTCACATAAAAGTTGCGATTGCGATGGGGTGTGGAGTGCGATGAGCGCTCGACCGTCAGATCAGAATAGCAGATCGACGGTGCAGATCGCGCCTCAGGTCTTATAGAACCAAAATGAATGCATCAGATTTTTCTGTTGTAACAAAGGGAATGCGCCCACCCGACAGTGCGATTGTGATGAGCACTCAAGACTTAAGCGCTTGGTCTTAGCACTAAGGGCATATGGGGAAGTAGTTAAGGGGGCTAAGCCGAAAGGGGCTGGGCCTTAATGTAAGTCAGAAAGTGGGTTTTTTGGCCCATTTTAATGCGTTTTGAAGCCAAAGAAGGGTACCGATAGGGAGATAAAATGGGAAAATTGTCAAACAAAGGGGAGTTATAGGATTTAAAGGGAATTTCGGGTATGATTTAGAGGGTAAATGGGAGCCTCGAGGGAGGAAAGGGAAAGGGGTAAAATGAGGAATTCGACAGAGGTACAAAGGGAAAACAAGGCTTTTTTGGGAGCAAAAATTTCAGCAATCAGTGAGGCTCATAGATTCAGTACAGCAGAGGGAAAAAGATCAAAGAGCAGGGATCATGAAGGCTTGAAGGATGATGTGTTTTCAAGGGAAATGCATTCATTGAAGGCTCAAAAACAATCTAGCCCCTCACTTGCTTGTCAAGGAATTTATAAGGGGCTAACAGAATCAACCACACCAGTATAACTAGGAGAACTACCCTCCTAATGTGGTTAAGAAAAAATAAAAAAAAAGCCCAAAGGGAACCCTGGACAGGGGGGCAGAAACCAACAACGCCCAACGTGATCCTAGCCTAGAGGAAACTCTAGCAGGAATCTAAACCAGGAGCCAAGTAATGCCCAATGACAAGGCAAAAGGCCACCTCTGCGAACAAACCATTCTTGTTCAATATGTGGTGAGTACGGGCACTATACTCACCACTGTCCTGATATCCCTGAGCTAAAAAAGCTTCAAAGTAAGGACAAGGAGGAGCTTCCTAGCAACTTGATATTATGCAAGAACCTTTCCCCCACCAAGGGACGGTCAGCACTCAGTATAAAAACCCAGACGATTCCCGGAAAAACAGCCATGAAATCTACATGACGGGAGAAGAAATGTTTTTCCAAACACGGTATCGCAGTTACGACACCTCACCAGACTCCACTACGTCAGGGGCTAGTACTAGTGCGCCAACTGCACCTTTGACCATTGCAAAGATGCCTATAGAACTGTTTCCAAAGATGGCAAAGGGACCTAATAGGTGAGCAGGTAACTACTCCAAAGCGGCCCATAATTATAGCATCATGGACGATTTAGCTGAATCACTTGCTGCTATGTCCACATTGGAGGTAATGCAGTCGTGTCCAAAGCAACGGAAAGCCCTACTTTCTGCATTAAGTGCTATCGACCCTGCCAATATGCGCATGATGGATTTTGACTTAGACAAAGCCCCCCCTAGGCTTCCTTCCATGGTCACATTCCGGATACCAGTATCGGTACAAAATATCGCTATTCACCGATGTGTCATAGATGAGGGTGCATCGACATGCATCATGTCGAAAAATGTTTGGTAGAAGTTGGGTTCTCCCGAGCTAAAACCCTAGGTCATAACGCTTCGAGCCTACGACGATCGTCCCTCGACCCCCGTTAGCCTCTACCAAAATGTCCCGGTTTGTTTAGCCGGAAAGATGATCCACATAGAAATTTAAGTCTTGGATGCTCACTTGGATTACAATATACTCCTTGGGTGGAGTTATATGTACGCCATGTCCGCCATAGCCTCCTCCATCTTCTGCATTATGATGTCCCCCCATGAGGATTGCATCATTACTGTAGACCAGCTGACACATAGCGAGAAGCACCCTCTAACCAACATGGATGTAATTATACCCTATGTAGATACAACTGCAGACGGTCTCTCACAGTACCAAGAATATGGCCCCGGCCAATTCAAACCATCGTCCATCCTAGGGTCATTCCCAGGAGATCCTCCCATTATCCCTGAGGTGTCACCCGACACCACAGGGGCCCCGGTGTGCATGATGTCCACATCAAGCACCGATGTCAGTCAGGATACGGACTCAAGCAGTAACGACACTGAGGCATCGGTCACGACAGCCTCTCTAGCCTACGCTGCCTCCCAAGCCCCTTTCCTCTACCCCCCCGCTGCCTTCGTCTCCCTGGCAACAACGTTATTACCCAACATATCGTTGGCGTTCCCAATTTGGTACCTGGTTCCGCTGTCTGGAACAAGAGCCACCAACGTTACTGCCATCGGGTTAAAGCCCCTCAGCCCTGAGGAGCCCCAACCAACCCAGGAAACGGTCGAGACTGCCCCCGCAAAGGAAGTCACCATTGTGAAACCAGTTATCACGACCAAGAAAACCACAAATAGAGGAAAGAAGATGGTGACCCCCACCATTCAAAGGTAATCACCAGTCTGTGCCATATGCGATGCCATAGGCCATTCGACCCACATATGTCCAGGGCTGGACGAGTTAAAACTACTCCTCGGCTTCGAGGTAGACACCATGTTCCCGTAAAAAGGAACCTACCTCAAAAGGTAAAGTCAAGTCGTTGCATACCAATCATGCATGCTCTCTGTGTGGCACCTATGGGTACCATACCCATCATTGTCCAGAGATACCATGGTATAGGAACGCCTTACATACAGTCGAGCGATTTTATCAGGAGGATCCCTCGATCCAGTTGGTTAACGACAAAACTCGTGCCATCCTATACTTACAAGAGGAACATAGGATTGTAGAAAGGCCCCCAGTAATGCCCATTATACATTGTATGCTATGCGATGAACATGGACACTACCTTTAAGAGTGCACAAATTTAGAACTCATTCATAGATGGTATCCAATCGAAAAGGTTTACTACGTAGGGCTATGGGTGGCACAATTTACATGCCCGTTATGCACCGACAATCACCTTTTGGAGGATTGTCACTACATACCTCACTTCCAGCTAACCCTTGCTAGACTCTGCTTAGCCATAGTCCACCTTTCCCAAGAAGACGATATGGACGCTGAGTCCACTGGCAGCTCCATGACCCAAGAAGATGAGATGAGAGGATCTATTATGTTCTTGACAGCAGGAGAACGACCTAACAAGGAACCACTTGTTACCCCCAATGGCACCTCGCAACAATGACCAACGTGTGCGTTATGCAAAAACATGGACCATGTAGTCATCCATTACCCTGATTTAGCAGCCTTCCGGCACTGGTTCCCCATCAGACCTCAAACTGAAGTCGACAGAACTTTCATATCAAGGATATTCTGCTTGATATGTCAGGGTAATCATTACAAGCAACATGGTACTTATGCCTCACATATTCGTCCCACTGTTGACATGATTAATGCCATAGAGAAGAGAAAAGACGATCTCCGAGAATGGCATAAAAAGTACATCGTCGGAACAATGTCCCCACCCCCACAATGGTGTGTCAAGCCAGACAAGACATCACACCACCAAAGGGTAACCCCAGCCAAGCCTAGGATAAAATTCAACCTATGTGATCTAAACGACCACCGAGTTAACCAATGTAGAGAACTCAAGCCCCTAGCAAACAGTCTCCGCATAGTCTCTTCTCTCGCCCAGAAACTTCTCTCTAATCAAGAGAATATCACACGCACTTATTGCCAAATTTTCTCACACTTTCACCATACGTTTAAGTGTATACATCCCCCCAAGTTGAGAGCGGCATGAGCTGCGTTGAGTCTACACTCCACTAAAGAGGAAGACATGTCTAAGCCAACGATACGTAAATGGAGACAGAAGACAACCTCATCTACGTCTGACCCTTTCCAAGCATCCACATCAGGAACAACAAGTAGCATAGAATCACACACTATCTACTCTGCTGACTCAGTAACACCATGCACCATCTGCACTGGACTGAATCACGCACCAGAGACATGCCTGTTAATGGAAAAATTTAGGCACCTCTGTGGCAGGCACAATTTCCACCTACCAGAAATTTACTATCCTGGGGGGGAACCTAACTTTGAGCTCATACAAAATCCCATTACGAAGATTCTTCCCCCACCAAACGCCGATGATACAATCCACCATATACGATTTATATCTGCTCATCTTGGTGAAAGGATTACTGCCTCAACCGCACCCTAGGATTTCCATCATAATCCTGTCACCTGCGCTTTTGCATCAATTTCCACAAGATCCCAAACCTACATGCCTCCATCGAACTCCTTGATGACACCCAACCTCTAGAACAATGCCTAGTACAACTAGAGCTAGTTGACGAAAGTCAACGACAATCACTGCAACACAATGAGGCCCATAAGAAAAGTGTGAAAGCATCATTTGAATGCCACATCAACCCTCGCTCATTTACCAAGGGAGAATTAGTCCTTCGCTATGATGTCGCAAAAGATGCCTTAGGGCCAGGAAAGTTTGAAACCCGGTGGAAAGAACCCTACATCATCAAACACTGCCTCCGACAGGGGGCATACATCTTGACGGAACTAGACGGGACTGGCCTCACTAACCTCGTCAATGGCCTTTACCTCAAGAAGTTCTACCCATAAGGGCCCCAAAGGCCCTCCCCCCTAGAGTGAAAGTACACAAAACCCAATCACCAAAATATTTTTGACCCGAAAACACGCTCAAAGTGCCAACATGGATCACCAAAATGAACCATACTTCGGATTTGTTGATGGAGCATCGCGATGGTCTCAAAACTTAGCTGTAGCCGCCTGGGTCATCTACCACCCTGATCAATCACCGTTGTGTTCAAACGGCGTGTGCATCAGATCAACAAAAAACAATCAGGAAGAATATGACGCCGTCATTGGACTTATGTGCGACGCCCTCCATTGGGGCATTCGCCGTATGCATATCTACCTCGATTCCCAGTTAGTGGTATCGCAAATAAATCAAACATTTGAGACCAAAGACACACACCTGTTTAGAAAATATTTACGTGCCAAAAGATTAAGCAGAAAATTTGATCACATCACATTTTCATATGTATCAAGGGATCAAAATCAAACAGCTGATCACATAGCTAACAATATCCTAGATTGGAATGTATCTCGAATAAACCATCATCCATAAAAAAACGTAGATATCCATCAGCATAACACAAAATATATAAACAGAAATAAATTTCACACCATGTAGAGCCGCAAAAATATCTCTCATATATATATATATATATATCAAAAAATACGTGTATTTGAGTACAAAAAATAGTATCGCTGGCTCACTGGCCAACCCAAAGATACACAAGTTGTGAAAAATAAGGGAAGCATCCTCATAATTGGTGCTTTCCCTATGAACAAAAACTACTCTAGGGGGGTGCCCCCTCAAGAGGAGCACCTGGACCCACCACCACTCCTGGTGCCACCACCGGAGCCGCTGTCGCCACTGCGATTGTGACTCGACGTAGAGTAGGCCGATAATTCCTCTCGTGGGCCATCACCGTCTCTAACGAAACCTCCTCTAAGTCATCCATAAAACCTCGAGCAGACATGCGCTAGGTCAAGCGATCCACTCGACCCCGGAAGTCCTCAAGAGCGGTCACTTGAGCCATAAGTACTGCAATGCTCGCCTCAGCCGCATTTGCACAAGCTCGCTCGACCGCAACCTCTGTTGTAGCCGAGATGATGCCCTCACCAGAAGGGCCAGCACCATCTCCACCATGTCCACTGGCACCACCACCCATTCCACTTGCATCACCTCTGCCTTGACCACCTCGATGTCGTAGCAAAGGGTCGTGACCCACCAGTCGGGCCACTGGGCGACCTACCTTGCCAACATCTGCACGAGTAACCAAAATAATGTCAGTGTCAAGAACAAAACACATAAGAACATAAATACTCAAACAAATGTAGAAAAAATATAACACATACCTACAGGTCCTCAAACATAACCAAAAGGGAGACCCATGTTTGGGTCACCCTGGAAGTCCATCCCCACATAAGGGTATGGCAAGAACATCTATGGGTTGGCCTCAAACCAGGCCTCTGTCATGGCATTCCAATAATTCCCCACCATGCCACCACCACCCCACGACATCACTGGAGCCCACCTCCTCATCTGTGGGTCCCGTGGCCCCCCAATGGGGACCGCCACCACCGGCCTCAGCAGCACTACCCTCTCGTACATAATGCTGCATAGGATGCTAGCGTACGCAAATGAATTAGATCCATGTTGGACCTTGTTCAATTGTGACACCATCCCATCAAAACAAAAGCGGGTGAAATCGAAAAAGTGCCCACCCCTTAATCGGCGTAAAACTCCAACCTACGGGATAGATGCCCGATGTGGAGAAAACGACCCCACTAGTCGCACAATAGTTGTCAGAGCACACCGCTCTGCCACGTATGTCACTGATGCAATGTTGATGCACCCCTCAGTAAGAGGTGCACCACCATAATGCTGCCTTCAGAATCTATCTAGGTTCACTCTCCGAGCAGAGAGTGGGTACCTCAGAGCCTCACCTTGAGGCAGTAACCCGGTCACAAAGTAAATATCCGTCTCAAGACAGATCACCAAGTTCGTCCCCCGTAGTACAAACATATTGCACCTCCGACGCCAGTGTTGTATAAGGTAACGCAGTAGTCGGTCCTGAGGCTGAAGGAACTCATTCTCAGTGAACTTCAGAAGGCCCCATGTGGCCAACTGACGATGCACCCCAGCATCAGTAGCTAGAGCGGTCCGGATCTCGGGCCAATCCCAATCTCTCCACACTAACCTGCCAAGAAACACAGGCACCCATCAGTACAGAGAAAAACATCAAAAATAGACAAGAAACCAAAATTTCCTGTCACAATGGCCTTTGCGCGCTTGTCCCTCAGAATTGCGCGCAAGAAAGGCGTGCTTTTGCCTAGATCGCCCGTGCAATCTAGGGAAAATTTTTCTCAAAGGCTGTACAATCCTAATTTGTATGGCCCCCAGCACCATCAAACTGAAGAAATTACAACGCAGGACGTCATGAAAGTTACCTCGGTATAGTATCACTAATCCCTGGTACACAGGCTGAGCAAAACGGTAAGAAAGGCTCTGCAAGCACCTCTTATCTCCCAAAACTCAACAAGTACAAATGAATAGGATTAGGGCCATAATCCCATATTTATCATCCTTTTCTAGAACTTTAGAGGTCCATAACATGAGATCAGAAGGTCCATTCCGCAAACTGTAAGTTGCACCATCATTAGTATGCCATGACGAACGAAAGCGATGCCATGCATTCACTTTCCAAGATTTTTTTTTATTTTTATTTTTATTTATTTATTTATTTATTTTTTCAGCGTCGACAGGTATGCCCTCTCCCATCTTCTTTTTTAAAAGCTCCTGTCTTTCAAATAATATTTGAAGAAAAGAAGATGCTTTCACTTGAGGTAGTTGTTTTTGCAGGAAGAACCTGCAACCCGCTTACAACACCATCCGCTGAAAATCTCGGAGCAAGTATCATTCTACCCCCAGAATAATAGAGTCCTAGAAAACTCTACATATCTTGACATCATTTATCCATCAGAAATAAATGATAGGGCCCTCGTACCCGACCGCGTTTATCATCACCTCACCTTGCACATGATAAACATCCGCGTTGGTCGGTAGAGCCTCCCCTCAATGGCGCTCGTTGCCCAAAGTAGACCATATATCACATCTCAAGTGACGCCATGGCCATACCATTTCAGTCTGGGAAGTGCCTCATGCACATCCATTTTTCATGCATAAGGTCAATCTTACCATTCAAACTCAAATCCCCTTCCTGGACAATCAGGTTGTACATGCAGATTGAAAGCGCACCTCCGCTCATCGCATTTGGCCCACCATACCTCCCATCCACGATACTTCTTCATCCGATTCATCAACCCTGCACATGAGACCAACCAATGGGATCCCCACCCCTAGCAAAAAACCATCCTCACACCTACAGTGAGTGAACCCTTTCATGTTTTTGGGTACCCGTATCTGTGTTTTGTACAAACCAAACCTCATTATTTTATTCATTTGGTAAGTGTACAAAGACCACCAATGATGCCATTCGCCTCTTTTCCCTCATATGTCATCTTTTCCCCCATGGCAGCAGTCCCTCATTCCCCTTGGTTGGAGTATTTCACCCCCATGCATGCACCATCACGACATTCATAGCCGGTTCACACCCGCCCAGGAAGTCCTACTGACTCCATGGATTTTCAATTCAAAAATACCTATGACTACCGCCAAGCTGCTAAAAGTATACTCTGACCTCGGGCCACTGAATCCCCATCATCCGTTTTTAGTCACCTCTCACCAACATGCCTATCTTAAACCCATCACATCTAGGTCCTCGACCCCTTAGGTTGGCGAACCATGGTTCGGTTAAGGCTTCCTTTTTGTCGACCTCGGCACCTCTTTTCCGAAAAGGAAGCAGTACCTTGGATCACCCCTCCCCATGCAAAGGGGTATCCTTGGGTGGCACTGTGGGAGACATCATTGTCCACAGATGTCATTGATCCTCCTGACATTCGACTACAGCAAAATCTTTCATGTTACGATGGTATTGTACCATTCAACCATTACACTTTGATCAGATCCGTTGAAGACCTGTACCTCCATAAGTGTCTCTGTCAACAATTCTTACACAGGAAGGTCCCAACCAGTACATATGCAGTTTACGCATATGGGTACCACATTCCACCTATTGTCAAAGAAAAATTTCCATGAGGGCATCAAAAGTCATCGTCAACAACCGCCAGCATCATTACCACAGTAGTGGCACCGACATCACATCTATCTGTCAATTTTGTTTAACTAGCCATAGCATCACGAGCATGGGATATGCCTGCCTCGTTGAAATTTTTATATATGTTGTATATTTTATTTTCTTGCAGGGACCCCTTAGGCCATGGTCATCTAGGAAACGGTGCAAGGTGTTGTCAATTCCAAGATTCACGCAGGCCTCTCTCTCTCTGTGCACCCGATACAGAAAAGAAACTATAATGTATTTCGGTTATACAGTTATTCCTAGACCTCACACATTAGGGGGAAAATGTTAACACTGGAAAATCGTACAACAGAAGATGGAATTAATTAATGTCAAGCCGAAGGATTTATAGAGCAGGAACACATTATGGAATCAAGAAAGTATTTAAAATCTCTAAGGTTTTGAGAAAATCAGTTTTGAACTAGTTATAAATGCTGGATTGCACACTTAATCCTTCGAGAAGAGCGCCTTCTGCTCGCCTTTTTTCCCGATAAGCGTGCATTCTTGGAAATGGAAAAAAGTCGCTTTCCGTGACCACACCAAGCAAAGGAAATTTACTCCTTATATGAAGCCACCTAAGGACAGCCACCAGTGCCTCCCTAGACATCATGTGAGCACACAAAAGAATATGTGAAGCCCACAATGGAATCATACCTCTCCCTTGGGTCACCATCCATCATGTACCAAGGGAGGGAAGGAGGATTTGAAACTCCCCTACATAAAGCCACCAAGAGATGAAGAAATGGTGATCATATTGTTATGCTGGCCAAAATTTCCCAAGCAACACCAACAGTGTGTGACCCGAAGCTGGAGCTGAAGAGGACTTGATAGTTGGCCACCCAACAATCCTAGTCCACCACGCCAGGGAGAGAGAGGGAGACTGCATCAGAGGCAGAGCTTGGAAGGCAACATCCTTGCATCGGGACCTAGATCCACTGCCAAGGTGCCCTTTGGCAACTGGGTAAAATTTCTTCTCCATTCCAAACATTTAATAAGAAGAGGCCTTTGAGCCGTCGTTGGTATTATTATCGTTTTGAATCTCTTTGATAGCTTCTGTATATGTGTGTTTTAGTTTTAGTTTAACTAGAGCATACTTTAGCATACCGTTTCCACTAAATTTTATGCTTTTGAGCTCCACCACTTTTTGCCTGTTACCAATAGTTTAAAAAGTAGACCACACTCTTTAAACTGGCGTGATTTCGTACACCCGTGCGACAAATCCACCACTACAGATATCTTTTTAGATCACATAGAAGAAGAAACATCCCAAGTATATAGTAGAATAAATAATTTAGATAGATGCATACGATAGATTAAAGTCATTTCCATTTGCATGCCATATAATCACACACCCTCAAAAAATCCTTATTGGGAAACTGGTCCCATTATCCCTAGTCAGAGCCACTACACCAAATGGAAAAGAAGCTGCTTTAAGGTCCGAACTATGTGGTTTTCCCCCATGTTTTGGCAGTGGAATTTCGAGGCCTCAACATTCTGGCGCTGAAGGAGGGCCTGAACCCCTGTGAATGGAAAAAATATCTGATCAATCTAAAGGTTAATCAAAAAGTCTCTCTCCCTCTAGATCCCCATCAACTTCTAGAAAATTATCTAGATCTTCATCTTTAAAATCTGAAGTTGATCATCCTTCTCCTAAGTCTCCTAGTGATAATCAACCCATACTATCTCCTGATTCCCATCAAGCTTCCCCAGAAGTTCATTATTTGATTGAAAATTTAGAGAGAGTATCTATTTCTGCTGAAAAGCTTGAATCTTCTCAAATATTAGATATCAGTATTTCATCTTCTTGACAACCTCGAAGAATACTAACTCGATCAGAAAGTCAAAAGACAGGAATTCTCCCTTTTGAATTTCCCATCGATAATACTTGAAAGAGACTAAAGATGACCCAATCGGAGTCAATCGCCATCGAGATCTTATCCCATTCACTTCAATTACCTCCGCTCATTTCCACAATTTCCATTCCAACAATCAGTGTTACTTTGGCTAGTTCTAGTACTCAAACTACTATCCCTTCAACTAGTCCTAGCACTCAACCTGCCTCTTCTTCAAATCAAACTCCACCCAACCAACCTATCCAAAATCCAATGGAAGGCCAAGTACCTCCACCAAATGTAAACCCATGGAGAAATCTAGGGGCTGTAAACATGCCCGCTCCTCTTCATTCTCTTCCCAAAATGTTAGAAAATTAAATATTATAGAGCAATGAAACACATAAAATATGTGGAAAACACAAGCACATAAAACACATAAAACCAAAGAGACATAGATATACGTGGTTCACCCTATTAGCTTAGCCCACCCCTTGGTGCCTACCCTCCTTCCTTTCTATTATCCAGCAAAATGAAGAGACACAACCTACAGCAGATCTGTTGTAATATCCTCTGTTCTCTCTCACAGTCTCCCTCTCTGTTTCTCGCTCCGAGAATATACATACCATACACAGCCACAATAAAATACCCTCATACAAGCGAGGGGGTGCCTTCTAGGGCAAAAAACCTTAAACTAAACATAACCTCTACCGTCAGATCATCCGCCTAATGAATGGCCTAGATTGACTAGAAATTACTATACTTTTACAAGGCAATTTTACATTTGTTTTTAGCTTCAGGGGTGCTGCCCCCGAAACCCCCCACCAGGGGCGGGCTCCATGAAGTCGCAAGAGCCCCTGGAACCCTAGCAAGTCATTAATTACGCGTTGTCACCCCATTCAGGTAAGTGGTCCAACGCTGTGATACAAAATAAACAAGATAATCGTGCTCCACAATTAGGCTCCACGCCAACAATCTCCCACTTGGAGACCGATTTTAGCAACCCACCGTCGTCAGCCTACGGACAATGACTTTCTTGGACCTGGTCGTTTCTCATCTTCATCGTCATCCTTGAAGACCAATTGAAACCGAGTATATTGCTCATTTCTCCTTCTAGTTACAACTTTTGTTAGCATATCCATAGGATTCCGGCTAGTGTGTATCTTTTCCCTCTGTGTTCAACTGTCCATCTTCTCCAATACCGACCGTATGAAATGGTACTTGAGATGTATGTGTTTAGTCCTAGAATGAAATGTTGAGTTCTTTGCAAGATGAATGGCACTTGGCTATCACTGTATAACGTGCTCATATCATGCTTCTTACCCAATTCACCCATAAGCATTTGTAACCAAATCATTTCTTTACTAGCCTCTGTAGCAGCAACATACTCTGCTTCTGTTGTTGAAAGTGCAACAACACTTTGGATTTTTGAAACCCAACTGATAGATGTTCCACCTACAGTAAATACATATCCTGTAGTGCTCCTCCCGTTATCTCTCTCACCTGCCATATTTGCATCAACATATCCCTGTAAAGAAATGTTTGAACCACCAAAGCATAATGCTTGATTTGTGGTACCTCTCAAATATCCGAGAATCCATTTTACTGCCATCCAATGTTCTTTTCCTGGATTATTCATGTACCTGCTTACAACTCCCACTGCATGTGCAATATCAGGCCTTGTGTAGACCATTGCATACATTAAGCTTCCAACTGCTGATGCATATGGAAATTTAGACATATATTCCATTTCTTCATGGGTCTTGGGGCACATCTCCTTACTAAGTTTGAAATGGCTAGCAAAAGGTGTACTAACTGGTTTTGCATTCTACATATTAAATCTTTTCAACACCTTTTCTATGTACTCATTCTGAGACAATGTTAATTTGCGATTTTTCCTGTCTCTAGTTATCCTCATACCAAGGATTTGTTTTGCAGCTCCCAAATCCTTCATTGCAAATGAATTTGCCAATTTTCTTTTGAGCACATTTATTTCCTGCATGTTAGACCCCGCAACAAGCATGTCATCTACATACAATAACAATATAATATAGCTGCCATCATTTTTCCTTTTTAGATAAACACAATGATCAGAGTGACATCTAGTATAACCTTGTTCAGACATAAATTTGTCAAATTTTAGATACCACTGCCTTGGAGCCTGTTTTAAGCCATACAAGCTCTTCTTTAACCTGCACACCAATTTTTCTTTCCCTTTTACCTCATATCCTTCTGGTTGCTGCATGTATATCTCTTCCTCCAAATCTCCATGGAGAAATGCTGTCTTTACATCTAATTGTTCAAGATGTAAATCTTCCGCTGCTACAAGACTTAAAATAGTTTTGATTGAATTCATTTTAACAACAGGAGAAAATATTTCATCAAAATCAATACCTTTCTTCTGTGCAAATCCCTTCACCACAAGTCTAGCTTTGTACCTCTGTTTTCCTCCATCTTCTTCCTTCAGCCTGTAAACCCATTTATTTTGCAATGTAGTTTTACCTGCAGGAAACCTGACTAAGTCCCAAGTCTGGTTATGCATTAAGGATTCCATCTCTTCTTCCATGGCTAGCTCCCACTTCTTCCTACTTTCAACCCGCATTGCTTCTTCATAACATTCAGGTTCACCAGAATCAGTCAACAATAAATAATATAATGAAGGAGAGTATCGTTTAGGGGGTCTACTTATCCTGGTAGATCTTCTAACACCACTTTCAGGTGTTTGAGGTGCCTGTTGCTGTTGTGGTGGTTGTTGTTGTTGTGGCTCTTGATTATTATTATTTTCAGGCACCTTTACCTTTTCTGTGATCTCATCAAGAACTGTGTATTCTTTGTTTTCTTTTTCCTGTTTCTTTTCCTGCAACTGATTCTTATACAATACCTTTTCGTTGAATATTACATCTCTGCTCCTAATGATTTTGTGATTTTCATAATCATATAAGCGATAACCAAAATCATTAACACCATATCCAATAAAGGTACATTTCTTTGATTTTTCCTCAAGCTTTGTTCTGTTTTCTTTATTAATATGGACAAAGGCCTCACAACCAAAAGGATTTAAAAAATAGTAGTTTACCTTTTTACCTGTCCATGCTTCCTCTGGAATACCACCATCCAAGGAACTTGAAGGCCCTCTGTTTATTAGATAAACAACAATATCTACAACATCTGCCCAAAATTGTAAAGGCAATCCTGCATGCAATCTCATGCACCTTGCACGCTCCATGATTGTTCTGTTCATCCTTTCTGACACACCATTTTCTTGTGGTGTTCTTGGAACTGTCTTCTCTCTACGAATTCCATGCTCTGAACAGTACCTATCAAACTCTTTGCTGCAATACTCACCTCCATTGTCTGATCTGAGACACTTCAACTTCTTTCCTATCTCAATCTCAACCAAAGCTTTCCATTTCTTGAAAGTATCAAATACATCAGATTTATTCTGAATACAATAAATCCATGTTTTTCTAGTTGCATCATCAATAAAAGTAACATAATAACGAGAGCCACCGAGAGATGATACCTGAGCAGGTCCCCATACATCCGTATGCACAAGCTCCAATTTTTCGCTCTTCTTTTCTTTCCCAACTCTGAGAAATCTGACTCTCTTTTGTTTTCCATAAATGCAATTTTCACAGAAATCCAAATCAACATTCTTCAAACCTGGCAACAAATTTCTTGAGTGAATAATCTTCATCCCCTTCTCACTCATGTGTCCGAGCCTATGATGCCATAATGTTGCATCTGCTCCTTTGGAAGTTAAAGCATTAACAGAGTTAGAAATACCATTGCATAAATACAATGTACCAACCTTTTCGCCTTTTGCTATTACCAGGGCTCCTTTGGTGACCTTCCAAGTTTTATCTGTGAAAGTTGTCACACAACCTTCACCGCCTAACTACCCTGTTGAAATCAGATTTTTCTTCAGATCTAGAACATGCCTTACCTCCTTTAGTAGCCATTGGTTTCCATTCTGTTGTTTTACAAGAACTTTACCCATTCCAACAATTTTACAGGGTTTATCATCACCCAAACGAACTTGTCCAAATCTCCTTGAACATAGTCATGAAAATATTTCTTATCAGGTGTGGCATGGAATGAAGCCCCTGAATCTACAACCCAAGAATCAGTAACATTTTCGAAAGAAAGAATCAAAGCATCTTGTAACACATCACCTGTCACATTTTCTTCATGATTGTTTTCTTGCTTCGTGTCTCCTTATTTTCCCTTCCGATATATACAGTCTTTCTTTAGGTGTCCTTTCTTTCCACATTTCCAGCACACTATCCCTGATCTGGACTTGGATCTGCCTTTCCTTAATTTACTGTGATATCTCGAGCTCTTTCCTCTTTCCATTCTTCTTCTCCTAGACTCTGCACTCAAAGCATTACCCGATGTCTCACCAGAGCTTTTCCGTCACATTTCCTCACTAAGGATAGCACCGACAACATCATCAAAGTTTAAAGTACTAGTTCTAGAGACAGAGTTACTAATGGCCATAAATAAACCATTCCAGCTTTTTGGCAACGAGCACAGAAATAACAGAGCTCTAACTTCATCATCAAAGTTTACCCCTACAGAACTTAACTGACTGGTAACTATATTAAAATAATTTAAATGGTCTGCAACAGATCCACCTTTCGACATCTTCATATTAAATAAATGTTTCATAAGAAATACTTTGTTTGAGGTCGAGGGTTTTTCATATAGTTTCGCCAACGCCTTAATCAAACCCTCTGTTGTTGTTTCCTTCAAAATATTGAAGGCTACCGACGCCGCGAGTCACAAACGTACTGTTACGAGTGCCTTTCTATCGAGAATCTCCCATTTTGCGTCTGTTATAGCTGTCGGCTTATTTGTTTTTCCACTCAATGGTAGGTACAAATATTTATGATACAGATAATCTTCCATCTGCATCTTCCACAACGGGAAGTTTTGGCCGTTAAATTTATCGACCCTAAATTTACCATCTTCCGCCATTTCTCCCACTCGAACCAGGAAATTGTTCTTTCCTGCGAGTTTATAAGCCAAATAGACCTTCGGCTCTGATACTAGTTGTTAGAAAATTAAATATTACAGAGAAATGAAACACATAAAATATTCGGAAAATACAATCACACAAAACACATAAAACCAGAGAGACACAGATATACGTGGTTCACCCAGTTTGGGCTACGTCCACCCTGAACAGCCAGTCCTTCCTTTCTATTATCCAGCAAAATGAAGAGACACAACCTACAACAGATCCGCTGTAATATCCTCTGTTCTCTCTCACAGTCTCCCTCTTTGTTTCTCGCTCCGAGAATACACATACGCAATAAAATACCCTCATACAAGTGAGGGGGTGCCTTCTAGGGCAAAAAACCATAAACTAAACATAACTTCTACCGTCAGATCATCCGCCTAATGAATGGCCTAGATTGACTATAAATTACTATACTTTTACAAGGCAAATTTACATCTGTTTTTAGCTTCGGGGGCGCTGCCCCCGAAACCCTCCGCCAGGGGGGGGGGGGGCTCCATGAAGTCAGTCATAGTCGCCCCCCCTTGGACCCCGCAGGCAACGTTTAATTATGGGCGGCGTTGTTGCCCCCATTAGGGTATAGGGGTCCAACGCTGTGATACAAAATAAACAAGATAATCAGGCTCCACGCCCAACACAAAAATCCTAAAAGATGGCTACCTAAATTTAATCCTGATGATGGTCTTTTGGCAAAAGAAAACATTCACAATTTTATGTTAGCTGTCAATTTAAATGGAGTAGTTGAAGAGGATTGCATTGTAAGATTATTTCCATATACTCTAAAAGGATCTACAGGATCCTGATATTTTTCACTACCTGCCCGCTCTATAACTAGTTGGGATATGTTCAAAGAACAATTTATAGCTTTGTTTGGGGATGACAGGGCCACTGCTACGCTCATCAATGATTTGTCAAATCTAAAAGCTAAAACGGGTGAGAAGATAAAAGATTTCAATTCAAGATTTAATAAATTACTCAATAAAATTCCTGCCACAACGGTTCCTGGTGCAAAAGTTCAAATTGAGTGGTATATTTCATCCCTTCCATCTAATATAGCTATTTTTGTTGATAGAGCAAAACTGGCAACACTTGCAAAAAAAATGAAATAATCTCTATCTGTAGAGAACACATAACCGCTCTTGAGAAAAAGAATTCTGAAGAAGATCAAAAATCTAAGAAAGTATCATTCAAAGAAGATTCCAAAAAGAAGACACCAAAAGATCCTTTTGACGTAGAAGGTCTTCAAAAAGTTTTGAAAACCATGACAAATGAGATGGCAGATATCAAGAAACAAGTCGCTGAAAATGCTACCTCAAGAAACACTTTCATAAATTTTAAGAAAGGTCAATCCTCTAATACTCAACCTCCAAATATCATATCTAATGTTGAATCTGATCAAGAAGAAGAGGAAGAGAAAATAGAGGAAGATGAAGATGACGAAGAAGAAGAATTTGAACTAAATGGAATGTGGGATTTCATCCTACCAAATGAAGAACAACTTGAAGCTTTACCTATGAGCACACAGAGTAAAAAGACTACTGAAGCAACACAGTCGAATCAACAGCAAAAGTTTTCAACTCCTGCTAAAGACAAATTGGTAAGCAAAAAGTCTAATGCAAAGGACACACAAACAAGTCTTGTTACTTTAGACACTCCACCTACATCTAAGACAATGGTTGTCTCAGACACCATTGAGTATAATGTAGTAGAAGATATGAAGAAAACTAGGGCCAACATTTCAATTCATGAGCTTACTAAATTGAAGCAGCAACATAAAATCTTACATAGAGACTTAAATGCAGTTCCTGCTTCAAATCTACCTGCTCCAGTAATAGTACAAGCTGCTAGTGAAATGGGTAAGCCACCTTCTCCTTCAATGAAAGTTTATGCTACAGACTTGGTTATGATAGGTGATCGATCCATCTCCCATACTCCTCCTTTTCTCTTAACCTATGAGATCTACAACAAAATCGTCCATAATTTTTTAATAGACTCAGGGGCTTCCTCAAACATAATGACTAAACCAGTTTGTGCTAAATTGAATATAACTCCACATAGTTCATCTGTTCATATAGTACAACTTGACAGAACCAGAGTAGAGGTGGTAGGAGAAATAAATTATGTTTCCATCACATTGTCATCAAACCCCAAAGTTACTCAAATAATTGATATATTAGTGGCTGATATTCTTGAATTTTACGGCTTAGTTTTAAGCCGTGATTGGTCTGAAAAACTACATGGTTATTTTGCAACAGACTGGTCACATATGTGGTTACCATACAATGGAAAGCCAAATAAGTTTTGGGTAGACCGTGAAAAGTTTATGAAACATACAGTCACTGATCTTGAAGGAGTAAATGAGCTAGTAACATTCAATAACAACATTACTGGAAACTACTCAGTAGGGTCATTTTTGGGAAATTTCAATGCTCAACCATCACCTTTATTTGATAATGCAGTTGTTTCTCAGATTGAGAAATTTTCCCAGTCAGATAATTCCAAATGTATAAATTTTGCAGATAGAATTATAGTTAATTCTTTGTTTTGGATTCTTTATTTCGACGGTTCTAAATCCGAAGATGGTGTAGGTGCAGGTTGTATTTTAATAAACCCAGAAGGAGAAAATACCATGTTAGCCTGCAGATTAGAATTTGATTGTACAAACAATGTAGCTGAATACGAAACATTAGTTAAAGGCTTGTTAAAAGCCTTTGATCTTAATATGAAATATTTGAAAGTTCTAGAAGATTCATAAATCATAGTTAGATAGGTAAGAGATACTATTCATTGTAATTATGGACATTTAAAGCATTACCAATCATTGGTCCAATAATTAACCACTCATTTCCTAGCCTTCAACATCTCTTCTATACCTAGAATACAAAATGCTAGTGCAGATCTACTGGCTAATGTAGCCTCGAAGTTAATCCCATCCCAAGAATTTAGTCCCGATAGATTTTCTATTGAATTTATTTTTAGACCATCTATTCCTGATAATATTACCAATTGGAGAGTATTCAATAACGATTCAAATATCATAGATTTTTTAACATCTGAAGGATCTTATGTACTCAAATTTTGGATGAAAATGAACATGACATTTAGATTAAGAAAGAATGAGATGAAAATCCTATTCCCAAATCTATTGTCAAGTTAGAAGACCTATATGATCTAAAAGACATGTTTAAAAGAGTGACTAACTCAAGAACAAAAAGCTCTACTTTAACATTTGAGTTAGTAAATCTAGGAACTGATGAAAAACCTCAAAATGTAAATCTAGCTCTTGGTCTATCTTCAAAAGAAAGATTATCATTGATCAGATTGTTTAGAAAGTACAAAATTGTCTCCTGCTTGGGATTATACTGATTTTAAAACATATGATACTTCTGTGATTCAACATAAGATCCCTATGATCTCAGAAGAAAAGCCTATAAACAGAAATTGAGGAAGATTCATCCAAATATGGAGAATCAAATTAAAATAGAATTGAACAAACTCCTCAAGGCATAAATCATCTTTCCATTCAGGCATTCTAAATGGGCATCAAATTTGGTACCTGTCAAGAAGAAGAATGGTGATACTAGAATTTGCATTGATTTTAGAAATTTAAACAAAGCTTGTCAGAAGGACAACTTTCCATTACCAACCATGGAACAAGTACTGCAGACAGTAGCTGGTTATGAACTCATGTCCTTTCTAGATGGATTTTTGGGATATAATCAAATTCTCGTACATCCAGATGACAGATTGAAAACTACGTTAAGAACTAAGTGGGGAACTTATGCCTATCAGAAGATGCCTTTTGGATTAATTAAAGCAAGCACCACTTTTCAGAGAGCTATGGACACAAATTTTAGGGGGCTCATAAATAAAACAATAGTTATTTATTTATATGACATTACCGTCTTCTCTAAACAAGTAACCAATCATGTAAATGACCTAAAGCAAGTCTTTGAGCAATGCAAAAGGTATGGCATCTCATTGAATCCAAAGAAATCATTTTTTGCATTAGATGAAGGAAAACTTTAAGGATTCATTGTGTCAAAAAGTGGTATCTATATTGATCCTGAAAGAATTGAAGAAATCAAATGAATTCCTTTCCCTCATAACAAGAAAACTATGCAGTCATTCCTTGCGCAAATTAATTTTGTTAAAAGGCTTGTCCCTGACTTTTCACAAATTGTTTTACCTTTACAGAACATGATTAAGAAAAATTCTGTCTTTAAATGGGGACATAATGAAAGAGAAGCATTTGATTTGATTGAATAATCAATTGTCAATGCTCCATTCCTGATTACCCCCAATTCTCTTAATCCTTTTACATTATACACTTTTTCATTGGATAAATCATATGCAGCTGTTTTAACACAACTGAATGACCAACAAATTGAATCACCAATATCATTTTTCAGTTCAAATTTACAAGGTGCAGAACTAAATTATACATCTGTCGAAAATCAAGCATTTGCTGTTTTTAAGGCTATAAATCATTTTAGACCTTTTCTCCTAAAGACTCACACAAAAATCATATTTCCATTCTCTGCAGTAAGACAACTCTTGATGCAAAGAGAATTAGGAGAAAAGAGAGCTAACTGGGTGACTTCTTTACAAGAATATGATGTAGAAATTAGACCCTCTAAAATTTTTAGAGGTCAAGGTTTTTGCAGAATGCCGACAGGAACATCCTACCTGTCAGCAGAAGAAGATTTAGATAATGACACGCAAATATCAGAGGTAAGCTTCAACGATGCATAATCACAATATACTGATCTTATATTCTATTTAAAGAATGGATATGCTCTGAATCAAATTAGTTACAAAACAAGACGAGCTTTAAGATTAAAGGCTAAACAATATGAGTTAATCAACGATGTGTTATTGAGGAGAAATTTTGATTTTGTACTTTTAAGATGCTTGGAAAAATTTGAAGCAGAGAAAGTCTTGCAGGAACTCCATGATGGACTAGCTGGAGGACATTTTGGAGGAAACACGACAACACACAAAATCCTGCATGCAGGTTACTATTGGCCTACACTTTTCAAGGATGCTCATGAATATGAAAGAAAATGCAAAGTGTGCCGAAGTACATTTGGAAGACAAAGGAAGCCAGCATTCCCATTATAGCCAGCCAATATCGAACAACCATTTGAACAATGGGGAATAGATATAATTGGTGAGATTGTTCCTAACTCTTCCAAACAACACAAATATATTCTAATAGCTACAGATTACTTTACTAAATGGGTGGAAGCAATTCCATTAAAAGTAGCCAATTCCGAGAATATCATTTATTTCATCGATCAAAATATCATAATCAGGTTTGGCTTACCTACTGCTTTGATGTTTGATAATGCATCTTACTTCTCAAGAACTGCTATGATGGAAATTGCAATCAAAAGAGGTTTTAAACTTAAGTATTATGCAAATTATTATCCGCAAGGAAATGGTTTGGTAGAATCCACAAATAAAAACTTGACTAGAATAATAAAAAGAATTGTTGAACAAAATCAATGAAATTTACACATTATTAATTTTTTTCTCTTTGGGCAGATCGAATAACTCAAAAAGCTTCTATTGTAACTTGTCCATTTAATCTTGTTTATGGAAAAGAAGTTGTACTTCCCACCAACGTAGTTATTCCCTCTCTTTCCTTAGTACAATATATTGATGAATCTCCTACTTCTTATTTATAGCTTAGACAATGTCAGATACTTAAGTTAGAAGAAGAAAGAGAAAAACCCAAACAAACTCATGCACATCATCAACAGATAGTAAAAGCCTCGTTTGATTCAACCTCTGTTACTCCAAAAAATTTCCAAATTGGTGATCTAGTATTGGAATGGGACAAAAACGCATGAGGAAAAAGTTAAAGATACGAAGTTTCAAAAACTCTGGCTAGGTCCATTTCAAATAATCGAAGAAATAGGCCCATCAACATTCTTATTGCAAGATCTATTAGGAAAAAAATATTCTTTTCCTGTTAATGGGCAGATTTTGAAAAAATATTTTTCATAGGAGGTAACCCCTTCTAGCCTTGTATACTAGTGTCTTTTTCTTTTCCTTAGAAAAATTAAAAGTTGCTTAGTCTAAATTTTTGGCTTTTCAAAATAAAATCTCAGGTGATCATTTTTTATTTATCGCTTATAGAAATAAGAAGTGTTAAGGAAATAATTGAAAGATTCAAAAGACAAATAGATTTTATTTTTATTGGAATTATTTATTCTCTGATGAACTCTCATCCTTATATAGCATGACTATTCTGTTATCGGTCAAGAAAAGAATCTTTAACATAGTAAAGAATCTTTTATAGAAAAGCAATCTAAAACTTGACATTATCATCCAGAATCCTCAAAAGGACCAATGATTCACCACATTCAGGAAAACTTATAAATTTTTTAAAGAAATTCAAGAAAGATTAAAATTAGAAAAAACTTAAAAGATAATAAGTCTCATCAAGAGCTTGATTACCATGTTCATAGGGAAATAGTTGAACTGACATTACCATTACTGCATACCAAAATAGGGTAATGACTTGAGATTATATCAAGTGGGCAAGGGGTTTCATCAAGAGCTAGCTTGATCAGTTTAATTATAACTAGTGAAAGGCATTGTCATCATTTTGTTACCAAGCCAAGATAATGGCTTTTAAGTAAACAAAACAAAAATGATACAAAAAGGAAAAAGTTTCAAAAAATTAGAGTTTATTTTTGAAAATTTTAAGAAACACTGGACGGGACAAAGAATCATTGCTAGGTAAAAGGTAACCCTGCCAAAAGCTTAAATTGCTTATTCCAATAGAGGCTCTACCTGTGATAAAAGAGTAAATTTTTATAAAGCTGATCTGTAAGGACCACCTGCTTTATCTTTTTGAACTGAGTAAAGATTGATATAGATTTTCATTCTTATATCTTTAAAAGAGGAATTCTTTTGAATAGTAAATAAGAGGAATTTCATTGCTTAGTAAGATATTATTCGTTTGAAATTTCATTTCTGCAACTATTTTTATTTTCAAAAAGTTTTAGAAATTTCAAAAAGTTAGTCAGAGATATCTGGTTCTCCCAAGTGAATGGCCAATTTTTGTGCTATACAACAACCCCCATTTATTCTTATAAATGGGGACCCTTTAGAAATAAATAGGAAATTTATTTTTATTTTTAAAACTTAGGAAATAAATGTTTTCTTTGAAGTTTTCCGCTTTATTTCTTGAGTGCATCGCAAAACACATAGCTTATAACTTAAAAATGACTCACAATCCTCTAAGTTACGTGAGCTGTGAAATGCGCTATCCTTTTTTTGAAGATATGTTTAAAAAGCTTGCAAAAACTTCAATTATCATTATAAACTCTTTATTGCATTGCACCTTATTTTACAATCAATTCATAAAGTAATTATATATAAGTGCGATTGCGCGGACCCAACAAGCCAACAAAGCATCAAAGATAAGTCTTTAAAGTCCTTTAAGCGCGACTGCATGATTTTTTGAATGCGCATTTCTTATTTCACATAACTTAGCCGTAAATCAAATCTATTATCACATAAAAGTTGCGATGTGTGGTTTGCGCACATCGCATTTCGCAACATTAATGGGTAAACATTATAAACGGTTAAAAGTTATATATTACGATATGCGAATTTAGGACATTTAATTTCTCGAGCATGTGAAATGGGCTTATGTAGTATCAAAACGAAATTCGAGATATAAACGCTTTAAGTTGATTGATATATATTTCATGTGAAGGTGTAAGAGATTTGATTTTGAAATTGTTATCGATGATTGTTGTTATATTTGAAAGGATTCATATCTATTCACGCATGTTTGATATAAACAATGGATTTGACTCTATTCTCTATATTTTTAATGCTCTCCGTTTACTTGAAATCAAGAAATCATTTAACGAATTAAGAAAGATTGAAATGAACAAGAAGGGAAAAGAGATTTCTCAAGCGCTTCCTACCGAAGACTCGTATATGTATCCCTTATTCTCGCATACTACCGCAACAAGGAATGAAATAGTTCATTATGGGAAATAATGTATAAACTATTAAAGATGAGAAACCGAGAGTAATAACCAAAATCTCTACAAATGTACGACATCTACTTCGTACGCGACCTACTTAGATGTTGCATGTTCATTCGTCCACAAGGTAGCAACAAGACCAAAAATTCTCCTTATACGTACATGGTTAAGTGGGTAATTGATCGCTTAAGCCTAGATGATAGGAAATTCAAAGATTCAAAGGGAGAATAAATAGGGTCTTTCAAGGAAGAAGAATTAAAAGCAATGTATCATCTACCCTCCCCGTAGAGGAAGTATGACAAAGTTTTTCTACAAAGATTTAGAGCAAACATCTAGATGTCATGAAATTCATCAAAGAATGGAAAGAAGACCAGGGAAATTTGAAGCGAGATAAATTTAGTACGTACCCAATTGCCCATATTCCTTCCCTTACCGTTATGTCTTTTCGTATGTTGTGTAGATTGTTTGCCAAACCCGATACCACTATGTTTTCAATAGAATGGGTTCCATTGATTAACACAATTGTCAATTCATCAATTTGAATTGGGAAAACATCCTATTTGATAGTATAGCCAAACATAGAGTGCTTCATCTAGAGAGACACCTCCCTTTTATATGTCCGCCATGTCATGGATGACATCTGTTTTACTTCTAGTTTTCCTACCATGGGATGGAAATGGACTACCCAAGACCCTACCCCAATCCATATTTACCACAGACCTCTATGATTCAGACTTCCACCCGTATTTCTATAAAAAAATTTATGGAGTCATATTGCCTATGCACCAAATGATATTCAATAAAAAGGCCCATAGGGTTTTTGAAGAGGCACAGATATTCTATCTCGTGGCTAGGTGGTTTGCAGAGGAGAATTTTACATATGTGACAGTATTTAGGAGTTATGATTCTCCCCACGTCCTACCTTATTATGTTCCCCGATAAGTTACTTACACGAGAAATAGCTTACCACTTGTTAATGGTATCACTAAACAACTGAAAGATGCTAATTAGGCCATTTGGCTTAATTTCCCTATATAGTGCGACGCTTTTGCACTGTATGATATTGGCCATACCTACAAGGAGGTTTCTGAGATCAATCTATTGAAATTGGCAGAAATTACAAAGAGGTTATATGATCCAAATGATGTAATTAAAAATTACACTACAGAGCTCAAAATGAAGCCTTTTGTAAAGGAGACATATGGATTTGATGATCTCTTCCAAGGCATAGAAAAGTTTTCAGATATAACCAAGTTTGCATCCAGCTAATTGAGTCAAGATGATTTCGAAGCTTTCCAAGTATATAGAAATAAGATATTGCAGAGAGTTCCTCTCAATTTGTTAACTATTGAAGATGTCAACATACCTACTCCAAGTATCAGCTTGGATAATGAAGCAAAAGACATGTCGGAGGATGAATCGGGTCATCACAACATCAATCTCACAATTCGGATCACTCTGAAAATGAATCTGAATCCATAAAGGATAGCATAGAAAAGATAATTGATCAGGTAATCCAAGAGATAGAGATGCATGAGCGAAAATAAAGTAATGGAATAGAGACAACTTCTCAAGAAGTTCAGCACAGTCATGACACACTAGATCAGTCTGAAAAGTCACAAACGAATAATTTTTGTAGTGAATGGGAGGAGTTTTCTGAAGCAATAAAAAATCCTAGGGCTAATCCCAATACTGATCAAGTATCTATTTTTCAAACCCTTGAACATTCCCAGAAGATAGTGGAAACTGTTAATCCACTACAACAATTTCCAGAAACTCATGATAGAGAGATCATACCGGCCTACCCTACAGAAAATATAGTTTTAAAAATTGAAGAAATTCCTTCATTGGATATTTTCTACAATCCTAGTTATAAGGTTGTAGTTAAAAGGAACAAAAGAAGAAGAAATGATGAAACAGTCTCAAATCTCACAGATGAATTAGTTGATGTATTATGGAAGGATTCGTTAGATGAAACTATAGAACATCTAACTAAATTATCACAGTACGTAGGGGCATATGCTACTGCCACCGTTCATAAAGCTACTGAAGTTAGAGTGTTATTGAGGCAAAAGGAAACAGAATACAAGAACTAGAGAAGCTGTTAAATGAAGAAAAATCCAACTGCAGTGAGCAAATTAAAGCAAAGATGGCCCAATTTCAAAAGGATTTCAAAAGCCTCAAATTACAGCATCAAACATAGATTAACGAGAAACAAACACAATTGGAAACAACAATGATCGAAATACAGAGCGAAGTGCAACTAGAGAATTTATCAAAGAAGCACTGGATATAAATGCTAAGTTAAAGCAAGAGAAAGAAGTATTTTGTCATTAAGCTTCTATTATTGACTCTTATTATGATTCGAATAAAATATTGATCCAACAAATAGCTATTCAGAAACTTGAATGTGAAAGACTTGAAAAGAAGATCAATGAACACATTCAGTGGAAAGTATCAGACTTAAAAAAAGAAGCTGATCTACCTTAGGTAGATAAGTTTCATAAGGAGATTCTATTCAGAGATTGGGAAGCACAAATCAAGCAGCAACAAAAACATCTAAATTATCAAATGAAATTATTGAATCTGTATGTGAACAACTGGTAAAAGCATAACTTCTCAAAGAGAACACGTCTGAAGTTTTTTCAGAAGAAAAATAGATAGAAGCGCAGTGGAAGCAGAAAGTAGACACACAATATGAAGCAATTAAAAAGGTAAATAAGTTTGATCAAGAAAATTATTGGAATTTTCTGATCAAACCTTATCATCAGTATCAGATTCTGCAATCCTTAACAGATTCAACAAAAATATCACATCCTGTACTTTCAAACATAGTATTCAAGGGATAGGTGATATCAAAGATTTCACAGCGAGCTCAGCTCAAGCCAATGATAGATATTTGTCAACTTCGTGACCAAATCCAGAAGAAAGGGCGGAATTCATAAATCAAAATTGTTATTTTATTTTCCTAGATTGTAGTTTAAGTTTTTTTCCTAGGAAAAAATTCGTAATTTTTCATTCATATAAAAGAAAAATTACATGTTACATTTTAGATAAAATAACCATCATAGTGCATGGTTTCAGTATCCTCATCTAGGAGGCAAGTAGGCTGCATGTATCAATGCACTATATAAAACATAGTTCCTAATATCTAAAATAAAACAAGAAATTAAAACATATATATTTTGTACAAAATATAAATATAGAGTCCAGTATCAGCCGATAGTATAGCTAATAAATACATCCGCATATATACAAACAAAAATGAAAAATTCTGTCAAAAATGCAATAAAAAATGAAGTCAAGGAGTGGTTGCTCTCATATCTTGGATATTGTCTATGAAAGGCCTGTGATAATATTTGTAAACCTGTTCACTGTCATGCTCTGTAATGTGCCAACTTCCCTAGTATAAATCCGCAGCTTCTTTGGAAAGTTGGTCTGCCACTTGGTTCCTCTGCTTGTAAATGTGAGTGACAGTAATAGTGTCAAAATATGTTTTCAGTAGTTGCACCTCCCTCAATAAATAAATAAGAGTGTGTGAATGGCATTGTGCATGAGTGTTGAACCAATTTATAACAATTTGAGAATCGCAAAAAATCTGTATTCTGTTGCATCCATGTTCATGAGAAAATTGTAGTAGTAGACGAAGGCTAAGGAGTTTGGAAAAGTTGTTTGTGCCCAACCCTGGCCCCATTTTTAGATGGAAATAGTGAGTGGTGGAAAAATGTAGAACCGCACCACCCCCACACCCATTGCTATTTGAAGCCCCGTTGAAATATGCCCATGGGTAGGATTTGTCGATGCTTTCGAGGATGATATGTTTGTTGCGGCAAGTTATCTCCACATTTGGAATGAGGTTGTATGTGGAGATAATGCTGGTGCAGATGTGATCCCAGATAACATGTTTGCCTTCAAAGGTATATTTGTTTCTACCGGTCCAAATGCCCCAGGCAATGATCAAAGGTAGGTTGCGAAGTTTGTCACAAGGAGCAGCCCTCCACCATGTTTCCCAGGCCTCTGTAATGGAGTGTCCATGCCAGATGAGCGAAACACCATTTGCTTGAGTAACCGATCTCCAAAGCCCCACAACCAAAGGACATTCAAGAAATATAGGCAGAGCATCCTCTTCCTGAGCAAAACAGAAACAACATCTGGACGGGCCCTGCATAGCCCTTCTTCTAAGATTGTCAATGGTGGAGATGAAATTATGCAGGATGCACCACATAAGAAGTTTGGTTTTGTGAGGTGACCGCAACTTCGAGATAGGTTGCCACCACCATAGTTTGATATTCGGTTCGATGGGGGAACAAAGTGTGATATATCCAATATTCGGGCTGTACCTACCATTTGGTGAGAGTGCCCAAAGGAGCTCATCCTCCTGATCCATTAATCGAATGTGAGATGCCTGTAGTGCCCGGATGTATCTAGCCCAAATAGGATGACCCTCCATTGGTAGTTCAAGTACCTGTGCAGTTAACCAGCCCAGTGTATACCAAGTAGTCCGTAGAGGATCCGCAACCTGGGATAGATGGAAATAGCCAGCATGAGTGAGATGATCAATGATGACTTGCAGAAATTTGTAGTTCCTTCCACTGCCAAACCATGAGTCCACATCGAGCCTGACCGCAGTGCCCGCACCAATATGCCAAGTCAGCCCATTCAAGATGAGGTGCATGGATTTTGTGATGGCTTTCCAAATGATCGAGGATCCTGGATATGCATGTATATGACCTTAGATCCAATCCAAAGTGTTTTTTGGTGTAATGTATTTGGAAATAGTAACCTCCTTCCACAAAATAGATCCAGATATGAGGTGCCAAACCAGTTTTGCAGCTAGGGCGGTGGAAAAGTTTGAGAGATATTTAATACCCCAACCACCCTAGACTTTTGGCTTGCTGATATGATCCCATGCGACCCAGGAAAAAGTGCGCTCTTTACCAGAATTCCTCCAAAGAAATTGTCTGCATATCAGCTGTATGCATTTTGTGATTCCTTTCGGAAGCCAAGCGAGTGACATCCAATATACAGGGATGGCTTCCAGGACAAATTTGAGTAAGACCAATCAACCCGCCCGTGAGAGCCAATGATGGTGCCAAATATTGATTTTTTGCTCCACTTTGGAAATCAACCAATTCCAATCCTTGATTTGATAATCATTTGGTTTGAGATGGAAGCCTAGATATTTTAATCCTTCCCCAATATGGCTTTGAACAAATGGGAATTTCTGAATGGCATTATCCTGTTCTTGTGCCGAGCATCTAGTATGAATGATGGTGGATTTGTTATGATTTGGGTTCATACCTGTGACTCTGCAGAAAGTCTGGAGGATTTTCTCAAATTGTGAGTAGTCCTGATAAGAGCCATCCAGAAATATAGTCACATCGTCCACAAACAATAAATGAGTCAATTGAAGGAAATCATTTAATATAATACCATGTAGCTCACCAACTTCTTTTGTCCTGTGAATGAGGGACGAGAGTCCTTCCATAACAAGGAAAAAAAGGAGTGGAGAAAGTGGGCATCCTTTTCTGAGTCCATGACTAGCATGAAAGAAATCCATAGCAGCCCCATTTATGAGAATGCTAAAATTAGAATTCATGATACGTCCCATAATCCATTTGGTGGAAGAGTGGGGAAAACCCATGTGGATTAGAGTGAGATGAATATAATTCTAGTTTACATGGTCAAAAGCTTTTGCCAAGTCGATCTTGAGTATGGTACTTTTAAGTCACTTCTTGGGCAGTGCCAATGGCTTCATGGATCTGGCGGTGGTGGAGAAAGGCGAATTGATCCTCTGCTATATGAGTAGAGAGGATGGGTTTGATATGATTATTAATGATTTTGTAAATGCAGTTACATAGGGATATAGGTCCGTAGTCATGAAAAGTAGCAGGATGGTCAGTCTTAGGAATAAGAGTAATGAATGTAGAGTTGAAACCATCATAGATCCTCCCAGAAATTCTACTGTCTTCAATGAAGTGAAGGAGATCTCTGCCCAACAGTTCAAAAAAATGGAGGTAGAATTCTATGGGCCAACCATCTGATCCTCAACTCTTGTCCTTCTTAAACCATTTCAACACTCCTTCGATTTCACCCAAGGTGACCGGTGCATTAAGTATCTCTCCCTGCTCATCATCCACATATCTGTGAAAGGTACGTGAAATGTTCATAATATCTGGCAAGTTGATGTTGAGAAGAGCTCTGTATTGATTAGTGAAGTGCTGGATACCGATATCCGAAAGTTGAGCAAAGTATTTAG
Source organism: Pinus albicaulis (assembly GCA_034641835.2). Lineage (NCBI taxonomy): Eukaryota > Viridiplantae > Streptophyta > Pinopsida > Pinales > Pinaceae > Pinus > Pinus albicaulis. The sequence continues at coordinate 257,314,093 of CM076580.1, read as the reverse complement.
CCACATATTTAGTATAATCGGCGAGTTCCCAAATAGTATTCGAGATACGTCTGCCTCTAGCACACTACTGAAAAAATTTAGTATTTTCATCTCCAGCTTGCAGCCAGATGGCCCTGCTTTTTAGTCACCACTCCTCTTCCTTATGTCGAAGAATGTTGGCCTTGGTGGTTTCCAGTACAATAAGTTTATCTTTTGTAGTCGCCGAATGGAAACCCAATGGGCTCGAATCGGTGAGCCGGGTGATTTTTAAATCAATTATGTTTAGCTCCTCCTCCTCAAGCTTCTTTTTGTGTTTGGACCATAAGATAGTTCTAGCTTTTATACGATTTAGATTTTCATTGAAAATCCTACCAAGTTCCCGATCAAGGAATAGTTGACAGTGCTGCCACTCTTGTGTGACCAACAAATGAAATTCAGGGTCAAGCAGCCAAGTAGCATTGAATTTGAATGGGGAGTGTGGCTTTTGATCACTAGCATGAAATTCCAAATACATAGGAGAGTGGTCAGATGCCCCACCCACACCCATCCACTGTCTAGCACGAACCATTTTATCAAGAAAGGGCTGCTTGATAAGAAATCTGTCAAGTCTCTGAGCTAGAGTAGTCGCTCCCGTCCTTCTATTCCGCCAAGTAGGTTGCTTCTTCGGAAATTTTATATGAATTAGATTGGCCAAGTCCAAATGTGAGGAAAAGTAATCAGATAATGGATCCGGGCCAGCATGAGGTCCCCAAGATTCCGAGATCCCAATAGAGAAGTTTAAATCCCCGCCCAGTATAATATGTTGTTTCCAGAGAAGGGAGCTATGAAGCAGAGAGTTCCATAAGTGCTCTCTATTGATACATGGGCCATAAAAAATTATTAGGGTGAAAGGCTGATCAAATGTGCAAGTGGATACCTCCATGCTAATGACACCCACCCAACCCCAACAGTTTAAAATCTTAGTGGTTTTGTTGTTGATTCCGATTGCACATCCACCGGATCTTCCCCGAGCATCGATGGTCATAAAGGTTCAATCTGGGAGAATCAATTTAAGGAGCTTTTTTATGGATTCCCCTTCCCCCAAAGTTTCTTGCAGGAACAATACATCAATGGGCGATGAAAGAAGGAGTCGATTGAGGGCCAATTTCTTGTTGGGGCTGGCAAGACCCCTACAATTGTAAGAGAGACAGATCATAATGGAACCCCATCCTTGGGTGTCCTTGCTCTAAGAGCCTAGGGTAGCGTTGATTGAGTACCTGCCACCACACCTCTGTTGGCTCTGTGGATGGCCTTTGAGATAGTCGTAGGTCTGCCTAGAGATTTAGCCGATGCAGGACAAATGTTCAGACCAATGCTAGTATCAAATAAGGAGGGATGCAAAGAGGAGGATCTCAAGAGGTAATTATGTCCCACATATGTGGAGTCATCAGACATATGGGGAGAAAGGCATGAGGAGTCTGCAGATGTGTGGGAGATAGTAGGGGAAAGGTAGGGGGGCCGATGTAACAGAGCAGATGATGGCACTAAATGAACAAATAGTCGATGCAGAAAAAGACGGTGCAGGAGTAAAAGTAATACAATGAGATGGAGGGGTAAGAGAGGTATCCGGGACCGATGTCGGAAGCGGAAGTGAGGCATGGCCATATATGTTGTGGGTGCGAGCATGAGTGATCGGCTAGGTAGGTGGCACCTCCAAATTCCGTGATATATCTCCCTTTGGTGGTGAGCCATTTGAAGTAATGGAAACTGGTTCTGTTTGAGTAGCCATGTGTTTCACCGACTTGCAGGTAGTGGCCGTAGCACCCAAAACATGAAATTCCTTGTAAACATGCCCAACCTCATGGCAACGCCTGCATCTAAACGAAATCCCCTCATATTCGAGAGTCTGTTGCCAAACCATCCCTTCAAAAAACATGTTGTGGTTGTCATGAAGACCATCCCTTATGTCGAGGAAAACAAGGATCCAAGCCAACGAGTAGTTTCCAGTATCCAGATAAGATTTGTCATGATCAAGGTATAGCCTAAAGTCCTCCCCAATGTTCCGAAGTGCGACTTCATTCCAAAACTGGATCGAAAGCCTTGGTAGCTGCATCCAAATTGGGCCAGCTCTCAAATTCCCCTTTTTTGGGTTAAAGAGAGGTGTCCATCTCTTCAGATGCACCGGGTGTAGTTCGATATGCCAGTACTTGGCCAAGACCCAATCTACTAATGCAGGCGAAGAGAAGGTTAATGCAAACCATCCCTTGATCAGAATCATGACCCCCTGCAAGTACTCCAATCGAACCGCCCAAATCTCCTCAGTCCAGAGTCTCAGTCTAGCAGCAGTATATTTGCGGTCGTGAACCTTATCCACAAGTACTGTGGCAGCTGTATGTTCAAGATTATCCATACCATGGTATCTCCCAAAATTTGCGCTATGGCTGTACCGGTTCTTCAGAGGACGATTCTTTTTCCCAGAACCCTTGTGTGTATAAAGGTCACCAGTGTCCGCACTAGTGTCGCGAAGTCCGTCGGAGTCAGATGAGAGTTGTGCATACGCAATATGCGCATCAAAGGGAATATCCTCGAAACAACCAGAAGCCGCAACCGGCTCAAACACAACAATGGACGGAATGGGTAGTTGTTGTGTAGACCCCTCCCCACTGATGAACAGTCCGCGAAAGCAAGGGAATCCGTGATGAGATATTCAGATGCAACCACGGTACTTGAGTTGGGGGCAGTGTTAATATCTGGCAGATCGAGGATATCATGTGCCAGGTGCTCCCAGTGTCTCAGAATCGATGGTAACGCGATATGGCCGGGCAGAGAATCCGAATAGCCTACAATGGGGATGTGACCGCATGTGGTCGTGACCAGAGGGGTCGGTCTGGCCGGTGAAGGGTCGGTTCAAGTATCACATCCTCCATGGAAACCACCTCATCAATAGGCTGCGACCCACATATTTCGACCCCTTAAAGTGGGTCTACTGAGTAGTCCAGCTCCTCATTGAAAATTCCCATGTCCACCGACAGGCCAAATATATACCTGCACAATCCAAATGTGTATTCAGGACCCCGGCGGGATACCACCAGTGCCGTCGATATTCGCAAGAAATGTTCGCGGTCCAAAATCCTCAATGGTAGTAGTATAGACCCTGAAATGTCACCTAGTTGCCGAGATTCAATAAAAAAGGGGATGTTGAGATACACGGGTCAGTGACCGGTGGGACAGTGCTGTCGGCAGCTGAAGCGCATATCGATACAGGAATGCCCAGAGCAGCACATTACCCCGCAAAACCCGTGAGTGAGAGCAATACCCCAATGCTTAGAAACGCGGAGAGAAGCAGGGAAGAAGCAATAACCGTGCCATTCGGAGCTGCAAAGTCACCAAGTGTAGTAGTAGTATTGATACACAAAATAAAAGAAACCCTCATTCGACCAATATACCAAGGATCAAGGTGTTGCCGATAGCTAATGGCCAATGCCCAATAGCCGCCACCAGTCGCGAGAGAGCCATGGCCGCCATGGCACCAGAGCTAGGGTTCCCACCATTATAGTTTAAGTTAGTCCTACGAGGATGGTTGTTTGAAACATCCTCTATATTTTTGTAATAATCTATTATTAGAACATATTTAGTTTAGTATTTAAACCCCTCTCATGCATTTAGAGAAGGGTCCATAAATTTGTCAAAAACATTTACAAAGAATGCACTATTGTAAGTTTGTGAGTGCTTTGATGAATTAATGGAACACATATGTTATCTTTTGATAATCAAAGCTGTTTAACTGATGTTTCACTATTGTACTCTTTAAATTGCCTGAAAGTGAGAAGGAGCAGATCAATTACTGTCAGTTTACATGAGTAGGACTTCGTAGATATGGTACTTTTATTCACTTGTATTAAGTATTGCTTTATAGATTGATAGTCATCTTTCATTGCATTATATATTTGAAACGTTATTATAGATGAATGTTACATGCACTTTTGTTCTAATATTTATCTGTAGTTTCTGATTGAATGTATAATCACAGATATGAATGCGAAATATTTTTCACAATTCTTCTAGTCAAACTCTTTTGTTAGAAGAATAATTTTACATAATTTTCATCTCTTTCAACTGTTAAATTATCTATATTACTAACAATTGAAGGATATACTTTCAGATCGCATAGAAGAAGAAACATCCCTGGTATATAGTAGAATAAATAATTTAGGTAGATGCATGTGATAGATTAAAGTCATTTCCATTTGCATGCCATATAATCACACACCCTCAAAATCATCCTTATTGGGAAACTGGTCCCATTATCCCCAGTCAGAGCCACTGCACCAAAACATAAAAGGAGTTGCTTTAAGGTGAGGACCAGGTGGTTTTCCCCCATGTTTCGGTAGCGGAATTCCGAGGCCTCAACAGGTTTTTGCAGGCTCCAAAATTTCATCTCAAACAGGTGACCTAGGGAAAATCGTCATAAATTTCGTTTCACGCATTGGATTTGAATTATATAAAAAGTGGTTGAAAGTGCATATATTGTAGTTTGTTCTGTATTAATTTTAGAGCCTAATAATGAAAACAATGACACATGGCATCCTGTACAAATTCGCTCTACTGAACTAATCCATAATCAGACCATTGTGGAATATTTGACATAACTCTATATTTAAGAATCCAATATTGTTATGACTGGTGGAATTGGAAAGAAGATTCATAGGGCTACAACAAGACCAAAATTTAGAACTTAAAGATCCGAAATTATAGAGTTACAACAATTTCAAGATCGAGCTCCTAAAAGAAAGAAAAAGGTGTCTATTTTTTTTAAATTGCATAAATTTTGTTTGAAAAACCAGTTTGAAGTGATTCCAAGGGCATATTGAAAAATATATATCAGTGTTGTGTTATAAAACACCTCTCAAACAAAATAATTCACATTCATTAAGCCACCAGAAAGCTCTACTATGATACATTAAGAGGAAGAATTGCAACATGATATATCAAAATTATGGGACCAAGTGCAACAAATTTTGCTCTCACAAAGAGCAACCAAATATGAGCTAAAAGGTGACATGAATGGTTTAAAAGAAGACATGGAAGGTTTGAAAAAGTTGCTACAAGAAAGGCTTCCTAATGGTGAAAATGTATTAGATGAAACTCATGAAGAGAACAAAAGAAATGTTAATCATGATTTCATAGACTCTAATGTTAAATTGAAAACCCACCATATTCCAAATATCGATATGAGAAAGTTTGATGGAAAGGATCCGGTAACATGGATACTACAAATGGTGCAATATTTTGATCTCCATAATGTGCAACACACACAAAAGGTACACATTCCAACTTTATATTTAGATCCCAATTAGTTTGTATCGTATCAATGGATTTGTTCTCGTAAACCACTTTTCACTTGGTCAATTTTTACAAAGGAAATGATATAATATTATGAATATATAAAGAGCAACACCTTTATCCAATTGATAAATCCCAAAAAAAAGGGTTCAATGGCAAAGCACATTGAAGACTTCCAAAAATTGAATATAAGGGTAAATGATATTCCAGAGGAGCATATGATTGATGTCTTCATAGGGAATTTAAAGGATAACATCCAACATGAGGTTCACCTTTGGGAACCTGATTCATGGAGAAGGCATTTAGGTTAGAAATAAAAATTGAAAGAAAAATTACGGCAACAATGAAGCCTACCACTCACAACTATAAAGATGGATGTGTTGTTGCTCCTAGCCTTCCACAAACTACAAGGTTGGCACCACAACAATTGGAAGAAAAAAGAGAAAAAGGAATTTTCTATAGTTGTGACAGAAAATACACCTAAGGTCATAAGTGTGTTGAGAATAAATGATTTTGCATATATTGTGAAGAGGAGGAAGAAAAGGAACAAGAAACTTCAAAATAAGGGGATATACACCAAGAAAAAACCCTATAGAAAGAAGAAATGAATATGAACATATATTGTAATGCATTGGTAGGAATTACCACTCCTCAAAATCTCAAGATAGAAGGACATATCAAGAAGAAAAAGGTAAGAGTGTTGATTGATTTGGGTAGTACCCACAATTTTATTCATTGTAATATAACCAAGGAATTGAATTGCTTCCTATACCCAACATCATAGTGTCAAGTGATGGTTGCAAATGGAGGAACTATAAATTACTCTGGAGAGTGCCATAATATCAAGCTAACCATGGAGAAATATGTATTGAATAGTCCAATTTTCTCCATTCTAATGGGTGGTGTTGAAGTTGTATTGAGAGTCCAATGGTTACAATTTTTGGCTACGATAACTTTCAATTTTCAAGAAATTTTCTTGAATTTTTTTTGGGAAGGAAATAAAGTTGAATTAATGGGTTTCACAAGGAAACCAAGAAATATAATTGTCTCTAATGGCATGAAAAAGCTTCTAAAGAAAGAAAAATTAGGCATAATTGCACAATTATGCTAACTAGAGGTTCAAACATCAAAATCATCTATTTCCCTAGATCTCCAAAAAGTCTTGGACAATCATTCCAAGGTATTTGAGACTCCCAAAGGCCTCCCACCTATTAGTGATCATGATCATGATATTCATTTGGTTCCAGGAAGTGTTCCTCCAAACATCGGGCCTTATGTATATCCCTATGCCCAAAAGAGTGAAATTGAATGTATGGTTGCATAAATGCTAGAGCCTGATATAATTCAACCCACTCAAAGTTATTTTTCGGCTCCAGTAGTATTGGTGCACAAGAAGGATGGATCATGGTGCACGTGTCTAGATTATAGGGAGCTCAACAAGCTCACTATTAAAGATAAATTTCCCATTCCTATCAATGAAGAATTATTGGATGAATTACATGGAGAAATTTACTTCACCAAGTTGGATATTTGTTCAAGATATCATCAAATTAGAATGAATACTAAACATATTCTGGAAACAACATTTAGAACTCATGAGGGTCATTATGAATTTTTGGCCATGCCTTTTTGCCTTACCAATGCACCTTCTACATTTCAAGGTTTGATGAATTCAATTTTCAAACCCTTCCTCGGAAAATTTGTGTTAGCATTTTTGATGATATACTAATCTACAACAAGTCTTGGAAGGATCATGTTCAACATGTTGACTGGGTGCTCAAACTATTGGAGGAGAAACAATTATATGCAAAAACCTCCAAATGTTTCTTTGGAGTACAAGAGGTGGAATATCTGAGTCATATTTGATCTCATGAGGGTGTTAAGGTAGAATCTAACAAAATCAAATCCAATAAGGAATGGAAAATCCCCGCAACCATAAAGCATCTGCGAGGATTTCTTGGGTTGACAGGATATTATCACAAGTTTGTTAAGAATTATGGGAGAATTGCAGCACCTTTAACAACATTATTAAATAAATATGCATTTTCTTGGACTCCAGGAGCAACTAAGGCCTTTGAAAATCTTAAAGAGGCAATGTGTCAAGCACAGGTCTTAGCTACGCCAGACTTCACAAAAACATTTATTGTGGAATGTGATGCCTTAGGAAATATAATTCATGTTGTTTTAATGCAAGAAGGAAGACCCATTTCTTTTTAAAGTCGTTCAATCAAAGGAAATTATTTACAAAAACCTATTTATGAGAAGGAAATGTTGGCAATACTACATGCACTAAAGCAATGGCGACCTTACCTAATGGGAAGACACTTCAAGGTAAAAATAGATCATGATAGTCTTAAATGATTTTTGGAACACAAATTATCTTCAAAAGAGCAGCAAAAATGGGTCACAAAAATGTTGGGTTATGACTTTGAAATTATCTACAAAAAAGGGAAGCAAAATGTTGTTGCAAATGCACTCTCAAGAAAGGATGAGGATGTGGAAGCATTGTTTTGTGCCATTTCTATTATCCAACTATATTGGATAACTGAAGCAAGAGATGAATGGAATAATTAAGAAGAAGTGCGGACACTCATTCAAAAGTTGCAGCATGATCCCAATACATCTGATACATTTAGCTGGAAAATTGATTCATTATGGTACAAAGATCACTTATATATTTGTAATAATTCCCAACTCAAAAAAAATATTATTTTGGAATTGCACACCTATACGTTAGGAGGGCACTCGGGATTTTTAAAAACTTACCACAGGGTCAAGAAGGAATTTTTTTGGGATGGCCTTAAATCTTATATTCAAAAGTTTGTGGTGGAATGTTTGGTTTTCCAACAAAATAAAGTTGAGACAATTAATACCTCGGGTCTGTTACAACCTTTATCCATTCCAAGTCAACGTTGGGAGGAGGTTTCAATGGATTTTATCACATGTTTACCCAAGTCCAAAGGAAAGAGGGTCATCATGGTTGTAGATGATAGAATTACCAAGTATGCACACTTTTATGCATTATCTCATCCATTTAAAGTAATTACAGTTGCTACTGCATTTATGGAAACAATTCAAAAGCTACGTGGAAGCCCAAAGATGATTGTAAGTGACAGAGTTCCCATTTTCACGAGAAATTTTTGAATGAAATTATTTTATTTTATGGGTACTCAATCAGCTCATAGATCATCTTGTCATCCTCAATCTGATGGGAAAAATAAGATAGTGAACACATGTTTGGAAGGATATCTTCGTTGCTTTGTAAATTATAAGCAAACACAATGAGTCAATTAGTTACCTCTAGTTGAATGGTGGTATAACACTTCCTTCCATATTGCAGCAAAAATGACCCCATTTATGGCACTTTATGGATATCATACACCATCCATCACATCATCTTTAAGAGAAAATTATAGGGTTAAACTAGTGGAAGATCACATCGAGCATCAATAACAAGTTCTGCAACTCTTAAAGGATAACTTTACTTTGGCGCAGAATTGAATGAAACAATAGGAATATCAACATCAGAGAGAAATCATTTTTTATGTAGGCGACTGGATATTTTTACGGCTACAGCCATACAAAAAAATGTCCCTCAAGCAAGCTAAGAAGGATAATAAATTATCACTAAAGTACTATGGTCCTTACAAGGTGTTGCAAAATATTGGTACTATACAAATTGGAGCTTCCTGCATCTTCTCGAGTGCACCCAGTTTTCCATGTTTCATGCTTAAAGAAGGTTATAGGTGACAAGATCCCAATTCAAACAATATTGCTAAAAATTGACAAGGAAGGAAAAATCATATTGGAACTTGAAACAGTCACGAAAAAAGAACTCGACAACTATGAAATCAATCAATTTCATAGTATCTCATCAAGTGGAAGAACTTACTCGTTGAATATTCCACATAGAAGGATGAGAATTTTATACAGAAGCATCCATAACTACTCAAGCGTTGAGGACAACACTTTTTTGAAGGAGAGGGGAATGTTAGGTCCCTATAATACTAGTATCTTATATATTGAAAGGAGTTTTTTTCATTTGAATCATTCGAGAATTGTTCATTTAGGTAATTCAAAGGAGGTTTCCCCCTCGAAGAGGATAATTTTTAAGTCATTGATCTATTTTTTCTTCTATTTTGTGATTTGGTTGCATAACAACACTTGAGGGATCTAGATCAAAGGATGGAGAATATTGAGCAACGTCTCGACATTATCCCAACTACAGGAAGAACTTTAGAGGACCTAGTAGCACCCATCCCAATTGTAGGCTCAGATTCATACCCCTCACCTTGATTATGATATGGTCTTGGCTTGTGATTTGATACTTTCAGTTACTTTTGTACAAGGGAAGTTAGGCAGGTGTCTCTTTTAGTTCTTAGCTATCCCTCTCCTCCTTAAGGAGAGTCTGTTTTTTCTATGTTTTGGTCTCATCTATGAGAGACCCACTTGAATTTATAATCCTCCATGTAAATCCTAGTTTTTGCAATTAATATAAATCATCCTACCAAAAAGGTCGTTATTTTATGCGTATGTAAGAGGGACTCTCTAGGAAGTTGAAGAATACCTATAAAAGTTGTTGAATCTCAAAGGAACACACTTAAAATTCTCTACCAAGGAAATTGTATATTTTATGCAAATTTTTGCAATTTTCTGGAAACATATTGTCTACAAGAAAGGAATTTTAGTAGACCTTGCTAATATTATGGTTATTGTAAAATTTATAGCCCTTAAAAGTTTAAATAGTTACAATATATGTTGTGATGTAATAGTTTGAGCACAATTACACTATCATTGAGTTCGAGGGATTGGGTATGGTATTGCTTTACAAATTTCCAACACTATTTGTGAGGAGGACATTTATGTTTTACACTCATAATTCTGCTATGAAATGTTTAGTTAATAAACTAGTTTAAGAGGGATGCATTTGTTGGTGGCTACTATTATTCCAAGAGTTCTTGATTGAGGTTGTGATTAATCCCAACAAAAATAATGTGGGACTAGATCATCTTTCGATGGTGGAATCGAGGGAATCTTGCAGTGTAATAAACAATCAACATCTAGATGCTAACTCATTTAATGGAAGTTGTTCTTGATTACCTAGCTAAAATTGATTTATTTTTTACTACTAGTATAACACAATAAGGATATTTCACAACTCATAAGTGTCACTCGATTGTTAGAGCAACAAATTATCCACTAATTTTAAGTCAATTCTATAAGTTAGGCATCGATGACACTATTAGACAATATATGAGTTGGGCATCGATGACACTATTAGACACTGCATGAGTTAGGCATCGACGACACTATTATACATTATGTAACAGACCACGAATAGTAAGATATTTTGTGGAATTCCATTGTGGAGTTGTGGAAGGACATAAAGGAGGTAAGCTTACAACTTGTTAGTTGTTACAATCTAGGTTTTCATGGTTGATTATGTTTAAGAATGCCAAAGATAATGCTAAAGCCTATAACATATGTCAATGGGTAGGGAGATTCTCCACAAGAGATGGGCTACCACTCCATCCAGTCAAAGTATTACAACATTTTGAGAAGTGGGTTGCCAATGTCACAAGACCCATTAAACCTCTTATTCATCACTTCAGAGACTGATATATTATTGTAGCCACTGATTTTCTCACCAAATGGAAATAGCTAGAGGCTATCAAATATTGTTCGACTGATATTTAATCCAAATTCATGTTTAAAAATATTATCACAAGGTTTTGCAAGAATTTTGAGAATCAACCAAGGTATGCACTTCATGAGTAATATTATTGTTACCTTGAATAAGGAATTGTTTATTTAACATCACAAAAGTAGCCATTGTGACCCTCAAGACAATGGGTTTGTAGAAGCATTTAATGAAATTTTGGAGAAGGGGTTGACTAAAGTATGTTTCGTAAATCAAGATGATTGGGATGAAAGTGTTCTTGTAGTTTTATGGGCACATGTGACCACTACTAAGAAGTTACACAAATAGACACCTTTACAATTAGTGTAAAGGTGAGAAGTTGTTATTCTTATAGAGTTTGTTGTACCAGTCTCTACATTTCCCATGCCACACATATGATAGATGAAGAATATGTTGCAGAATGAATAGTTGATGGAGTTGGAAGAATTTAGATTTATGGCTCATTTTCATCCATATGTGGAGAAAGCAAGATAGAAAGTTTAACATGACCATCATATCACGAGAAATTCTTTTGCAAAGGAAGATGTAGTTCTCTTATATGATAGAATATATTTGAAGAACTCTAGAAAGCTTCATATGAATTGGCTAGGACCCTTTATATTTGTGGAAATTAAAGAATCACATGTAGTTGGGCTGACCTATCTTGATGGAATTCTTAAACCGAGGTGGGTGAATGGTGCTCGCCTAAAGCCATGTGATTCTGCTACTTGAAGGAGTTTCGTTATTACTCTTGTAAAAGGTGTAGGAATTTACATGGTAAGTTCCTCAGATCAAAAACAAAATGTCACCGCTCACAAACAGATCACAAATCAGTACACCAGTATTATCACGTGGTTAAAACCCTCGAAGAGGGAAACAATACATGGCCTGAGCCAACGCGGCTACTTAGGAAATTTATTAATATAAAAGGAAAAGTTACATATGTTTCTCTAATAAAAAGTTACCGGACAAATGACCTGAGCTATGAAAGTGGAACTATTTGTAATGCTATGCAAAGTATCCATTCTCAAAGAATTTAGTGTGTAAAGTGTTCTCCATGACTTGCAGGTTAAACAAAGTAGTTTTGGTTTGTTTCTTAGTTTTATGTGTGAGGATTTGTTAATTAAATTTATTGTTTAACATATCATAGCAGAAATACACAGCAAGTAAAATTCACCATAACATAACACAACAGAAATACACAGCAAGTAAAATTCACCATAACATAACACATCAAATTGTTGAGGCAGTTTACCCCTCCTGGGCTACATTTGCCGGTCCAAGGCTCCCCAATGGCATGTCCTTGCTCTATTAATTTGCTCAAAATGGTTACACAGTGAAAAATATGCCTAAACAAGAAAAAAAAACTGTAAATTTGACTTCATAAGATATAAAATAGCTAGAAAAGGCTTTTGTTTCACCATAAACAATGAAATACAACCCAATATAGTGCCTTCTCCATGATGGCCCTGATGGCTCCTTCATCTTCCCTGAAGAAAAATATACTGTAGATCACATCTGTTCGCTCTAAAACTTGTTCCAAACTCTTCAGAATGCTGAATACACCCAAAATTGACTAAAATTTCATCTTGTTTCGTCGAAAATTGAGAGAGTTATGACTTTTGCAAGAAAAATGCCCAATGTCCCCAAAAAACCCCACTAAAAGTGGGGGAACTCCAGTTAAACTCGAAAATAAGGAAGAATCTCCAAAAATAGTGGAAAGGCGCCAAGTTTGGCGGTAACTATTGAGGGTAGCATTAAATTTTTGAGTGGCCGTGTTCACATGCGCATTTAGCGTCGGCAGTTTTGGTAGGCGGATATGTTTGAAAACCTTTGCATTTATAGTTAGACGGGGTGGCATATGACCACCCCTGCACTAACCGGCGGATAACTGTCAACCTCCATTGCTGCCAAGTGCTAAGCCCCCATTCCTTTCCATAGGTCATATGGGTGTCGGGCTTAGCACTAGGGGCTAGCCCTTTTCCAAACTTCACGTTCAAAAGTTTTTAGCCCGCGATTTCGAGCCGGAGGTTACATGCGACGGGGCTGGCTCTTGAGGGGCTGGTCCCCAACTCTCCGCTCAACTCAACATGCCGATAACCTGACTCACATTTAATCGCCCACCCGACTCATTCAACAACATGCCCTAGATGGGTCAGTCAGGTCGTTCTGCCCGAACAATCAGATCGGGGGTTCAAACCCCTTAACTCCAAGAAATTTTTGAATGCCTTTTCAACCAATGGCCTGGGGCCACGTGGCAGCCTCCAGGTAGGCCACGTGGCACCGAATGATAAGCCCACAAATATATAAAAAAAATAACTTTGCCCATATAATTTTTTTATAAAAATTGGCATAATCAATTAAGTCAAAAAGTCCTGTTTTTGAGTTCACTGGACGATTTCAATCCTCAGCAACTTTCACATACGACCTTGGTTTTGAGAACTGTTCATGGCACTATAATCGTAGCAATGAGACCTTTCTGGTCATTTAGATTGCAACCATTTTTGAGCACTTCCATTTTTGAGCAATTTTCATAACTTGGACATGATCACCTGATCACACCTCCCCAGTGGGAAGCTTTTGGACCCCAAAAGCTCTTTGAACTAGAGAAAATGAAGATGAGGAGATTGATTCTCCACTCTTCCAACCTTGAACCACTGAAATCTCCTTGATTTCATAAAATTGAGCTTCTCATAAAAAGATAAATTCTTCCTTGAATCTATTGACCGACTGTTGCTAACCTTGACTGTGTCATGATGAAAATTTTTGGAACTTGCAGAACAAAAAATAAAATTTGTAGAAAACATACTGCTCCTACAATGTTCTACCTTCAAGGGAAACTGAAAATAAGATTCACCTTGCCAACTGTCCTTGTGGTGAATTTTTTCCGAATGAGCCATGTACTTATGTCGATTCTCGACCAAGTTTTCTCGCCATAGTACTCTGCCATTCTGAAACTAGCTATGATCCTTGCTGAAATTTGTGCCCTCTTTGCTTGCATGCTTCACCCTCTCTTGGATTTTTGCACCACTTTGCACCGACACTCTGTTTTCTACACCGATCGACACCAAAGACACTTGCTGCAACTTCTTATCATCTTCTTCCAAAGACGACCTACTTTCAGACTGAAACAACTGATTATTTACATCAGCAACAACATGAAAAGGATTATGTACAAATTATTTTTGCTTAATCATCAACAAAGTCAAATTTTGACTTGCATTGATAAGCCTTTTCATCTGCCCAACATTCACTAAAGATGAGTCTAGCTTTTTCCGATGTGCTCTCACAATAAACTCCTTGTCATCCTTGAATAAATGGTACTTGTTCTCATGGCGATGGAAGATCGCTTTTCTATCATATAAGTAAGGACTGCCCAACACCACACCTGTAATGTCAAGTGGTACCACATTTAATTCAACCATGTCAATATAATGAGTTGTTATGGCGAAGCGCAACATGCACTTCCTTGAAACTTGTAAATTTGCGTCCTTGCAAATCCAACCAAGAGGATAAGGTTTAGGATGTGGAATGGTTTCAAGATTCAGCTTCTTTAATAAGTCTTCTGATATGAGGTTCGCTTGTGACCCACTGTCAAATAGTGTGTCTATCTTTGTGTGTTTTGAAATGATCCTCACATGAAACAACTCAATCCTCCTCTGCTCATTTGGAGCTTCTATGTGATAGTTTGAAATGCTAGAACTAGGATTTGTTTCATTTACAATCTCTTTCCCCTTTATGTTATTTAGTGCCATAGCTATGCTTTTAGTTTCATCTCCTGATTCAGACCCTAAGTCTTGTTCAATTATTGCAACCGTCTTGCCTTTTTCTTTGGCATTATCTTTGGTTTTGAATTTTTCTGCTTTCAAGTCCGGATGAAGTTTCCAGCAATGGTCTTCATCATGGCTTGTTTTGGAATAGTTTTTACAGAATAATTTTCCCTTCTCTTTCCTAGAGTTTGCATTTCTCTTTTTCCCTTTGCCTTTAAATTCACTATCCTCATTCCCATCAAAATATTGTTTACCTCTAGCCTCTAAATGCGTGGCTTGGACACAAACCTCGTCTAGAATAGTAGGATTGAACATAAGGATAGTATGTATAAGATAGCTGTGTAAACCACCTATATATTTTCTATAGGGTTGTTGCTTCTCGAATATCCCTCTCAGGGCTTTCCGGTGCCCGAGGCAGACAGTAAGATTAACTGTATAGTTCACAAAGAAGATGCATATATGTTCATATCAACTTAAAAAACTTGATGGAATAAGATGGAAGATTACCTCTTTCTAGACCTTGAAGTCTTTTGGAGAGCACTAAGCAAAGAAGCAGGGATCCTCCTTCACCGGCTCCAAATCTCGACCCTGTGATCAATCAAAGCACCCATGTAATCTCTATCACAATATACATTTCCTATCAATTAAGTTAATATATGATAAACATTAAACAATTCACGTCTAAGCCATTCATCTCATGCTATATAAGTAATTGAGGAACAATAACAAAATTGATGCATTGAATGGACAAAACAGATACAGTTTTATTAATTTATAAAAAGGAGGATTACAACCGTCAGTTGTACCAAGTCCTCCTCAGTCTTCCAATCTCTCTTTCTCTTTCTATGAATGTGGGATGCCTTAATCAACAAGTTCTCAATGAACCTCTTTGATTTTTGACCTTCATACTACAAAAATAAACGCTCTGCTTCACATGTATTCAAAAAACCTTTGACCTTGGACCAAGAGCCTATAGCTCCATTTTATAGGAGATGGAGAGGGAAAACCTTGCCTTTCTCCTTCCACCAGTTCTAAATAGAAAAACCAAGATGTTTCCTCAACTCTCCATGCTCTTGCCTTTCTTGAGAGTCTAGTTATCTTTGGCAAGACCCAATAAGAGATTAGTGCCTTGTAGTTTCTATTTTGCACTGACTCTCTATGAGAAAAATCTAGAGTTTCAAATCATTCTCTGCGATTTTTCTTATTTCAAACTCAAAACATGTGTAACGCTTCCCTCTAGGCTAAACAGAGCATTGCCCTAGCCACTAACGTGACCTTTTCATGGATCAGGAGCATTATAACGCACTTTCGCTGTTATAGGGGAGCGTTACCTTGGCAGAAGTAGGTTTAGGTTAGGCCTCTTTATTCCTTCCATACTTATCTTCTCCTCTGAGCTGATGAGGAGGTTTTTTGACCTGTAACAGATGCCCCCTAAAGTGTGAGGTCAGAGACGAAGACGATGGCCGAAATACTTTATAAAATGTGTAGTAGAGCTAAAGAGATTGGAGGACTGAGGAAAACCTGAAACAACAACATATGTCAGAAAATATAGTATCTGTCTTGAGTTGGGCATTCCCATGCTCAGTAGCTAATCAACATGATTTCTCTAGTACAGAGATATGAAGAATATGTCCACCAATAAGCATAATGTGGAAGTGTCTGTCATAACAGGATTAGGCTGAACAAGCTGTCTCCATAAACAATGTCGCAACTTGGGGTAAGGAAACATAGCTGTAATGATGTAACCTTTGCCCCAAGATATTTGCTGCCACTTCACTTAAACTGCATATTTCTCGACATGTGAATGAAGGAGCTGTAGTCGAACATGTGAGAAATCGTCTGATTACCAGTCGATAATGAAAACTGTTAATAGACGCGAAGGTGGCCACCGATAATGATGATGGTCCCTAATATGCATAGTACAATCTAGCGAGTGTGAATAAAAGGAGTTGAAGTTGAACACTCGTAGAATCATTCGATTGGGAGCCAATGATGAAGACCCTTAATCAAACACAAGATCACCTGCCACTGATGTTTGCAAGTATCTGGGTACTGATAAGTTTCTGGACCAACTTCCTAAATAAGATGTTGAAGTCGATAGGAAGAGATCTGTTGAAATCTAGGCACTGAGGCGTCCTACATCAGTCAACACAAAACGGAAAACAAATGATTTTGTTTTTTATGGAAATAATGAAGAGCAAATGGGGATACTTGACGACAAATAATTTCTGGCATAATGAGCGATTTGGTTGATATGAGGAGCAGTAGATAGCGAGATCTGCTTGAACAATAGAAGGCACTGTAACAGGGACTAGGAAGCTGAGGCTTAATGAACACCAAAGAGTATTTTTAGGATTTTACCGGTGTAGGAACACTAGGAGATGAAGGCTAAACTCATAGATGGTGGGGTTCGGCTAACTGTGAAAGAGTTTTTTGGGAAGTGCCATGTTCAATATTTTTGCTACCAAATCGACCTTTCTTAAATGTAACAGAGGTAGTATCCATTTTGTCCAAATTTTTCCCCGTCTGATTAGGTTTAACGAGTCCAGACGAGTAAAATCAGTGAATTTTTCATATTTAGAGAGTTTGAAAAATGTCGTAAAAGACAACTCTGGGGGGGTACCTTTGTCATGTCTTGATAACCGAGCACGACAAAGGGAGAATAGTAAGCTCGAAACAATTCATTTTCCGTAAGTTAGTCCATCAAAGCCGGAAAAGTGAGAAATCTATGTTCGATGGACGTCTACCTCATTTTGTTATGAGTACGAGGAGATGAACTAAACTCAATATTCTTTGTGAAATTTTAATGAGTCCAACAGAGAAAAACTCGGTGCTCTCTGTGAAATTTTAATGAGTCACGCGGAGAAAACTCGGTCACTTTTTCGGTTTAAAGAGCTTTGAAAAAGAGGAAAAGAATGGTTCCTGATTCTCTGTCGTGGTATTTTAACGAGTTCGACAAAGACAACTTGGGGTTTTTTCAGTTTTATGAGCTAAAAAAAAGTCCCTAAAAAAGAAAGCTCAGTGCTTCTTCATGTCAGTTTTAACGAGTCTTAAGAAGAGAAATCCAGTTTTTTCGGATTAACGAGCAAGAAAAATACCATGAAAAGAACGCTTGATATCGACTTCGTGTATGTTTAACGAGTCTGAAGAAGAGAACTCGAGGTTTTTCGTATTAACAAGCAAGAAAAATACCATAAAAAGAACACTCTATAATAGGGTCGAACATGGTTATATCTGCATATAGATCTTGATCACTCATCAGAACATCGTAAACTAAACTCAATAGTTGCGACACATATGCAACACGAATTCACAACATTTTGCAGACTAGCTAAGAGATTCGTGCCCCATAAATAACTATAAGAAGGTTAGAAGACTTTCATTTTCACTATTTTGAATGCTGTGAAGGAGCTCTGGGGTGAAAAAGTGTGAAAACTTCAACTGGCGATTGCGGTCAATCCGGGTAAGAGCTAGAACCTCATGCTATCATTTTATTTTGTTTTTATGAAGTTTTGCTGATTAAAAATGAGAAATTTGGCAGGCCCTAAAATTTTTTAGTGGCTAATGCGGGCCATAAGTGTTGGACCCACGCTAAATGCACCTCCCATGAAGGAAGGGCGCGTTAACGCACTCTGTTTTTCTCTATAGCCCGCGTTAGGTGCAAAGCATGTTTTAAGAACTCCTTGATAAGCATTTTGAAGCATTCCAGGAAATTTCTTATCGGTTGAAAATGTTGTATTGGCAGGTATTCAACTATTAATCATGAGTATATGGCGAGAGAGAGAACATGAACGTGAAGAAAGAGATATGATCACTGATGCTGCCAGTTTGATGGCTCTCCGCAGGTGCAGTTTGCTAAAATATGCACGGCTGGAACTGATGAGGGGTTAGGAGGACCTCCTGAGGTGGCTGATTCAGCAATGTGACGAGCATCACCACGTCTTTCTTATTGGGGGCAATGAGCTCTCAATTGAAAAGGACGATATTTATTTTTTAACTATCCTGTCGTGTCATGGACCGAGGCTTAACTTGACTGGGTCAAGAGCGGATCCTCGTTCTACTGCTAATCTTATTCTTGCTCATTGTACAGGCAACACAAAGGTAGTTAGCAACCGGGTGCCTATCGCATGGGTGGCTTCGAGACCACTGAGGTCTCTACTATGGATGATTGTTCTCTTGGCAGGGGCCAAGAGTTAGCATGTGGCCACCAAGGCCCCGATGTTGCTAGCCTTAGATTGCATGCAGCCTCAGGTATTTGACTGGTGTGATGGAGTTGTCTATCGGGTCCAGGCAGAGCTTACAACATACAAGACCTGTACCCAAAGAGAGTTTTGGTATGGTACATTGATTGTTTCTTTCCTACTGGAGCGGGTGCCAGTGATGAGACCCAGGATGATTACAACGGCATTGGGCCCACACGAGCCGAGACAGGCTCGATGGGCAGTTTTGATCTCGCGGACTGGAGAGGGTCCAGTCCATCACTGTTTTGATGATGGGTTCTTTGATTGGCTCAACTCTCAGATCATTATGATTGAGGATTATCCCTATGCAGGGATGGACTTCATTGGAGATCTGGAGCTAATGCTGCCTCTTGGTACCTAGTGGGGACTCGATGGTAAGAAATGAATGATCAACGTACTTTAGGAAGTATTTATTGTCTTTTGAATGTTTATGCAATTTTTTTTTGTCTAAATAGGGGGAAATAATGTTTTGACATGAAGCGTTGTTTGCTTGACACAGATGTGGCACATTTCCACCCAGCTGGGGCCCCTCATTATGCACGGCGAGGACTACAACTACCCGGGGCTGGCGCAATAGCGGAGGATGCAGAAGCCACCGGAGATGATGATACCCAGATCCTACATGAACTCTCCAGAAACTTGGAGGGTTTGAGCATGGATATACCGCGTCTTCCTATGCGGGAGGTTCTAGTTCATCTACAACGGCATACTATAAGTGTACCAGAGAGATACCTGGTGCCTTTGAGAATGATAGCCAGGGAAGTTGCATGTTATTTTGAGCATCAGGTTTAGCTGGCAGGGCAGTTGTATAAATGTCATAGCGAGGCTTATTGTAGCCAATTTTTTGTGAAACACCCAAGTTTTGAGAGATTTTTTGATGTAACTAATAAATCTTGGACCACGAACATATATATATATATATATATATATATATATATATATATATATATATATATATATATATATATATATATATATATATATATATATATATATATATATATATATATACATACTTTTGGTGATTTTGTGTTTTTTAAGTTTTTATGAATTTTCTATGAAAAAATATATATACTCATGTGTAAATATTTTATAACAAATGTGACAAATGCCAATCTAACACATAGTTTGCCAAAGAATCGGCCAATGCATTGGATTCTCTAGGAATGAGTTCAAATGAGATGGTTTGAAACTGACATTCTAAAAGTCGCACCCCTAAAGAAAAACGTAATAAGATTGTATGAAGGACACAGTAATGATTGTTTAACTGCATAACTATGAGTTGGGAATCTAACCTGACCACTAAATTGGAGATGTCACGAGATGCAGCCTCCGTGAGGAGTTGGATCACTAACATGTACTCAGCAACGTTATTGGTGGCGCTACCTAGGAAAATTCCCCCAGAACTAAGAAGTTTTGACTCAGGTGTGTAGAGAACCCAAGCAGCTGAGGCAATGTGTCTAGTGTGACGACTAGCACCGTCTGCGTATCCGATGTAGGATAAGGAGGATGATGGCATCTGTGTGAAATAAAAAGATTGTATATGAGAAAAAACACCTCAAAAACCAAAAAATATCCAAATACATCAAAACAATAGGCAAAATTTATATACATAAAATTACAAAGCATATGCTTAGTGGTGAACTAGGCAAAATACTTCTTCAGATAGAGCTCGTTGCAGGGCTCCGCGAGTGGAATTCCATTACAGTCCTGAAGTGTGTAAGCTCCTTTTGAAATGACCTTAGTGACGATGTAAGGACCAAGCCATAATGGTTGGAGTGTTCCTGCCCCCAAGAGTTCATGTTTCTGATCATAAAGTAGAACAAGATCACCTTCTTGGAAAGAACAAGGCTTGACAGATTTGTTGTATTGAGCTTTGACTCGGCGCTGGTGAGCTTCGAGTGCTAGTGTGGCATCTTGATGAGTCTTGTCCGAATGATCGAGCGAGAGCAAATGCTCTTCTGTGGCAGTAGTGCCGGGCATGAGTTCAATAGCCATTTTGAGTGATGGAATTTCACACTCGATTGGGAGTACTGGTTCTAGGCCGAATGGAAGTTGAAATGGTGTGAAGCCTATGGCAGTTTTGACTGACGTTCAGTATGCCCATAACGCGGAATACAACTTCCGATGCCATGTGGTTTTATGGTTTTCGACTAATCGACGAATCATGGTTTTGAGGATTCCATTTATGGCTTCGACTTGACCATTAGCTTGAGGATAGTAGGACGAATATTGATCTTGTCGAAAACCTAACATGGAGGTTAATTCGGCCATCATATGATTCTGAAAGTGTGATCCATGATATGTGATAATAGATAGGAGTACGTCGAACGGATAGATCACCTGATTGAACAGGAAAAGAGTAGTGGTTTCACCATCAGCCTTAAAAGTGGGAATGGCTTCTGCCCATTTCATAAAATAGTCGACCACAACCACAATGTAGCTGTGTCCATTTTCCGAAATGGGATTGCAGGTAACGAAGTCAATTCCCCATTTAGCGAAAGGAACAATGGAGATAACCAGATGAAGAGGGGTGGGATGAGCACGCATTTTCTTCATGAAAATTTGACATGGATGGCACTTCTGGACCGCTGCAATGTAGTCTTTAAACAAAGTGGGCCAATAATAACTTGTGCGTAGGATTTTTTGGGCAGTATCTATGCCCAAAAGATGACCGCCGCACGCCCCTGCGTGGCAGTCATTCAAAACACATTCCGCTTCATTAAGAGTGAGACAACACTGGAGAATAGTATCGATACGACGATGATATAACGTGTCATTCAGCACGAGGTATTGTTTTGCATGGTGGCGAATACGATGACGGTCGTCGGACGTGAGAGTTGGGCGAAAGCATTGGGTTTGTAGGTAGAATAAAATGTATCCATACCATGGCTCCGAATAATCGACCAAGTATACAGATTCATCAGGAAATGGATCATGAGCTACTTCTTCTGGGTCAATTCTGGGAAGGTCTGATAGCAATTCGACGAAGACTAGAGATTTCTTTGCTTTGGCAGTCGTGAAGATCAAATAAAATTGTTGGAGGATTATAATCCATTTGGAATATTTTCCTCCAATAATTTTTCGAGACAAGATGTGTCACATGGGGTTCCCCAAAGCAATAACAGTAGTTTGTCGCAACAATATATAGTGTCGGAGTTGGGCGACGGAAAAAAATACTGCTAGAGAAAGTTTCTCCACATGTGAATAACATAGTTCAGGTCCTATTAGACCTTTTGATAAGTAGTATATCACATGTTCACTGTCGTCATTGTGAACTTGAACCAGAACCATTCCAAGCGAGGATGGTGAGGCTGCCAAGTAGAGGAGAAATTCGCGTGAGTAGTCGGGGTCAGTAAGGAGTGGGGCTGAAACAAGTGCATGTTTTAAAGCGTCAAATGACCGTTGTGCTTGGTCATCCCACAAATATAGTGTTCCCTTCTTCAATAATTGCATAAATCCTTTCGTCATCTCAGCATAGTTGACAATGAATCGACATAAAAAGTTTGCCTTCCCTTGCGAACGTTGGAGTTGGAGGATGTATTGTGGCACCGACAATTCCACAATTGCTTTAACCTTATCGGGATCAACCCTAATCCCGTGCTTGGATACAATGAATCCTAGAAGACATCTGGATTCGACCATAAATACACATTTATGAGGATTCAAACGTATATTGTAGAACCTACACCTGGCAAAAATTTCTTTCAGATGAGCAAGGTGATCAGGTCGTTTCTTGGAATGGGCCGGAAGGTCATCCAAGTAAGCCTGTACAATATGTCGAATGTCATGGAAGGAATATTCCATAGCCCGCTGAAAAGTTGCTCCAGCATTCTTCAGACCGAATGGGAGTTTGTGATACACAAATGTGCCCCAAGGACAGATGAAGGCAGTTTTAATCGCAATCTGGTTATAGCCCGAGAATCCATCCATAAAGGAAAAATATTCGCATCCGGTGAAATCATCAAGAATCTGATCTATGAACGACGTAGGATAATTGTCTTTGGGACAAGCAACGTTCAGATCATGATAGTCAACACAAACTCGGATGGTGCCTTGTTTTTTGTCTACGGGATTTGGATTGGAAACCCATTTTGTCAAAGGAACGAGATAGATGAAAGCAACATTTAAAAGTTTTTCTACCTCAGTTTTGATGGCGGCCTTTGCGCGGGTGGACAAGTTGTAGTCATTGCCGAATTGGTTTGGCATTGTCATAAACTTTGATTTCATGCTCGACTATAGAAGGATCTATGCCGGGCATTTCATTATAAGACCAAGCAAACACATCGCGGAATTCCTTGAAAAGGGATGTGGAGCGCGCAATTTCCTCCAGATTGCAATCTGATCCAATCTGAATGTTTTCCACGATACCCGTTTTGACTGAGATATCAATGAGCATTGTCTTAGAAAGATTACCTATGTTCCCTTCTGAATCGATAGTTTGAACAGTCATGTAAGCAGAGGGAACGATCTCAGGTGGATCAAAGGATGGGATTTGAGTATTTATTACGTCCGAGTCGATCCTCGAAGCACGATGGTGAAACTTTCCCCAAGGTCGTTCTTCTAGAGACATGATCTCTTGAATAGCTTCGTCCGTAGGAAAGACTTCATTGAGGAGATCCTTAGAGAGAACTGCGATGGGCGGGAGGTTTGTACCTTTGGTTGAAACCATAGTAGTGGAGGGTTCAAATGTAATTTGGATGGCTTGGTAAGCCAACTCGGCTGGTGAGAGCGGCATCTGATCTCCATAGGAATCAATGTCTGAAGGTGCCAGCAAGATCCATGGGTCGATAGAGCCATCCAAAGTGGTGGATATCATTGCAACTGTATTTATAACCTCTGGCGGTGGGAGAGGAAAGAAACCCATTAGGGAAGATGCCTTCAGAAGAACGGTACCAATATTGATGTAAGAGTCAGGAAAGCCTCCTATTAGGGGTACAATGCTACTTGGTAACATGGTATAATTAGGGGTGCAGAAGGATAACTGATCCACTGTGACTATTTTCCCATCCAATTGAAATAGGATGAGTCGGAAGACTGAAGAAACAATGGCGGTCATGGCGTAAGACCAACTGCGATCGAGCAAAATATTATAGTCGAGATGGAAATCTACGACTTCAACGTCCACGGTTATCGTTTTCCCACTCAGAGTGATGGGAAAGCTAGCAAGGTATCCTTTTGGGAGGAATGTGTGGCCATCGAAAGCTTTGAGGGAATTCGACGACGGTGACAAAGTAGGAGAACCTAAAGCGAGCCAGCAAGCTTGTGAAATAATGCAGGTTGAAGCACCTTCGTCAATGACAGTACGATGGATTGGTCTCCCTTTTGACACAACTTGCACCTGGAATGCGAGCTGGTGTGAGAGGCGAGTTTGAGATTTTTCCATATCAAAGATAGCTAGCATGGAATCCTGGGGGTCTATTCCACCAATGGCTGAAAGCAAGGCTTTCCTTTGTGCTAGACAGGTTTGCAATACTTAGAGAGCAGACATAGCTAACGATGCCTGCGCCAAATCTTCTACAATGTTGTAGTTTTGGGAAACACAAGCAGAGGTGTTATGAGTTGTGCGTCAAAGTGTCCCTTTGTGGGGATGAATTACGGGATCAGCAGTAGGCCGTTCGATATGCAGATCATTGGGTGGCGGTGGATTCAAACTAGTACCAGGTTCTTGAGCGTCTATGGTAGGATTTCCATAAAGCTTGGCTCGTGTTTGAAGTTCAACACTTTCAATGCCATAAATGGCGGATGATCCTTCACCGGAAGGATGTGAACCACCATTGCCCCTTTGCGAGGGCTGTGGCGGGTTTGCAACCATGTGTTACTGTTGCTGTTGTTGATTAGGGAAAGGATTATGAAGAACGACAGGTGTTCGCCAAAAATCCTTGTTAGTGATAAAATTAGTGCATTCCTATAGCCGAGGACATTTTTATGTCAAGTGGTCCTCTGCAGAGATCTTGCAAGGAAATTTGATGGGTTTCTCCTTCCCTTTGTTGTTTTTAGTAGCGTTTTTTTGATTAGGATTATTCTGATGGTCTGACTGCTCTTCCGAAGAAGATGTCTTTTTTTTGTTCTTCTTATTCTTTCCACTATTGTTCTTCTTATTCTTTCCACTAGGTTTTTGTGAAGTCTGCATAGAGTTTACCTTAGCGGTAGGAAGAGTAGTCGTTTTGTTAGGGGCAGTGGCAGCTGAGGATGGCTGGGAGGTTTGCCCCCGAGACTATTTTGTGGCTACGCCAGAGATTATGCCAACGAGACTGTCGGTGTGGACTCCGGGTTTCTAAGTAGCAGAAGAATTTGGGTTACCTGGGGCATTGGGGAGTAAATCATATAGCGTGCCAGATTATGAGTAGATTAAATCTAAATTCTAGGCACGACGAATGCATTGATCTTCTGTAACTACACCGGATAGGCCAATGTCTTTAGAGATGTGGGGTAAGAGAGACTTACAAAACCAATTAGATAGAACATGATCTGGGATTGGCACTTTGACTAGCCTCCTCCTATGCCTCCATTCATGAGTGTGATCGGAGATGTGGGTGGCGGTGTCTTGGCGCAGCGAGGTTAATAGTTCCATTCCAGTTTCATATCTGATTGGTAATTGGAAGTTCTTTAGAAACTCCGTAGCTAAAGCACAAAAAGTGTTTATGGCGGCACGTGGTTAGTCAATATACCACTTGGCAGCATTGCCTGTAAGGGTGCGAGGAAACAGTCGAAGTCGGATACTATCATCCACCATGGAATTAGATATAGACCATAAATGAAAGGTGGTGATGTGTGTGGCTGGGTCTTCTCCTTGTTTCCCATCGAACTTTGGGATGTCAGAAGGAATATTGTGTGGTACTGGAGGCTAGAGCGGGTTGTGATTGATGGGTTCATTAGTCAGTTTATAGATGTCGGGGATGTCTAGAGCTGCCAAAAATGGAAATTGTGGGTTTGCCCCCGAATCTAGCCAAGGAAGGGTCGGTTGACTATTTAGACCATAAGGTCCGCCCATCAATGTGTTACCAGGAGGATAAGTGGGACTTTGATAAAAATTTCCTATGGGTGGAGGTGTAGGAATATGTGATTGTTGTCCATAGGGCATATTGTATTGTGGGGTGAACGGTTGGTTGCCCCTAGCATAAAATTGCCCCCAGAGTCCAGATGGAGGTTGGGGTGGGTTGGCCCATATGGATGCAATATAGCTTCCTGGAGGCATGCTACTACTTGCATAGTTCAGCAACGACATAGACCCTACACCGATATTTAAACCACTTAAGGGAATAGTGTTAACAATAGGTTGTTCGGTTTTTCCTAACGATTGTAGGGGTAATGAAATGTTCCCTGTTATTTGTGTGCTGGTGACACTACCCCCTAGTATGGAGGTCAAGGGGTTTGAACTCAGCAAAGGGTTCCAACTAAAAGGGTTGCTAAAAGGAACCGAAGTAGTCCCACTCGTGGGAGGGGAAACCGTAGGTCCCGACGTAGTCACGGTAGGAGTAGATCCCGAAGGACTCGGCGAGTTACTCACAGTTGTGATGACTGTAGGGTTGGGACTAGGCATAAGTTGACTACTGGGGTTTCCAAGTAATGGCATAGAACTGAAAACTGGCAGGGAGGATGGTGGCGAACCTAGGATGGTTGCCATTGGTATCGACCCTGTGGATGCCAGTTGGGAAATGGATGTTTGTGCAGCCGAAGACATGTCCTGGCATGGTGGAATTTGAATTATCACGGTTGCTGATAGATCAGTGAGTGGAGGATTGTAATGAGGTACGACACCTTCCGTGAAAGGGTCCTCCGGAAATTCCTTATGATATGAGGCTATGTGAAAATCAGGGTCGTCAATGGAGATTGCTCTTCCATAGAAGGCATGGGTTCACCAAGGTTCAATTCTTCCTCAGGAGTTAGAGGAGATATACCTTACTGTTTTCGAGATAGACGACGTGGATCAGATGATGCCACGGTGACCTGTTTATTTTTAACAAATTTTAATAAATTGTGATGTATTATAAAGTCTCAATGACAGTAACCACACACCTAAAAAAAAAAGAAAAAAGAAAAAAAGGGACTCTCTAAAATCAATCAGCAAGCAGCCAAAATAGGGTGCCCTGTCTGAGTACTACCGTTTGCTGGAGATGAAACCTAGTATCACAGTAGTATATAGAGAGGTTTGGTCGAAAGTACAGTTACGGTTACTCTAGAGCTTCGCCCGAACCTTAGACAATAGGTGTAAGTACTCTTGTGAAGACGAGTACCCTCCTAAAGACCGAAGACAGAGTAGGTCCGTCTGTTTCAGGTACTAGGACAACCCATCCCAGTCACCTTGTGTAAGTCCCTAAAAAGTATGGCTACTAAAGATACCTCAAATCACAGACATCATCAGGGGGGTCACGGTCTAGGACATCATGCTATATGGGCAGAATACCTAGATCCCCGATCTAGTTTCGACATCCCCGAAGGGAACTCCAGTATATAGAATTCCCACCGGATGCAGTTGAAGGCGGGCTACCTTCTTGTGCACCCAAGTGTTTTCTTGCGCTTAGCTCCAGTAAAGGAGTGGTCTCGATAATATGAGTGCAGTAGGATTTCGCTCATTAATGACTCTAGTTTCAAGTTTTGAGATCTTGGGTGATTTTCTCACTTTTCCTAACCCAAGATCCTAGCCTGAACTACTATTGGTGTGAGCTTAGAAAAATTAATGTGATTGATTTTATTATCACTTGATTCTTAGTGTACTTTATTATTAGTCTTGCGGATGGGGAGTGGACGTATGAAATGTGATGAGACTCTGACTCAAAAAACCATGCAAAAATATGCTCTAAATGTTCAATTTGATGAAGAGTATTTCTACAAGGAGAGTTTTCTTTTCAACATCCGTGCAACAAACATTCAAATAACACAGTTCAAATTTAAATATTCAGACATCTATTTATCTCGTTTTAATAGTCTTTTAATCTGAAATTTTCAGAATTAATCCAACTAGATGCAGAAAAACTAAAAAAAAAAATTTCTTCTAAAAAGAAAATGTATTCGACACTAAATTTTCAAACAAGAACAAAAAAACAGCAATTCCAGTTGGTAAAAAAGCACAAGGATTCAGTCAAGGAATGGTTCTGATGGCCAAAAAACTCTGCAACCAAAAGGAACACAACACAGGGGTGAATAGCAATTTTTTGGCTGAGTAACGCACTGGTTCTGAGCAAAGACCGCGTTAATGCAGATACTAACGCACTGTAATCAAATCTGGGCCGCGTTATAACACTCTGGAATACTAAAAAAGACAGCGTTAGCCAGGGTAAAGTTCTTTAGATGGCCAAAAGGAAACAGGACTGAACTCTATGAGATTTTGAAATGTCTACTGGGCATAAAAGTTGGTCAGAAGGATATGTGAACAGAGGAAAGAAGGAGGATTAAAATAAATAATTCAGAAACTTGGGGTTAAACTCCCCAGCGGAGTCGCCAATTCTGCTATAGGGTAAAATGCTTGGGTTGTTGGTTCTCGAATATCCCTCTCAGGGCTTTTCGATGCCCGAGGCAGACAGTGAGATTAGCTGAATAGTTCACAAAGAAGATGCATATATGTTCATATCAACTTAAAAAAATTTATGGAATAAGATATTTTGGAGAGCAATAAGTAGGGAAGCAGGGATCCTCCTTCACCGGCTCCAAATCTCGACCCTGTGATCAATCAAAGCACCCGTGTAATCTACATCACAATATACATTTCCTATCAATTAAGTTAATATATGATAAACATTAAACAATGCACATCTAAGCCATTCATCTCATGCTATATAAGTAATTGAGGAATAATAACAATATTGACGCATTGAATGGACAAAACAGATACAGTTCTATTAATTTATAAAAAGGAGGATTACAACCGTTGGTTGTACCAAGCCCTCCCCAGTCTTCCAATCTCTCTTTCTCTTTCTCTGAATGTGGTGATGCCTTAATCAACAAGTTCTCAATGAACCTATTTGATTTTTTACCTTCATACTACAACAATAAACGCTCTGCTTCACATGTATTCAAAAAACCTTCGACCTTGGACCAAGAGCCTACAGCTCCATTTTATAGGAGATGGAGAGGGAAAACCTTGCGTTTCTCCTTCCACCAGTTCTAAATAGAAAAACCAAGATGTTTCTTGAACTTTCCATGCTCTTTCCTTTATTGAGAGTCTAGTTGTCTTTTGCAAGACCCAATAAGAGATTAGTGCCTTGAAATTTCTATTTTGCACCGACTCTCTATGAGAAAAAGCTGGAGTTTCAAATCATTCTCCGCGGGTTTTCTTATTTCAAACTCAAAACATGGGTAACGCCACCCTCTAGGCTAAACAGAGCATTTCCCTAGCCAATAACGCGACCTTTTCATGGATCATGAGCGTTATAACGCACTTTGGCTGTTATAGGGGAGCATTACCTTGGCAGAAGTAGGTTTAGTTTAGGCCTCTTTATTCCTTCCATACTTGTCTTCTCCTCTGAGCTGATGAGGAGGTTTTTTGACCTGTAACAATATTTCAGAAAAGTCTCTTGGCTATGAAAATCAATTCCTAGTAAAAGAGCCCTTCGTCTAAACTCTTGGGTGTAATCTTGTACATTTTTTCCCTTAAGTTGTCTAAAACTTTTCCAATTCATGATAGCTTTTTGTAAATGAGATAATGGATAAAATTTCTTTTTAATTGCAGAAATAAAATCAGCCCATGATAAAGTGATCTTACCATGTTTTATAATCTCATCCTTGGTTTGGGCTTCCCACCATACCAATGCTGCACCATCCATTCTCAAAGAGGCTAACTGAATCTTGGTGTCGTCATCATGAAGGTTCTGTATCCTCAAGTAAACCACCAACTGCCTTATCCAATTTTCAAGTTTCTCTGCATTGACCTCGCCATTAAAAATAGGCAACTCAAACTTAACATCAAGCTTTAAAAATGAACTTTTATCAGTGTTTTTTGACTTGTGAGATTGATTCACCGAAGTAGAGGATGACGATGTAGAGGAAGAGGATGAAGATGGGGATGGTGGATCACCATTTCTTCTGCGTCCTTTCTTTGACTTGTAATCACTTTTATTTCCTCCTAAAGAACCCTCTCCTTCCTTGTGGTGTTTCAACCGTTCTCCTTCAAGCCTTTCATTCATTTCTTGGTAGAGTATCCTCACCATCTCATTCATGTCCAGGAACGCCTTTCGAAACACCCGTTCTTCTTCTTTGGGATCAATGTCTTTAGGAACTTCTCCTTCTCTTGAATACATGCTTAAGACTTCTTCTGTGGCTCTTGGAGGTGAATTAGAAGATGGAGTTAATGGCTATCTGGCCCTCCTTGGTTGAGGATTATTTTGAGCTCTAGCCAATTGTCCTTCCTCTCTCTTGAGCTTAAGCCTAGTAAGCATCAAAACTTGCAAACAATTAACTATATCTTTGCACAAGAACAAATGCAGAGTAAAACTATAGCTTTGATACCAACTGAGTTATGAAAGCAGAACTATTTGTAATGCTATGCAAAGTATCCATTCTCAAATAATTTAGCGTGCAAAGTGTTCTCCATGACTTGCAGGTTAAACAAAGTAGTTTTGGTTTGTTTCTTAGTTTTATGTGTGAGGATTTGTTAATTAAATTTACTGTTGAACATATCACAGTTGAAATACACAACAAGTAAAATTCACCATAACATAGCACAATAGAAATATACAGCAAGTAAAATTCACCATAACATAACACATCAAATTGTTGAGGCAGTTTACCCCTCCTGGGCTACATCTGAGGCAGTTTACCCCTCCTGGGCTACATCTGCTGGTCCGAGGCTCCCCAATGGCATGTCCTTGCTCTATTAATTTTCTAAAAATGGTTACACAGTGAAAAATATGCCTAAACAGGAAAAAAAAACAATAAATTCGACTTCAGAAGATAGAAAATAGCTATAAATGGCTTTTGTTTCACCTTAAACAATGAAATACAACCCAATACAATGCCTTCTCCATGATGGCCCTGATGGCTTCTTCATCTTCCCTGAAGAAAATGCTGCTGTACATCACCTCTTTTCACTCTGAAACCTGTTCCAAACTCTTCTGAATGTTGAAGAAACCCAAAATTGACTAAAATTTCATCTTGTTTGGTCGAAAATTGAGAGAGTTATGACTTCTGCAAGAAAAATGCCCAATGTCCCCCAAAATCCCCACTAAAAGTGGGGAAACTCCAGTTAAACTCGAAAAAACGATAGAATCTATGAAAATGGTGGAAAGGCACCAAGTATGGTGGTAACCATTGAGGGTAGCATTAAATTTCTGAGTGGCCACGTTCACGTGCGCATTTAGCACTGGCAGTTTTGGTAGGCGGATATGTTTGAAAATCGTTGCATTTATTGTTAGGCGGGGTGGCATATGACCACCCCTGCACTAACTTCCGGATAACTGTCAACCTCCATTGTCGCCAAGTGTTAAGCCTCTAGTCCTTGCCACAGTTCATATGGGTGTCGGGCTTAGCACTAGGGGCTAGCCCCTTTGCAAACTCCGTCGTTTAAAATTTTTTTAGCCTGCGGTTTCGAGCTAGAGGTTACATGTGACAGCGCTAGATCTTGAGGGGTTGGTCCCCAAATCTTCGCTCAACTCAACATGCCGACAACCCGACTCATGTTTAACTGCCCGCCCAACTCGTTCAACAATATGCCCTAGATGGGCCGGTCGGGTCGTTCTGCCCGAACAGTCGGGTCGGGGGTTCAAACCCCTTAACTCCAAGAAATTTTTGAATGAATTTTCAACCAATGGCCTGGGGCCACATGGCAGCCTCTGGGTAGGCCATGTGACACCCAATGATAGGCCCACAAATATATAAAAAAATTATCTTTGCCCATATAATTTTTTTTATTATAAAAATTTCCATAATCAATTAAGTCAAAAAGTCCTGTTTTGGAGTTCAGTAGAGGTTTGACCTCAGTAAGTTTCACATACGACCTCGGTTTTGAGAACCGTTCACGGTGCTAGAATCGCAGCGATGAGACCTTTCCAGTCATTTAGATTGCAACCATTTTTTATCACTTCCATTTTTTTGCAATTTTCGTAACTTTGACATGATCACCTGATCATGACCCTCCATGCTCTTTAAATAGATATCATGGACCAATCAGGTGTTAAGCCACGGATCAAGTGTCATTAATACCGAGGAGAGAGAGAACCGTCAGATCTCTACAAATCATGACTGTCAGATTATAAGTTACAAATGTACATAGTAAAGAAACACACTTTACCTTACTCTACACTAGACTAAGTTATTCTTAACTATTTCCTATGTGTTGGAATATCCTAACATCCCCCCTTAAGAACAACTTGGGATAGGATTGAAGGATTTACAAAGGTGACATAAAAGGAGCCTATTTCCTATGTGTCGAAATATCCTAACATCCCCCCTTATGAACAAATTGGGATAGGATTGAAGGATTTACAAAGGTGACACAATAGGAGAAGGAAGGAGGCATTAGAGCCTATCCCCCCTTAATGATAACTTTCCTGAACTCCAAGCATGGATCGAAGTTTGGTAAACATCGCTTTCGTGAGAGCCTTTGTAAAGATATCGACTACTTGATCATTAGTTGGACAATACTGCACTTCAAGAACACGATCATGAATGAGCTTTCTGATGAAGTGTATGTGGAGCTCAATGTGTTTCATACGTTGTTGCTGAACTGGATATTTACATAGCTAAATGGCACTCTAATTATCACACCAAAGTGTAGTTGGATGCTGCTGATGACGACCAAATTCAGATAGAATCTGACGAAGCCACATGGCTTCCTTGGTTGCTTCAACTGCACCATGATACTCTGATTTTGTTGAAGAAAGAGAGATGGCACTCTGTTTCTTACAAGACCATGTAATAGGTCCTGAACCAAGAGTGAATAAATATCCTGTAGTAGAATTTCGGTCATCAGGGTCACCAGCCCAATCAGAATCAGTGAAACCAATCAACAATGGAGATTCTCCTGCACTGCAATGAATCTCGAACTGAACTATACCTCGAATATATCAAAGTATTATTTTAGCTGCTTTCCAATGACTTTCATGAGGTTGGTGCATAAACCGAGCGACAAGACCAATGACAAAGGAAAGGTCAGGACGGGTATGGGTTAGATACAAAAGTTTACTAACAAGTTTATAGTATAAGGTAGCATCAACTTCAGGGGTAGTACAAGTGACTAAAAGCTTGAATCCAGATTGAAAGGGAGAAGGGGATGGCTTACAATATTCCATGTGAAAGTGGCGTAGAAGATCACATGCATACTTCGACTGAGAAAGGGTAATACCTGCTTTGATTTGCAAGACTTGAAGACCAAGGAAATAATGCAAGTGTCCTAAGTCCGTCATTTCAAACTTCTTTTTGAGGCTAGAATTCACATGGTTTATATGGTTGGGATAACTATTGGTATGGATAAGATCATCAACATAAAGAACAAGGATGGTGAAGGACTTACCCACTTTCTTGGTGTAGACAGTGTTTTCAGAATGACACCTAGTCAATCCATTATCTAATAGAAATCTATCCATTTTGGCATACCAAGCCCGAGGAGCTTGTTTGAGACCATAGAGAGACTTCCTAAGATGACAAAAAAGGCTAGAGTCATTTTGGATAAAGCCAGGGGGTTGTTCCATGTAGATTTCTTCATGCAAATATCCATGTAAGAAGGTGGATTTAACATCCATCTGATGGATTTCCCATTTAAAGGAGGCAGCAAGGGAAAGAACAAGGCGGATAGAATTCATTTTGGAAACAAGGGATAAGGTTTCAGTATAGTTAATGTCTTCAAATTGTGAGAATACTTTAGCAACAAGATGAGCTTTATGTCTATCCAGTTTTCCATCTGGTCCAAACTTTTTTTCGTAAACCCATCTACATCTGACAAGTTTTATTCCTTTTGCAAGAGGAACAATATCCCAAGTATCATTCGCTAATAAGGAATGATATTCTTCATTCATAGCTTCATCCCAATCTGGATGACAGGAAGCTTCTTCAAAGGTGTCTGGATTAGGATTTTCTAGAACTTGAACCAATAAGGAAGAGGCTCTTTGGAACTGAGAATGTGTACATCGTTGATCTGCAGGGTCACCTATAAGAGAACTTGCTGCATCCCGAGTAGAGCATACCCATCTTGGAAGCTGTGGAGTAAAAGGAATAATTTCAATAGGTGGAGGAGGATTTTCATCTTTACTGTCATCATCTGAACTAGAAGGAATGCTATTAAAAATAGAAGAGAGAGAGAGAGGTGGCACATATGCCGAATCAGGGTCACAGGCCAAAGGTGGCACACCTGCCAAACTAGGCTCACAGGCTAATATATTTTCATCAAATTTTACATCTCTTCTAATGATTATATTTTTAGATTTTGGTTGAAGAAGTATATATCCTTTGACATCTTCAGAATATCCAACAAAAATGCATTTTTCACTCTTAGGTTCTAGGGCTTTATGTTTCGCATCTGGAATATGGGCCCAAGGATCACTTCCAAAAACACGAAAGTGACTTACATCTAGTTTGATTGAGCTTAAGGCTTATTCTAGAGTTATATTCTTTAAAACCTTAGTAGGACTGCGATTTACTATGTAATTTTCACAGTTAATGTCTTTTGTCCAAAAATTGAGACCAAGTCCTTTAGATTGAAGCATACAATTATCGATTTATTTTAAGGTGCGATTCTTCCTTTCAGCTACACCATTTTGTTGTGGAGTATATGGAACATTATGTTGCAATTGAATGCCATGCTCAGTGCAAAAGTTGATAAATTTGTTGTTAACATATTATCCTCCATTGTATGATCTTAACTTAAGAAGTGGATGTCCAGATTGTTTCTCAACAAAGGCCTTAAAGGCCAAGAACATGTTAAAAACTCCACTCTTGAGTTTTAAGAAGTATGCCCAAGTGTGTCTAGAAAAATTATCAACGAAATTCAAAAAGTACTTGCAACCAGAGAAAGAAACAATAGGAAGTGGACCACATAAATCACTGTGCACAAGATGCAAAGGGGCTAAAGCGTGCCAAGAGGCACGTTTTGTCAAAAATATCCCGATGATTTACTCTGAGTACACATTCAGAGCAAACACCATCTCGGTAAGATACCATAGGAAGACCCGTCACCATATTTTCCTTACATAGAGTTTGAAGAGAGCGATAGTTTAAGTGACCAAATCAATCATGCCAAAGTTTGCTCGCTTCATCATTATGAGCAACAAAAACAGAGGGAAGACATGAAGACCCAAAGTCGTCAAACTTATACAACCTCTTGGAATCATCAGCAATGCTAATAGCTAAAATATGTCTAGGATCTTTGAGGTCCTTGATTACAACATCATGAGGTGAGAATTCTACTATTTTCCCTTCACTTGAATGAGTTATCTGATAAACAGATAGAAGGTTGCATGACAAGGTAGGAACACATAGTACATCATTAAACTGACCATTATCTAGATGAATGGTTCCAGATCCTACAACACTAAGAGATCTATCATCACCAACATAAATATGTTTGGTGTGACAATCATTTAAAGAAGAAAACATGACTTTATTTTTGGCCATGTGGTAAGAGCTCCAAAATCAATGAGCCACTCATGAGAATGAGAAGAAGAAGATATATACATTTAATGCATAACCAGATCATGATGCTTGAAAACCACAAGCAGAAAGTGCCATTCCTGAGGATGAAGGTGAAGAGTGCTCCAAATTGATGTTGTACTTTTTCATTGCTGCTTCTAAGGCTTCCATATTATTAAAACATTTTGACTCTATATGGCCATCGCGATTACAAAAGTTGCAATGTCTATCTGTCTTCTTCCCTTTGTTTTTATTTTCCTTATCATTTTGGTGAGTTGCTTTTTTAATTTGCGGCTGAAATTGCTTAGGACCCTTGTTTGGTTTCGGACCATACTTTTTAGGATACTGCTTCTTGGGATTCTTTTGATATGGTTGCTGTTGGGCTGCTAAGGCTTTCTTAGAAGCGTTTCTAGAAGTGATAAGACCAAGGTGTAAGAGTTTTTCATGTTCCCTTATCAAAGAATCACAAAAGGCATCGAAAGAGGGGTTCTTGAAGAAATGATGGCTTCTCTAGTGGAATGTAATGTGGAAACAAATACAGAGTATGCAGGGCCAAGCTTAGCAAGAATGGAATAGATGAGGCTACCATCGTCCTTTTCGACCTTACAAACTTCTAAAAGAAGTCTAAGGGTCTTGAATTTGGACAAAAACACTTCAATAGAGGAGAAATTATTGGGGTCCAAAGTAAGCAACTCATTTTCAAGCTGGTGGGCCCTGATTTTATGTTGAATGCCAAAAACAGTATTTAGCTTTTTCAGGGCTTCATCAGGGGTGTCAATTTCAAGGATATGAAAGCGAAGATCTTGAGAAATGGACATTCCTATCAACCCTCGTGATTGATCTTGTTTATTTTTCCATTTAGCAACTTTATAATCATCAGAAGGTTTAGTTTCTTGTTTTGTGGCTATTCTATAAAGCCCTTTACTTATAATTATATCTACCATGTGAGGTAGCCATAGGAAACAGTTGGTGCTATTAAGAATAATCAGGCATGAAATTTCCATTTTAAAAAAAAATGAGGCTGAAAAAAGCTGAAACTGACTACTCCAATGGAAATATCTCAAAAAATTAGGCTGATTAAAAGAAAATGGCTTCCGGATGAAGAAGTTATGCCTTTTTGAAAAAACTGAGTTGTAGATGCCGAATAGTTACAGGAACGATTTGAAATTTGATGATGAAGTTCAACTTAAAAAAAAAATCCCGCCCCTTTAACAATTTTTTTTTTTACAAAAGAAGCTTGAGAAAGAGACTTGAATACAAGACCTCTATTCCCATAAACTAACTTCTCACCAAGTGAGATAGTAAAAGGATTCTGTAATTGTTTGAAAGGAGGAAGGGGGTTTTTATTTATTTATTTAGTCTTCAATGTGCGTGCTTTTTCTTGCACAAAATACACAAAAAAACCGAGCAAAGAAAAGAAAAAGAAATGCAAGCCTTATGGCATAATTTTAGATTTTTGGTTAGCCTTACCGGCAGCTATCTATTTTTTCACTATTTCTGATTTCCCGAGATCGCACAAAGATGCAGGGAAAGAGCATACGTAGCAAAAAAAATCCCTTCTTCCTGTTTCTGATTTGTCAAGATCACACACAGCGCAGAGAAAAGAGAATACATAGAGAAGAGGGTATAGTTCTGGCAAATCAATAAAACCTAAAAATTGAAATAAACAGAGGGAACCGAAATAAGTAGAACTATTAACAAATATAACTGCAAAACAGATACTTTATACCTCAAGATCTAGACTGACATAACTTGGGCAACCAGAAACCTTTTTGCATGAAACAAAAGGCGTTCCTCACTGTAACAGATGCTTCGGACACAACAAAGTAGTTCTCTAGGCCCAAAAATGTTCAGAAATAGTATATCTAGAAAACAACAGTGACATGCAGTCAAACCGACTTCGGATTTGGATCAACAATGGATGCGGCCCTCAAAATAGCTCTGATACCATGTAGGAATTTACAGGGTAAGTTCCTTAGATCAAAAACCAAAGGTTAGTGCTCACAAACATATCACAAATCAGTACACCAGTATTATCACTTGATTAAAACCCTTGAAGAGGGAAATAGTCCATGGCCTGAGCCAATGCGACCACTTCAAGAAATTTATTAATATAAAAGGAAAAGTTACATATGTTTCTCTCATAAACGGTTACCGGACAAATGACCCTCCATGCTCTTTAAATAGAGATCATGGACCAATTGTGTGTTAAGCCACAAATCAAGTGTCGTTAATACCGAGGAGAGAGAGAATAATCGGATCATTACAAATCGTGACCGTCGGATTATAAGTTACAAATGTACATAGTAAATAAAAACACTTTACCTAACTCTACACTAGACTAATCTATTCTTAACTATTTCCTATGTGTCGGAATATCCTAACAAAAGGATTGGCATAGGGTAGGAAAATTTTTGTTTTTGTTTATTGTGCAAGTTCATGTGAGTATATTAAAGTATATTCTATTAGATTTTTAGTGCCTAGGTTTTCCATTTTAGTCCTAATAAGAGTTTGTGGTTGAGGGACCCGTATTCTAGTTCATTGAGTTACTAGTTCAACATTGCATGACCCTTTTTGAGTAAGGAACAACTATTTAAGTCAATTTGTGGTGAAGATGGTCAATCATTTGAAAAGAAAAATTGTGCTTTTTTCATGTTAGATGCAACATCTTTAAGGTTATTTGGAATATGGTATATGGATTTCTTGTTTCTTTATTGATGTCCTACAATTGGTGTGTCCTATCATTTTTTATGGATTTTTAGTGGGAAAAGTTACTGGGTTAGTGGGACACTTTATGGGTGATTGGTTGCGACTAGTTAGCCATTGGGTCAAATTTAATGTTGGGTAGTTGAAGTTATGACCTCCTTAGTGAGTGATATGTCACATGTTCAGCTAAATCCCATGGTCAATTTTAGTTGTAAATGCAACAAGAGTTTTGAAGTACCCACTTAATTTCTTACTTTTGGTTTCATGTGCATGATTATTAGTCATGTTGGAGCCTAGAGAAATTGAAGAAGTGCTTACTATTGGCACTACAAATAAAAGACCCTATAGTAGATGTTTTTGAGGAATTCCTTATAAAAATAACCCAGGCATCTGTTTGTAGCGGAGGTCACTAGAGGAGGTTTTTGCAGATGTTTTTTTTGTGGTGCGTTTCTAATCAGAACATGCACTGGTGAATTTTATGAAAATCACACCAATGTGTACTATTAAATGGCACACCGAGACAATGTTCTACCCATACAAACCGGCCTGGTGCATCTTAGTACTCCAATGCACTGGTGCATACTATCAAATGGCATACCGAGACACTATGCTCTCCATACAAACCGACCCGGTGTGTCTTAGTAATCCAATGCACCGTAATGAAGTGCAGTGCGCCATTGATAAAAACACCTGGTGCGTCTCATAATCAAGTGCACCGAAAAAGGGTTAATTAAAAAAAATTACCTGCCGTAAAAAACCTCATTTTTACTTGTTCAGTGCTCTAGATCTCTCAAGCACCTATGTGAGTTTTTCTTCTCTGAGGTACCCTGCCATCGGTGCTCCCATTGCCCGCATTGGTTCCATCCATTTTTCATTGTGTGGAGTTCAAATTTTCGAAAAAAGTGGGAAAATTGTTTTTTAGTATTCCTCAGCAAAGATGCCTCCTCGAAGCGCAAATGTGCAGGTAATCTACTTGTTTCTCAATAAATTAACCTTTTAGTGGATTAATTTTTCAAATTCACTTAAAATTTACTGTTTAAAATAAAGGAAAAAAATATGCGTGATGTGTTCGAGTCATTCGACTCATGCCATTCACAGTGCTGCCTATAAATTTACAGGCTGCACCGCGAACGAAGTTAATAGAAACCACATCGGGTTCCAGTGCGGTACCGAGAAAATGCACACCACTGTAACACTAAAATAGTGCGGTGTGTGTCGGTTGTCGGCCACACCGACCATATAAATTTTTTAAAAATAACACACTATGTACAGCTATATGACAGTGCGGTCGTTTACCAGACCGCACCGGTAATTATGTACCGCTGTTTACCATTCGTGGTATCGTTCCTCTCCCATTTTTTCTCTTAATTCAACCTTCTCTCGATTTAAAATTTTCATGGGGTGAAATGGAAGATGGTCGGTAGGTCAGTCATCATCATTAGAATCCTAATAATTTCAAAAAAATATTTGAACATGATTAGTACAAAATCGATGATATCAATTAGCAAGCATGTCAATTCATGATTAATTGGTTTGACGCTGAAATAATTACATTATACCAAACAATTATTATTACCATCATTGTCCTAGGATTGTGGCTAGAAGATGACATGTTACAATTGGGAGGCTGAAGAGGTTGTCCATTTTCATCTACCAATTGCGCCTTGCGGTATGCTGCTCCTGATAAGAGCTTCTGACGTTTTGGAACTGTTTGAATATTTTGTGCATCTGAACTCGATTCTGAATCTGCATGAACCTGTAAATTTTTATACATTAATTTATTTTGCTGTTTGACATGGATAAAAAAAATAAATTCAATTAGAGAATGAAAATATAAATAAAATATGAAGTAATTACATTTGGAGATGGATAGGGAGAACTCCGCGATGGACTTTGAGAAATATTATGGAACGAGCTGGATTTTGAAGAATTATCCATTTGATATAATTATGAGTTTTCTCCCTGCATTTAAGAAAAATCAACTATAAATTATGGTGTACATACCTAAAAGTAATTTCGGTGCCTTAGAAAAGGAGTTATTGTTATCAGTGCTAATGTACTGTTAACCGCACCAGTGTTGTTTTATTACCGGACGCACCGATGTTGTTAGTTAACAAACACTCCGAATATTGGGAAAAAAAGCACAACTTTATTTTTTTGAGGTGAAAAAAAAGCGTTAAATTGAAAAATGAGTGGCAAATGATTTTGAGAAATCTAATTTCATAAAAAAATTCTTTAAATAGTAAAAGCTATTCATTATTTCATTATTTTTGCAAAAAATTTCAGGGAGGGATTTGCACGAGAGACATACCTGGAGCAAGAGAGCACAAGAGCACTGTGGAGCAGAAAATATTTTCGAGCAATGACACTATTCAGAGAATCATAATTTTAAACATCTGGTGATTCACACAAAAACCCTGTAGTATAGTAAAATTATTAAATTTTACTGTAATAATTGTTTTTTTTACTGTTTCTGTTAGATTTAATACATGCATAGTAAAAATTTAAATTTTAATGTGCATTTTACTAATAAAATCATTTACAATCTTTATTCCTATTTACATTTAATTAAAATTTAGAAGAAAAAAAAAACCATTCTTACGTTAAACCCTTGCTTCTTCTTGTTTATGTGACTTCACAATTAGGGTTTTTCATTTTAGATTTATAGGGTTTGTATTACTATATATATAGGCATATGACATCTAACCCACGGGACCACTTGCAGAGTCAGATCCTAATCCCTGTTGACCCTTGCATGATTAAAAAAAAAAATCTTTTGTTAATCGGTACGCACTATTTAAAATAGCGCACCAGTGCACGATTATATTATAGCACACCGAGCGCGTATTGACAAAAAATACTGTTTGATAATAATAATTTTTTATTAATTTATGTTTATGTTAATCGGTGCTCCGGTATTAATATAACGCACAGGGTCTCCTTGTTGACAAAGAACACCATATGGTGTTTCTAATGTATTGGTGGTGCATTTATAAGAACCTATCGCACCGCGTTCGGTGCGTAAGTTGCGAAAGTCACACTGTTTTCTTGATTTTTTTTTTATCTGAAAAGTATGTGATTTATTTATAAAAGATATTAATAAAGTACATGTTTCATATTGATAAAGAAATGGATGACAAGAGTCCAAGTAACAAAAATACTGATAGCACATCCAGAAAAGAAAAAAATGCAAGTTCTTTGTAAATTCTTTACAAAAATTATTATTTTTGAACTATATGTAAGTTTAACTAAATTTTATTGTTTAGTGTGTATCACGCAGAGGCACAAAATGTCGAAGCTCGATAAAATTATTTCTGTTCTAAGACTAGAAGAGCGTAAAATTTTGATTGAAAAATTGCAGAAGGATGAATCAGGTGAATGAAAAAATACTATCAATCCAATATGAGTTTTTTTTTTGAATTTTCATTAATAATATACTTAAAAATATTAGATAACAAGTTTCAAACAATCTATTAATTCAGATATGTTTAATGTTCTATAGTGACCAACATCGAAGAAAAGGAATTTT
Source organism: Pinus albicaulis (assembly GCA_034641835.2). Lineage (NCBI taxonomy): Eukaryota > Viridiplantae > Streptophyta > Pinopsida > Pinales > Pinaceae > Pinus > Pinus albicaulis. The sequence goes on along the minus strand of CM076580.1, from coordinate 257,272,309 downwards.
ATAAGAAAAGAAAAAAAAAATAGAACTTGCAAATGAAAATGAATTTCTCCTTAGCTCATCTGGAGTGGTGATGGAGATTAATGAAAGGGGGAAATTTTTTACAAAACTTTGAGGGATCTAGTGGAACGAATGTATAGACGTTATTTCCACTTACAATACAAAAATCAATCCAATGATTCAGAGAACCAAATTTTATTTAAACTACAGGAAAAGTTTCCTGAGAATTGATCAATGAGAGATTTGAGACTTTTAATAGAAAAAACGTACAACAATAAAAAAGAAGGATTGAAAAAGTAATATTACTTTAAATGTTTTTATAGAATTATATGTATATATTACTACAAAGAAATCATTTATAAATATCACTTTTGTTATATTTAGTTTTCATATATCAATATAAAAATTAAGTATTTTATTGTCATGTTACATTTTCAGGAAGATTATGAAAATCTCAAAGGATGAACGAGCTGATATCAAAAATATGCCAGTAGGAATGTCTAAAAATGTGTATAAGAAGATAGTCAAAGAAATGGACATAATTTCATCACACGAGGAGCCACCTCAACAACAATGTGCTTCAAATGTAATATGTAACCATTGAATTTTTTGATTAGGTACAATAAATAATTAATTTAGCATTAAATATTAATTTTCAAGTATTTTCTGAAAATAACAGAAAATTGAACCCATTCAGCACATAAAATAGGACGACAAGGAAGAAAAGGGTTGTTGTCTATGTTTGTGAGTAATTTTTACTTCCTTATAACAAATTAACTAGATTTCATTTTTGTATATTTTAAGTTATTTTATGACAATCATCATTGAATGTCTTAAAACATGTGCTAACATACAAAGAAAAACCATCTGAAGAATTGATTGACATTGGGTTAAATATGGGTTGTCAGTATATGTTGGCATATCAGAAATTGTGGATTTTTTAAGCATCTATCTTTTTTTACTTAGCTCCATCTATAATTAATAGAACAAAAAATTATTTTATTTTAAAGCTACGATTTGTTATGGGGTATAAAGCTTGCAGGAAACAAAGTATGGAAATGCGGCAACAAATGAATTGTTGAAAGATGCCATGAAATTTGGTTTTGAAAGAATGTTTATAGTTCACGAGTCAATTCTTGCTACAATACATTTCTTTTCGATTTACATTGATGTATATTATTTAATATTGCAATTTTCATTATCCTCACCAATATATATACACTCATTACACTTTATTTTTATGTTTGTAGATGTAACTTGAAGAAGAATAAAAAAATCAACACAATGAACAAAACATTCCTGCAAAGAACTCAAGTCATGGAAGCAGCTCGAGTAGTGATAACAGTTCTAGTGAAGAATGATTATCAATATGTTTGGATATCAAAGCAAGGTGTTGTATTTTTTGAAATATTTATCTATGAAATCAGACATTTTGCTTAATGTAATGGACATAATGTCCCAATTGAAAGACAAAGGGATACCAATAACTGTCCCATTTTGTATGACAGAGAGTATCTTATTCATATATATATATATATATAATAATAATAATAATAATAATAATAATAATAAAATATGTTTTAATTTATTCTATTGCGTTCTCCATTGTTGTTGTGAAATGTTACACCACTGATTAAATATATGGATGATTAAATATTATAATGAAGAGATGTGAAATATGATGATATGATATAAAAAATTCATCCAAACATCACATTTAAATGTACTAATAAAAATTTAATTGATATGAATACTGTTATAAGATATATGTCGAATTTGATGAATAATGAATTTTAAAAAATAACAATAATTGCACTGCCATGGGTCGATGTTTCTAAAAAATATAAAATGAACATTGGTGCGTGTTAGTTACTGCGTCCCGGTGCGTTTCTATGACCTATGGGAACCACACCAAATACCAATACCAATTAGAACGCCCGGTGCGCTTGATCAACGACTACCACCCGAACGAGCGGATAGACGTTGCATGCACCAGAATGGTTTGCCTTTAACGTGCTGGTGTGTTTTTATAACTTAATGACCCAGTGTGTTTTAACATCTAAATGGCTTGGTGCATTTTTACACCTTAACGGTGCTGGTGCATGCACCTTCTATCGACTCGGTGCATCTTTGTGGGTGACACACATCGGGACGTTGCTAAATGCCCCTGGGCTTCCAAATTTTTTTTTCCATCCCGGTTCTTAGTATATCTACAGTACTAGTACGTACAAGGTAAAACGCACTAGTGTGTTCACACATGATGAGCGCACCAATGAGAAAAACATCCGTAAAAACCTTCGGCCGCCCAATTTTTTTTATTTGTGTTGAAGTTTCATTAGAAGCTCTGTCAAAACCTCCATTACCAAAAACGAATGTCGTACATTTCTTTTTTTGAAAATTTTGGCCAATTTTATAACACCAAAAACCTCCTTTATAACCTCCGCTAGAGGGTATTTTCCTTGTAGTGTGATCTCAATTACCCATGTGTCACTAGGCCCTAGTTCACTTTATGTACCAAGGGAAGATTGCAACTACTGGGAAAATATCTAAAAGTAAAGTAGCAACCATGTAATCGAAGGAAGTTATTCTAGTCAAGCCTTGTGAACCCTAATTCTAAGTCCTACAATATTTTCATGGGACTGTTGAACACACTAGGTTGGTGAAAAATGACTTCATGGATGGAAAACTCTTTTCATATATGAATAATAATGTTTATATGGATCACGTTTCCTTGGAGTTAGGTGGGATTGCTACCTTTTGGAAACTTTCCTTTGAATTGTTGCAAATGTCTACCCTTGGTATGATGTTGAATATCCTAGTATATGGTACTACAAAGGAGGTAATGAAGTGTGTTAATTTCTTAATCGATAGGGTACAAAAACATGTTCTTTGGCTTGACAAAGCATAGCCTATACATGTAGAAGGCATTGATGCATTGATTTACCTTTCCACGGAGGGTAAGACATCTCTCATGTGTTTCAAGGTGAGGGAAAGCACAAACATTGAAAAGGTAATCTAGTTTGTATGACTTTGATTGCATGAAGAGAGGGGGTTGTGAAGTAATCCTATCTTTAATTAATAACCCCGTGCCCATTTTTCTTGCCAGTTGATTGCGAGATGCCTTATGTACAAGTAAACCAAGGGTGAGTTCACCTTGGATGCACTCTCTATGGCTTAATTCTTTGTCTAGGGTATTAATATTAATTGGTGGAAATTCATGTTGGATGAATTATTCCAAACTTGTGGCTATGCCCCTACATCAACTACATATGTCATTTTTGGTTACCAGATTCTTGCATTTTCTATGAGGAAACGGTAACCTCCATAAGGTTGTGAACTTCATTCAACATTTAATGAGACAATTCTTGCACTATGGGACGATCCATGGAAAAGTAAAAAAGACCAAAACATGGTGCTTAATGAATTTACCTTTTTCTATGTGGTATGATTACATGATTATGTCCATTGATCATATTATATGAACCCCTCAGGCATTTTGAAAGTGCATGCATGAAAAATTATGGTTTTGTGAACAAGGAAAACAATTTTATTTTCTCAAGGGGGTGACCCCAATAAGTTTATAGTGGTAAGTGTAATAAACCAAATATCATTATATTATAATTATTATTATCTCTTAGGTATACATACCCACACTAAGGGCTACTTCCCAATGTTAAGTGGAGTAGATAATATTGTTATTAGCCATGGTAAAGACCATCGTGGGAAAATAATTTTTGTGTGTGTATTTTAATTGTTTTCCTAAAAGTGGTATTAAAGCAACTTGACCGATTTTCTTGGACCATGGTATTTATAGATCTGTTTAAAAAAATTACCCCATTAAATTTTTTTGTTACAAACTTTGTAATTTTTTTTTTTAAACTAACCCAATAATTTTTTTTTTTACCAACCTAGTAAAAAAAATATACTACCTAGCCAAAAAAAACCTTTTATAGTATTTGATTCATTAAAATTTGATTTGAGATCTTATAGATGAACTTTTCATAATTCACAATGACTTCAAGGAAAACTCCAGGACTAGTAAGACTCGAAATTCATAAATAGTTGGCTTAATGAAAAAAATGGATGTAAAACTTGAAGCAAGGTTTAATTAGAAGGATTTAAAGACTCAACAACTCAAGGCTAAGATTGATGCATTAAAAAGTGGTAGCTAAGGATTCACCAACCCAAATTCCCACTCATCATTTTTGCAACCACACCAATCATCTCACACAAGATCATTCAATAACTCTACACACAAGGTTAAAATACAAATTCTTGGGTTTGATGGTGAAGATACCACATCACACAAGATCATTCCATAATTATGCACACAAGGTTAAAATACAAATTCTTGGGTTTGATGGTGAAGATGATTGAGAGGGAATGAGATGAATTAATAGAATGAAAATTATTTTGATTATAATAATGTTTCCAAACGTAGATTTTTTTTTTAGATTGCCTTTAGTGCACTTAGATAAATTAGCTTGTGATTGGTTCTTATGGTGTAACTCCAAGTCACAAGGTCTAGCCAGAGATTGGAATACATTCAAAAATATTATTTTCAAATGTTTCCAAGATATACAGGAACATTAAATTTTCAGCATACTCTCTTGGTTGCAAAAAACATGCATAGTAGAAGCATAATTTAATGAATTGTATGTATTAGTTGCACATGTCGCATAGTTTTCAACCAAACATATACTACATATTTCTATGATAAAGTTGAAACTATAAATATAAAACCAACTCACTAACTAGATCCCAAAGATATTGAGGAATATCAACAAAAAACCAAAATTATTGAAGAAAATATCTCATATTTTTAGATATTTCTTAACCCCAGCCTATGAAATCAAGTTCAAAGTACATTCCCCCTCATACAAGAGACTCACCATTAGATAAATATAAGGAGAAGAATTGTTGCTTCACATATGATGCACCCAATTGGAATTCTGAACATAAATGCAATGATAAAATATTCTTCCTACACGAAAAAAAATATGTCGGTGATAGTGAAAAAGAAGAAGAAGCTGGGGACTCATGCTCTTCCAATGAGAGTGTGGAAAATCTAACAAATTAAATAAAGTGTAACACTAGCTATAGTAGCATCGACATGTATTACCTATCCCCAAACTTTTAAGGTCTTTGGATATACTAATAAAACAAAAGTAATGGTACTTTTAAATAGTGGTAGATCACACAAATTTATAGACACAAATATTGCAACATCATTAAACATATTAGTCTACCCTGCATCTAACTTCTAAATTCCAATTCTAGGAGATAAAGTACTTCTTACAATGGGAAATGTAATAAAGTAGAATTGTCTATTGAGAATTACAAGTTAATATCTCCCATGTATGCAATGGTGATCAAAGGAGTGGACATTATACTAGGAGCCTAATGGTTGGCCTCCATTTGGAAAATAAGATTGGATCTTCAAAAGTAATTCCTAAGATTCTACAAAAGAAAAAAAAAGAAGAAAAAATCTAGGGAATCAACAATGTATCCACCCAAATAATCTCATCCAACGAGATGGAGAAAATTACTCAGAAGGGATCCCAAGCCTACCTTTTACATTGTTTCTCAATGGAATGAAATTATGATAGAACAAAATATCCCAATGGTCTTGATGAGATGCTTGATATATATATATATATATATATATATTCATATTCCAATACTTACCTTGTGGCCTTTCTCAAATATGGTCAAGGGTTCATATCATAGATATCCTTCCTAAATCAACTCCAGTTAGGAACAATTTTTACAAGCAATCTCATTATCATAAAATTGACATTGAGCACTTGGTTCAAAAGTTATTAGAATATGGTATAATAATTTGAAGCAAAAGCTCGTTCTCAACATGGTCATACTAGTGAGACTCCTATAAAAAATTTATTGATTTTCATGCATGCAATAAAATCACATTCTTACAAGTTTTTATAGGAATTAAAAGATACAATAAAAGATTTTCAAATAATTACACAAGAAAAATTGCTCCACTAACAACACTATTGAAAAAAGATGCATTTTGTTGGAATGATGTAGCTAAAGCTTGTTTTAAGAAAATGCAGTCCTTAATGTCTTCAAACCAAATTTTGGTTTCCCCACACTTCAATAAAACCTTTGTGATGGAATGTGATGCTTTAGGAATTCATATAGGAGTAGTTCTTATGCAAGACAACCAACCCATTTCCTTTGATAGTCAAAAATTAAATTCTAGAGGAAACCAAATCTACACATGATAAGGAGATGTTGGAAATGATACAAGCCTTCCCTAGATTTAAGTAATATCTAATTGGATTCTAATTCATAGTTAGAGCATACCACAACAACTTAAAATATTTTTTAAACCATAATAATTTATCTCTAGAAAAACATAAATAGGTTAACAACATATTTGGTAAAGTAGTCTGTGGCAGTAAGAATCCACTTATGCTGGGCAGAGGATAGGGGATGAATTTATCCAATTAAATATAATCCCCATTTTTGGAAAACGATTTCTACAGAAATAGTCTTTAAGGGCAAGGGCAACAATTTTCTCTTTCCTTCAAAAATTTGGCACTTGTGGCAGGCAGTTACCATATTGTGGATGTCAGGAAAAAGGGTAGGCCAGTAGAAAATAGCTCTAAGGATTTTATTGGCAGTGGTTTTCCAATAAATATGGCCACCACAGTCACCTTCATGGAATTCCTGCATAACTTTATCTGCATCATCTTTTAGCAAACATTTGAGTAAAACACCTTCAACATCTTTCCAGTATAAGACATTTTCTAGAATGTAGAATTTGACAGCTTTAAACTTTATAAATCTTGTTTTAGTTTTGGAAAAACTAGGAGGAGCATTCAAATTAAATAAAACATATAAGATACTAGCATACCAGTGAGAATTTAGGAATGCTTCATAAATTAGTGGAGTCGCCAGTTCCTCTTGATCATGCAATGAATAAACCATGTTGATATCTACTGCATGAAAATTTGATTCAACCATTAATTTGGCTAATCCTTGCCCTTTGATCAATTTGGTAGGTTTTATTTCCACATCATATTATAGAATAACATAAATCCATTTTCCTCTCTTTCCATCGGGACCATTCTACGTCAAAATGTCTTTGACTACAGCATTAGGCACATAAGCAAAAATATGTGAATGTAAAATTTAAACTCTGAAATCCTTTAATGCTTTAACCTGAGAAAAACCCTATTTTTACATGATGTTGTACTTTAAAGATGCACCTCTCAAGGCTTTTCTAAAGAATGCTATTGGTTGTTCATGTCCTTCACCGTTTTTCTGCAATAATACAACAGGAATAGTATGTTCAGATGCAAAAGAAAAAATTATGAAGTCTTTGGTAAAATCCGGGTTGATTAGAGTTGGAGCTTTTGTTAATGCTTGCTTGAATAGATCAAAAGATTGTTTAGCTTCAATGTTCCACTTAATTTCTGAATCTTTATTAAGCATGCTGGTTATATTTCTCAAAAGTTCTGCAAGATTGGGTATGAATCTCCTCAAAAAATTGATTTTACCAATGAAATATTGAAGTTCTTTGATATTCTTGAGATGAATGATTTTGAGTATACCTTCAATCCTTCTAGGGTCAATTCTAATTCCATCTTTAGAAATAATATGACCAAGCGAATTTTCTTCTTTAAGGCCAAACAATGTTTTCTTAGGATTTAGGGAAATTCCAAACCTTCTACATTTTTCAACAACTCTTCTTAGATGTTCCAAGTGTTCTTCATCAGTTTTTGAATATACAGTAATGTCATCAAGATAGATCACAATGAAATGGCCAATTTCATCTGTAAAAGAGATTTCCATGGCTCTTTGAAAAGTAGCACCAAAATTCATTAATCTAAAGGGCATTTTCACATACATGAAAGTCCCCCAAGGAGTAGTAAAGGCTGGTTTTTCCTGATCATCAGGATGCACTAAAACTTGATTATACCCCGAAAATACATCTAACAAAGAAATCCTACTGGAGCCTACTACCCTCCACAATATGTGGTCATAATTGTCCTTAAGGGATACTTTGTTCGGATTCCTGAAGTCAATGCAAAGACTGAATTCACATGTTTTATTTCTTGTAGGCACAATGTTGGATACCCATTTAGAATATCTAAGTGGAACCATTATTTTGGATTCATACATTTTTTGATTTCTTTCTCAACCAAGCGCATTAAGACAGGATTTATCCTACGCAATTTTTGTTTAAAAGGTTTTTGATCCTCCTTGATTGGAATTTTGTGTTGTATAATACTAGTATCATAAGCTTTTAGGTCCTCATAGCTCCAAGCAGATACATCTATGAATTCATTAAACAAAGCTATATACATTTTTTTTGTAACTATAAGCAGTGATTTTGATAGTTTTATCATTTTGGGGCTTTGTTCATTGCCTATGTTACACTCTTCAATGTGTCCCCGTTGGTTCCATTTTTGGTTTCTTGGCCACATCATTGAAGTGAAACAACTCTTCTAAAGGGAAAATCCCTCTAGGAAGGATATTATCCTTGAGTTGAAGTACTTCAAATTCCTCTTTTTTCCTTGTCTTTATCTATCTCTGTTTCATGTACAACTTTATTTGCTGAAATATTTACATCGAAAACAATATATTTTTTATCTTCACTAATTTACACATCAGTGTGACTGTCTTCTTCACAATATAAGTCTATGTTGCTATCCTCAAATTCATCCTTTGATTGTAAGAAACTCTCAATTTGTTTGTCATTACCGAATACTTGCCAGTATCTCATGTTATCAGGCACAGATGGACGATGTTTAACCTCTACTGTGTATTGTCTGTTTGGGTGAGGCAATTGACATGTGCTTACTGAAAAGGCTAAATTGTTTTCTAGAACATTTTGATTTCTTGGGATAACAACTAGATCATATTCTTCAAAAGTTCTTAAAAAATCAAGCACAACATTTCTGTATGCTCTCAATCTACGATGTTTTGCAGAATATTTTCCTTTAATTTGTTTTATGATTAGCTCAGAATCACCATGGACAAAAATCCTCTTAGCTCCTAATATTTTCAGAAATTGTAATCCTAAGAGTAGGGCTTCATATTCTGCTATATTGTTGGTGCACTAAAAATTGAGTTTGTAAGAGTGATCTTCTGCATGATTGTTCCTTGCATTATGTTAACCCCCTATGAATTTTTTGACAAGCAAACAAGGGGGCTAAATTTTTTTTGAGCCTTCAAGGAATGCATTTCCCCTGAAAACACATCACCCTTGAAGCCTCTCTGTGCCTCTGTCCTTTGATAATTCCCACTGCTATTTACATGAGAAAGCCTTTCTGCTGTGAAGAAAATGCCCAAAAGGCCCTTTTCCCTCCTATTTCATCCCCACTTAACCTCTGTCTCTTCACCCTTTTTCCCCTCTCTTTATTCCTCCCTAAATCCTCTAAATCATCCTTTTTCCCTTCTAAGCCTCACAAACACCCTTTGTTAGGCCTAATAACCCCTTTTTCTCCCTACCGTTTTCCTCTTTTGGCCTTAAAATGCATGAAAATTGGGCCAAAATCATCCCTTTGTCATATGTAGGCTTAGCCCCCTTCGGCCAACCCCCAAAACCACTTCCCCACATGACCCGGGTGCTAAAACCAAGCACTAGCCCATAAAGCGCTTATCACAAATGGATAAATGGTCGGGAGCACATTCCAGTGTTAAAACGAAAGCTTCGATGCGACGACGTTTTGTTCTATGGATCTTGGGAGTGCTCCCCACCGTTGATTCCCATCCCGATCCGATGGCCATCGCAAATCCACTCTGATCGCGATCACATTTGTTAAACTATGCCACCCACTGCATCCCCCGATTGCGATTCGCGATTGCAATCTCAGCCGTCGATTTCCCATTAATCCAATGGTCATCGCAAATCCCATCGCGTCCGCATTCCCCCATTCACCCCTCTGATCACATATCAACATCAGCCGCCCCGGTGGTCCCTGCGGTCAATCACTGTGCAAAATCGGTGGTTTTGATCGCACCGCTTTTTGAGGGAAGGCTGTTTTTCCCGATCGGCAGTGATCAACACCACGGGCCGACACGTGGCCTCAAGTTGTTTTGAAAACCCTCTCTCCCTGGGCGTTAAAGGCCGACTGTGGGACTGACGCGATATGATCATACGCCGTATGATCCGAGGCTGGTCCATTTGACGGTGATCGCACCCAAAAGATGCTCAGGGGATAACCGAAGTAAACAAGACCCCGGGCACACCATCGATCACCCTCTGACGCGATCGCGGCCGTCGATCTCCTCCTGAGATCCGACAGTCCAGAATGATTCGCCCTCTGCCCATGACCAGGTCCCGCCATTCACGATCATTTCCATTTGCTCTCCATTCGAAGGTTCAAACCTTATGGTTTGTTTTAAATATTGTTTCTCCGCCTAACTGCATGTACATCTCCGCCAACCAATCTCCACCGTCGATCGTCGCCCCATGCAATGATCGAACGTTCAACATGCATTTCTCCACTAAGCCTCCACCTATCTAGTCTTCCACCATTTTTGCATTGTTGCCTACTTTCACCATTCCACTGCATTTTTCGCCATTCCTCCACATTTCCGCCACCATTTCGCAGGCCTCCAAAGCATCCTTTCCTCACTCCCTGGATTTTTTAATGTGTTTTTCTTATTGTGCAGGGTTGTCGCAGAGTGATTTAATCACTCTATATTCCATAGTCACAACTACTGTGGTTTAGAGCAAAAATAGGCCATTACAGTCGCGGCCAGTGTTAGAACCTGGTATTGCAGGAAAATGTTTGGGAAGGTTTCGACCGGAAAGATTTCATCAAAGTACAAGTTTCGACTCTGTAAAACCTCTCCAGCATCATTTAAAGGTTCCAATTTCGCAGACAGAGACAGTCATGATGCGGAAAAGAGTATCAGTGGAGAATTAAAGGATTTTAATGCCCATTATTAAAGGTTTTAAGCCTTAGCCCAGGGTTCTAAAACAAATGTACCAGTTTGAAGACCTCATGATTGTCACAGAGGGCCTGATAAGGTCTAGCGCACAGAAAACAATACTATTAGTGTTTCACATCGGTAGAAGTTTCCTCCCGAGAAAGGACACAGTACCCATACTGTCCTTGTTCTACATTGTGTTCCTGAGAGGTTTTCCACCCTGACCACAGTCCTAATGATACCAGAGCATTTGTTACACAGTATGGCAGACCCCATAATCTTTATCTGCCTTTTTGTTTATTCACTAGAATACTGCAGAGTACTACAGCCGAGAGTACATCACGAACACACTTGGAGTAAATTGCAGCCTGTTGAAGACCACTCTTTCATCCAAAGAGTACTGAAGTTTAATGCTCAGATATTAAAAACTGAACGGGCTTCGAACCACCGCTCCTACTCTGTTTAATACTTCATTTAGTGTTTCATATACCCCCTCTGCCTCTTTTTTAGATATAAAAACTCATGAGAAAACATTGCAAAGGTTGTTGATCGGATATCTGTGAACTGTAAGCTGTTTCTCTTGAGACATAGTTCTCTGTGTAAAGTTGTAAGATAGGCTGAGGAAGATGTTTTCAGACTAAATATCAAGTTGTTGGCAATGTTGTACATGATTGGTGTTGCTCTTTAATATGACAAGCACATTTCTTTGGATCCTGATTTAAAGCAGCGGTGATGTTTTTCTATCTTTGTCCTTGTTTTCCTTTGTAGTTCATCATACTTCGTTTCTTCTGGCACACATCAGAAATTTGGTTTAGGATATACCCTCGCATGGTACCCTAAGCTTATGCTCTCCCTGCCTTTAATTTTTTCTGCTATATGTGTTATGTGAGCACTGATTAAAGTTAATTTAACCAGTGTAGTGGCTAATATTTACTGCTAGCTGATGTATGGATTAATGAATCTGTTCTTAGATGTTCTTGTTAGGATTTAATTGAATGAATTGGGATGCCAGAAGTTTAGAACTCTGTCTCTGTCTCACTTGGGTCCTCTTCAATTAATTGAACCTTTCTAAGTTCCCGTAAGCTGGATACCAAAGCATTGAGAGTTCAAAGTCTCTCTCTGATCTCAGGTTTTCACCTTTGTGCTTAAATCTTTTATGTTTCCTTGTATGAAGAGTTAACCTTTTAGGTTTCGGATCACAGGTTTTCCAATGGCATGTCCTGTCCCTGGATCTGATTTCTGAAGGGTCACCTTTGAGGTTTCCTTGCTTTCACCTTCTCTCTTACCATTTCACGCCACACTATCATCTTTAATATCCAATGCTTTAGATGACTAGCCCAACTTAAAGCCTGCATATTGAATAGCAAGTAAACCCTTTCCTGACTCCATTTCCCAATGGTCTCGAGTGTTCTTTGAAATCATCCCTCCTTTGTCTAGAATCCTCTTTATACAACCTTGTCTCATATTGAACCCTTCCTTCCTGATTCCCAACAACCAAACAAACAATCAATCAAACAAACCCGTGCCTATAACTAGCCTAATATCTTAACACAGAGCTTAAAGGACATAAAACCTTTGCATATATAGAGAGATCTCTCTCTAGACCTAGGAGGGCTAGATCCTGAGGTCTGAAAGTGGTTCTGATGTTGTCTCATCTTTTGGTATTGCCAAAATTTCCAAAACATGGGAACCCCAACACATTATATACCCAAATACCTGCTCCTGACCCTGCTTTTCCACATGAGCCATCAAAACTCATATTCCAAAGAGGTTCATTTTCAGGGTCTTGTTGTACAGTTTGTATTTGGTTGTCATGTCTCCATCAATCTCTCCATCATGATAAAGAATAAAGGAGTCAAGGTCTGTATGAACAGAGTACAGAGGATAGTTATGTGGTTTTTATTGACTACTCACCATGTACTTCATTAAGGTTCTCTATATAGTCTTCTTGGTTGACCAAAAACTGGTATTGTGGCATAAGTCATATCCATTTGAAGGGTACCTTGTAAATTTTATCCCCATGAGCGTGATAAAATCATGACATACTTAGGATGGATATTAGCTACTACTATATCCATCACTATACTTTTTGCTGGTGTCTGAGCTAAAGTGACACAAAGATCCTTGATAAGACCTAGACATCTAATTTTATTAGAATCAAATGAGCACAAATATTTGTAAGGTCTAGTAATTTCAATGCCAAGTTTCTCCGTAACAACCTTTGGCATAAGATTATGTGATGCACCTGACTCCAACATTGCATTATGGATAATTTTATCATGAACATTGAGACTGACATAAAAGGGAGGGGAACCTCCTTCTTGAGGTTTACCATCAACTTCTGGCCCAAACAAGAGTTCAAGCTGATCATCATTTAAATTAACAGTATCAATAATTTCCCCTATTTTTAGTACCTTTAGGACCTGAGACCTATAAACATTCTTGTTTATCAATTCAGTGAGAGGAATAGAAATTTTCAGTTTAGCAAGTTCGTTCTCAATGTTGAATGGTGTTTGAAATTTGAGCAGATTCGAAAAATCAGTTTTTTCAGCCACTAAGTTTTTGGTAAGTTCAATTTGTTGACTTGTACTAGGGGTATAAGCTTGGGCAGTTTTAGCAGAGGTATCAACTGTTCTCCTAGTAATGTTTTATGTGTTCTTCTTTTCCGAACTGTTTACACTTTTCTTTGAATTTTCTGCTGATTTGTTGAGATCAGGTTCAAAGACCTTTTTGTCAGAGTTTTCAGAATTCTTTTTATTCGAATTATCAAAGTTTTTATTGCTTCTAAGGTTATACTGTCTGTGAAATTCCATGATAGTGTTGTCAAATCCTTGTTTATAGTCATCATATTCTTCATATTCTAACTTTGTTTGAGTTAACGAAAATAATTATGGTTCTTCTTGAGTGAGAAAAATAGAGTCATCTTCATTAATTTCCATTAATTTTATCAGATTTTCATCTACTTCTTTAACTACTCCTTCATCCTCATAACATAATTCTCTTGAAATGGAGGTCTAATTTTCCGATCATGACCTCTTTTCCCTCTCTGTCTTATTTGAGGGGGGTTTCTTCTAGGATTTTGATTTCTATTTTAAGTAGTTGGTTGATTTTCCCTAAGAATAGTTATTTCATTTAAATTAATCCTCTCCATCATTCTCTCCATAGCTCTAACCAATGAGTCAATTTTAGCATCATATGTGGAAGTTGAAGGTTCTTCTCTTATAGTAACTCTTCTTTGAGTTCTCATTCTAGCTCTTTTTGCTAACAGTTTCACTTCTACACTCACTGCATCCCTCTGCATTTCCTCTAATGTGGCTGAGTTTCTTTCCCTTAGATGATAAGACATTTCAAAGCTCAAAACCATCTGGAACTTTAACTAAGGCTAAACCTTGTGGTAGTTTTATATGAGTAGGTATTGCATTATATAAACTATTAAAACAGGTGCAATAATCCCAAACACTTTCAGTTGGGGCCCTTCTAGTGTTTTCATATTCAGATAAAATTTGAAGAGGGTTATTTTTTACTTCCCACCTATTGAGGAATTTTTGATGAGATGCAAGGATTTCATTGATGATGTTTGCAGGTAAATATTTGAACCATTTTCTAACTTCTTCACTAAGACTCTCAGCAAACATTCTTAACTTAACACTTTCTTCATCAACCTCTTGAAGGTCAAAACAATCATTCATTTTTTCAACATGTTGTTGGGAAGTTACAGGACCAGTTCCATCATATAATTTAATTTTAGACAGGTAATCCTGTGGCATAGCTACCAATGGTGCTGGCAACACCAATGGGGCATACCTAGCTGCCATGATTGGTGGAGGTGGTGGAGGAAGGTGGATAATGGACGAAATATGTTAGGTCCCTATATTACTAGTATAGTCCCTTTTTGTTGTTAGTGTAACCCCATTATTGTTATTATTGTACCCTTGTAACCCCCATATTGTTATTATTGTGTCATTACATTATTATTGTTAGGTTGGCTAGGAGTACATTGTGGCCTCATGGACTCCTATATATAGAAAGGAGGTTTTGTCATTTGTATCATCCAAGAATTTTTCATTTATGTAATGTATTGGAGGTTCCCCCCTTGAAGTGGCTTATTTCTAAGGTGTTGATCTCTCTTTTCTTCTATTTTTGGAGCTGGTTTCATAAAATTTGGAATCAGAGCTTTGGATTCTAGGGTTTCGCTTCTCCAAACAGGTCATCGTGGAATTTTCACTATAAATTTTTTTCTACGAAGGTTCAGATGCTGAAATGTTTTCAGAGAGAAGTAGAAATCCAAAGGAATGTCGTGTAAAAATTTCAGATCTTGGTTCACAATACTTTTGGAGATATGATCTATGGAAGTTAGGGATTTTTTAGGCTCCTGAATTTCACCTAAAACAGGTCATCGTGACATTTGCGCTATAATGTTCTTGCTACGAAGGTTAAGAGGCTGAAATTTTTACAAAGTGAAGTTCAAATCCTATGGAACTTCCTGTACAAATTTCAGATCTTTTTTCACAATATTTTTAGAGATATTATCTGTGGAAGTTAGGGTTTTTTAAGGCTCCTGAATTTCATCTCAAAGAGGTGGCCGTAGGAAAATCGTCATAACTCTCTCTCTAAGCGTCGAATTGGAACTCTATAAAAATTGGCTGCAAGTACATGGAATGTAGTTTCCTTTGCATCAACTTCAAAGCCGAACGAGGAAACAGTGACACGTATCACGTCATAAAAGTTCTCTCTACTGAACCAATCCATAATTAGGTAAGTGTGGGAGATTGGGCATAACTTTGCCTTGAATAATCCAAATCAGGTCAGACCTGTGGCATTCAAAAGAAGATTCAGATTGCTACTATAGGGTCAAATTTCAGATATTGAAGATCCGTAATCACAGAGATAATTTACTTTCAATATCGAGCTCCTCAAAATCAAGAAAAATGTGTGTATTTTTTATTTTTTATTTTTATTTATTTTTTATTTTATTTTACTTATTTATTTATTTATTTTTTCCAAATTGCATAAGTTTTGTTTGAATATTAAATTTGAATTGATTCCAAGGGAATATTGTAGAATATATATCAATATTGGGTTCTAAAATTCCCCCTAAAGAGAATTCAACACCCATTAAGCCTTCAGAAGGCTCTACTATGGCTCATGAAGATGAAGAAATGAAACATGACATATCAAAATTACAAGAGCAAGTGTTGTTGGGTGTGGAGCCTAGTTATCTTATTTATTTTGTATCACAACATTGGACCCCTGTACCTTAATGGGGCGGCAACGATGCCTGTAATTAAACACTGCCTGGGGGGTCCAACGGGGGGCAGATGCGACTTTATGGAGCCCCCCCTGGCGGGGGGTTTTAGGGGCAGCTCCCCCGAAGCCAAAAACAAATGTAAAATTGACTTGTAAAAGTATAGTAATTTCTAGTCAATCTGGGCTGTTCATTAGGCAGATGATCTGACGGTAGAAGTTATGTTTAGTTTACTGTTTTTTTCCCTAGAAGGCAACCCCTCACTTGTATGAGGGTATTGTGTTGCGGCTGTGATTGTATATGTGTATTCTCAGAGCGAGAAACAGATAGGGAGGCTATGAGAGAGAACAAAGGATATTATAGCGGATCTGCTATAGGTTTTGTCTCTTCTTTTTGCTGGATAATAAAAAGGAAGGCCTAGCTGTTCGAGGTGGACGTAGCCCAAACTAGGTGAACCACATATATCTCTGTCTCTCTAGTTTTATGTGTTTTCTGTGCTTGTGTTTTCTGCATATTTTATGTGTTGCATTGCTATGTAATATATAATTTTCTAACAACTTGTATCAGAGCCAGGTTGGCTTCAGAAAGACGCTTATGTTGCCAAGGGTTTATAGGGGCTTGATGAGATCAACGCAAATTTGGTGGCATAATCCTTGGTGAGTGAATTGATCTTGGGATAGCCACGGGGCAGGCTTGGGCTCCAAATATTTTGAGATCCTAGAAAGGGTTTCAATGCTATGCCCATATAAAATCGATGAATAATGCGAAGGAAAATGTGCTAGCAATCAGTGGCTAAGAAAGGTGGTGACTTGCCAGTGCTATAACTAAATTAGTCAGGTTATTGTTTATTTTTTCTGTGCTCATTTCCATAAAGTTGGAATGGTTTAGTTATGGCCATTAGTAACTCTGTCTCTGGATCTAGTACTTTAAAGTTTGATGATGTTTTCGGTGCTATCCTTAGCGAGGAAATGCGACAGAAAATCTCCGGTGAGACATCGGGTAACACTTTGAGTGCAAAGTCTAGGGGAAGAAGAACGGAAAGAGCTCAGGATATCGCAGTAAATCAAGGAAAGGCAGATCCAAGTCCATATCGGGGATAGTGTGCTGGAAATGAGGAAATAAAGGACACCTAAAGAAAGAATGTAGATCTCGGAAGGGAAAAGAAGGAGACGCACAACAAGAAAAAAATCATGAAGAAAATGTGACAGGTGATGTGTTAAAAGATGCTTTGATTCTTTCTTTCGAAAATGTTACTGATTCTTGGGTGGTAGATTCAGGGGCCTCATTCCATGCCACACCTGATAAGAAATATTTTCATGACTATGTTCAAGGAGATTTTGGACAAGTTCATTTGGGTGATGATAAACCTTGTAAAATTGTTGGAATGGGTAAAGTTATTGTAAAACAACAGAATGGAAACCAATGGCTACTAAAGGAGGTAAGGCATGTTCCAGATCTGAAGAAAAATCTGATTTCAACAGGGCAGTTAGGCGGTGAAGGTTGTGTGACAACTTTCACAGATAAAACTTGGAAGGTCACCAAAGGAGCCCTGGTAATAGCAAAAGGCAAAAAGGTTGGTACATTGTATTTATGAAATGGTATTTCTAACTCTGTTAATGCTTTAAATTACAAAAAAGCAGATGCAACATTATGGCATCATAGGCTCAGATACATGAGTGAGAAGGGGATGAAGATTCTTCACTTAAGAAATTTGTTGCCGGGTTTGAAGAATATTGATTTGGATTAATGTGAGAATTGCATTTATGGAAAACAGAAGAGAGTCAAATTTCTCACACTCGGGAAAGAAAAGAAGAGAGAAAAATTAGAGCTTGTGCATATAGATGTATGGGGACTTGCTCAGGTATCATATCTCGGTGGCTCTCGTTATTATGTTACTTTTATTGACGATGCAACTAGAAAAACTTGGATTTATTGTATTCAAAATAAATCTGATGTATTTGATACTTTCAAGAAATGGAAAGCTTTGGTTGAGATTGAGACAGGAAAGAAGTTGAACTGTCTTAGATCAAACAATGGAGGTGAATATTGCAGCAAAGAGTTTGATAGGTAATGTTCATAGCATGTAATTCACAGAGAGAAGACAGTTCCAAGAACACCACAAGAAAATGGTGTGTCAGAAAGCCTTGAACATAAAAATCACGGAGCGTGCAAGGTGCATGAGATTGCATGTAGGATTTCCTTTGCAATTTTGGGCAGATGTTGTAGATACTGCTATTTATCTAATAAATGTAGGGCCTTCAAGTTCCTTGGATGGTGGTATTCCAGAGGAAGCATGGACAAGTAAAAAGGTAAACTACTAATTTTTAAAGCCTTTTGGTTGTGAGGCATTTGTCCACACTAATAAAGAAAATAGAACAAAGCTTGAGGAAAAATCAAAGAAATGTACCTTTATTGGATATGGTGTTAATGATTTTGGTTATCACTTATATGATTATGAAAATCACAAAATCATTAGGAGTAGAGATGTAATATTCAATGAAAAGGTCTTGTATAAGAATCAGTTGCAGGAAAAGAAACAAGAAAAAGAAAACAAAGAATATGCAGTTCTTGATGAGATCACTGAAAAAGTAAAGGTGCCTGAAAATAATAATAATCAACAACCACAATGAAATAAACCACCACAACAACAACAGGCACCTCAAACACCTGAAGGTGGTGTTAGAAGATCTACCAAGATAAGTAGACCCCTTGAACGATACTCTCCTTCATTATATTATTTATTGTTGACTGATTTTGGTGAACCTGAATGTTATGAAGAAGAAATTCATGTTGAAAGTAGGAAGAAGTGGGAGCTAGCCATGAAATAAGAGATGGAATCCTTAATGCATAACCAGACTTGGGACTTAGTCAGGTTGCTTGTAGGTAAAATTACACTGCAAAATAAATGGGTTTACAGGCTGAAGGAAGAAGATGGAGGAAAACAGAGGTACAAAGTTAGACTTGTGGTGAAGGGGTTTGCACAAAAGAAAGGTATTTATTTCGATGAAATATTTTCTCCTGTTGTTAAGATGACTTCAATCAGAACTATTTTAAGTCTTGTAGCAGCGGAAGATTTTCATTTTGAACAGTTAGATGTAAAGACAACATTTCTCGATGGAGATTTGGAGGAAGAGATCTATATTGAGCAACCAAAAGGATATGAGGTCAAAGGGAAAGAAAAACTAGTGTGAAGGTTAAAGAAGAGCTTGTATGGCTTAAAACAGGCTCCAAGGCAGTGGTATCTAAAATTTGACAGGTTTATGTCTGAACAAGGTTATACTAGATGTTACTCTGATCATTGTGTTTATATGAAAAAGAAAAATGATTTCAGCTATATTATATTGTTATTGTATGTAGATGAAATGCTTGTTGCAGGGTCTAACATGTAGGAAATAAATGTGCTCAAAAGAAAATTGGAAAATTCATAAATGCAATGAAGGATTTGGGAGCTGCAAAATAAATCCTTGGTATGAGAATAACTAGAGACAGGAAAAATCTCAAATTAACATTGTCTTAGAATGAGTACATACAAAAGGTGTTGAAAAGATTTAATATGAAAAATGAAAAACCAGTTCGTACACCTTTTGCTAGCCATTTCAAACTTAGTAAGGAGATGTGTCCCAAGACCCAAGAATAAATGGAACATATGTCTAAAGTTCCATATGCATCAACAGTTGGAAGCTTAATGCATGCAATGGTCCGCACAAGGCCTGGTATTTCACATGCAATGGGAGTTGTAAGCAGGTACATGAACAATCCAGGTAAAAAACATTGGATGGCAGTGAAATGGATTCTCAGATATTTGAGAGGTACCACAAATCAAGCATTATGCTTTGGTAGTTCAAACATTGCTCTACATGGATATGTTGATTCATATATGGCAGGTGACAGAGATAATAGGAGAAGCACTACAGGATATGTATTTACTGTAGGTGGAACCACTGTCAGTTGGGTTTCAAAAATCAAAAGTGTTGTTGCTCTTTCAACAACAGAAGCAGAGTATGTTGCTGCTACAGAGCAGGGAAAATTTTAGGGGCGAATTCTAAGGGATTTTCAATTTTAATAGGGCGAATTTTTTACATAAAACCCATTTTCTACAGTTTAATAAAGTTAGCCCAATAAATATTTTAAAAATAATTAATTATTAAGTATTAGCCCACCAAAAAAGGGCGCATAAAACTGGAAAAATGAAATTCGCCCTGATTTTTTTTGGTTGGAGCAGATTTCCATGGCATTCGCCTGGATTTACAGGGTCAAAAGGAGGGGTTACAGTGATTCGCCCCATTTTTTCAATGGTTAGGAGAGGTGGCTGGACACCGATCTTCTTGCTGGCTGAGCGAGGCCGACCCTCTCTGGTCCGTTCTCTGGTCCGTTCGGTGTTAGGGCCCTCCCATGGTTCGTATATAGCAGAGATATACAGTTCGAAAGAGACGGTATTGGTGTTGTGGGAGATAAAACTCACCACAGCCTACGCGCTCGACCTCAAGCGCGTGTACAAGCTCGCTCTCAAACTCCAACGCTGACTAATAACACAGAGGCACCCCGCTTTTCACCAATTTGTTCAACGATATGCACCTTCCTTCCCTTTCTTGGAGTGATTTGAGCTTGGATGTTGTTTAATCTAAAATCTATCTAACTTGTAGAGTATAATTATCCTCCGTAATACTTTGGAGGGTTTCGAATCGATACTCCTGTTGGAATATTTCTATTGCTGCCTTAAAAATTTGTAAATTTAACCAAAGGTATTCAATTAAAGCATAAGGAAATAGACGAACTTCATCAAGCAACAAGAAATACTTAGCACTAGCTACTGAAAGTGTCCTCATCGGACCACAGATATCACCATGGAGCAATTCAAGCTCAGCCTTGGCTCTCCAAGCTTTACCATCTTCAAATGCTAATCTATGCTATTTTCCTACAAAACACGTTGCGCATATATCCTCCTGCTCTTGAATTTGTGGTAAGCTAATCACCATTTGATCTTTTGTCAGTAAGGAAAGAAACATAAAATTTAAATGTCCATATCTCTGATGCCAAAGAGAATTGTTTCCACTCCCTCTGCTGGTAATCAAAGCACGTGATTTTTCCTCTTATATTGCTTCTTATCTACTACAAAACACCTTTCTCCTTGGAAAATAACATCCAGATATGGATTGTGTCTTGCAATCTCACTAATTGAAAGAAAAATTTCCCTTAAACATATATAAACATCAAGGTATTAGCTTTCAACTTGATTTGCACATGACCATCGTCTTCAACACAGTGCTCCCCGTCCTTGCCTAAAACCACTGTATTGACCTGGGTTATCTCCCACACTGAAAAAATTAGTGATTTTTGTTAGTCTCATGTTTAGATGCTTTGAAATAAAAAATTTGATCATCTGTCGACTTACCCCACTTCTATAGTGCTATAAAAGCATAATACTAGGCTTCTCCACATTCAAAAACGTTTTCTTGTTTGTCCTTGATTTTCTCTTGGTTGTGTTGGTTATCCCAAAACCACTTCCTGTAATTATTCCTCATATGCTCATATTTACCACTGTAAAAAATTTCAAATCCTTAACTAATTTACGTAGACCTGAAAGTTGCCTCTGCTGCTTTTGCTTTCTTTTTCCTTTAAATTTGGTTGCAAAGGCACTCTTGGATGCTCCACTATTGGATGCAAAGGCACTCTTGGATGCTCCACTATTGGCTGCAAAGGCACTCTTGGATGCTCCACTATCATTGCCACTTCCACATTTCTCTTTCCACTTATCATAAATCAGATTATATTGAGAAAAAAATGAAATATAGCATTGACATAGAAGGTAACACAAATATATAGTGAAAAACAAATTCCATTACTAAAAGAATGGCGAAAAACATTGTACAAATAGAATGGCTAGTCTGCTAGATTGGTGGTAGTTATCTTTGTGAAGAGATGTGTGTGCTACACTTATTTGCAGAAAGCTTGTAATAAGAGGTTAATGCTACATTTTATAATAGTGCCCAAAAAACTTGAGGCAATATCCATAAGATGTAAGAACCCTAACCCTAATGTGAAGTTAGGGTTGAAATGAACATATTGAGCTATCTAGAAAAGGAGGCTTGTCGAGACCATAACCTTTTGCTTTTTGCTTTGTGTTAGGTTTTCTTTAGCTAGTTGGAAAGTAAGTTCATCTATTGAGGTAGGTACATACTTGTTGGGTTGATGTTTATTCTGGTTATTTAAACAGAAGATGCATATCAACATTTTTCCCAAAAGGACAATTCATTGTGCAAGGTGGTGTGCTATGAAGTGCTTAGACCAAGAAGCTATTATCCTGGAGAATGAATTCAAGAATATAACAAATTTAGAAAAGAAAAGTGATAGTAAGTACCTTTCCCTCAATGCTGTCATACATGTAATGACATCCTGGACTAGGTAATAAGCCTAAATTTTGCAGAGAACAACTATTGGCTTCTGGCATCCTTTTAATAAGGTCATCTTGAGACTCTGATACAGCTCCTTGGCCCACTATGGAATCCAAAATATGCTTATTGAAAACAAACTGTAATACACATTTACTTGAATGATTCTCAAAAGGAGTAATAGGACCAGGACTACTTAAGACTGTTGACCTCTGTTTCCCATTAGAAAGCCTTCTATCTGTACCGGGAGTTCTAATAACACATGATGGAGACAATGTGTATGCTATATTTTGCGAAGTAGAAATATCTGATTGTCGAACTGGAGTCTGCAGCAGCTTATCTTTAGACATAATGGTGGGTGAGAATTTAGAAGAAGAGAGAGTAAACATTCCTGACATAGAGGGCTCTGTTTTTTATTAAGATATTGAAATTTTAAAAATACTTTAAACAAATTGGCTTGTAAAGCTCATGGTGATTATTTTAAGGGGATCTGATGCTCATCGCCAGGAATATGTACAAAACAAGAAACAATGATTGGGAAAAGCTGTGAATCAAGTTTGCAGGGAAATAAATCAGGGGAAACGATTAAAACAACTAATGGGATTGACAATTCATCATTTTACTTGTACCTATGAAATTGCATTTTAACTTATGCACTATAGGATGGATGGCACAACTTTGAAGCAACCAACCTGCTTTGAAGCAGAACTAACTTATCATTCAGATGGCCCTCTCCATCATAGCAAACCAGCCCCACAACAAAGAGACTTTCCTATCAGAAGATAACTGATGTGGAATGGAGATTCCAGAACAATAACTAATAGAATCTACAGCCTCTTAAATAGGTGCCCGACTTCTTGAGATAATTATAGACATCAATGATCAATTTAAGTGAGATTAAAAGCATTTAAAGATGATTTCAATACAGCTTAGGCATTCACCTGTGATGCAATAGCAACATGATTGAAAACATTCCGAGCTTCCTTGGCAGCCAATGCAGTGGAAAATGTCTTGATCTTCCTCTCCAGAAATTCAAACTGAGACACTAGATGCTCCTCTTATGAAACAAAGCAGATTATATATTTTTTATTTAAACGGAAGATGCACATCAACATTTTTCCCAAAAGGACAATTCATTGTGCAATGTGGTGTGCTATGAAGTGCTTAGACCAAGAAGCTGTTATCCTGGAGAATGAATTCAAGCATATAACAAATTTAGAAAAGCAAAGTGATAGTAAGTACCTTTCCCTCAATGCTGTCATACATGTAACGACATCCTGGACTAGCTAATAAGCCTAAATTTTGTAGAGAACAACTATTGGCTTCTGGAATCCTTTTAATAAGGTCATCTTGAGACTCTGATACAAATCCTTGACCCACTATGGAATCCAAAATATGCTTATTGAAAACAAACTGTAATACACATTTACCTGAACGATTCTCAAAAGGAGTAATAGGACCAGGACTACTTAAGACTGTTGACCTCTGTAAAGATAGATTAAATTACTAGTAAAGATCAATTTGATGTTTAGTTCTTAAGTTTGTTTGAATGAATTAAGCCCAAGTGGGTTGCAAGTGATGCTCTTGTAGTCTTTAATGCAACTATAATCACTATATACATGCATCTATACGGTGTCTACAACTTTTAAGTCTGATCAAAATCATTCTGATCTTACCCAATTTTATCTATAGATCACCAGAAGTGTACGCCTGCTGAAAAAAATCTTATTTCGCTTCAAACACAAACTTCAGCATCGACATCCGACTTTCAGATTTGCAATCTTAATATAAAATCAAGTGAAGTTGATCCTGGGAAAGCTGGTCCAAAACAGGGGGCTCTTGATGCGATTTTAAATATTCCTGAAGCAAAAGAAAGTGATTTAGGTAAAATTTATCAAAATCCTAAGGAGGCTACTAAATCAGTTTTAGGTGATGAGGGACATGGATTGAATTTATCTGGCACTACAAAAACTTCAGATGATTTTAAAGCACACGATTGGTTCAACTTTGAAGAGGGTGATGAGGTACATGGATTGAATTTATCTGGCACTGTAAACCATTCAGATAATTTTTAAGGACACGATTGGTTCAGTTTTGAATAGAATTCAAACATGTTTCTCAAGGAGGTGCCAGATATAGACAATAGTCACATTATCATTGGAGACATTGGGCCTCAAGAATTTCCAGTTAAAGACTCTCATACAATGTCAGATTATCCTGAACTGAAAAGTGAGAATAACCAGATAGATAGATTTCTACATGTGCCAGAGGAATCTAGTCCATCTATTGGTCAAGTCCATCCAGAATCTAGTAATAATGTTGATGGACTTGGCTTTCAAATCATGAATGACAGGGTTAAACAACACATTGGAATTGATGATGAATGGAAAAGTATTTTGGACGAAGTAAAAAAATCAGTTGTGAAAGCATAGGATACAGGCTATACTGAAAAACCAAGAAATTTCAAAATGCCAGCTACAATTCCAATGCAAGTCACAAAAGAGAATGACTTGGGAATTAGTTTGAAGGAAGTAGGTATTGCATCAATTTTGGAACAAACATCTTCGAAAGGAGAAAATTCAGATGAGTCAAAGATCAAAGTTCCTTTAGCTGAGAAAATTATAGTGTCTGCTGACTAGAAAACCTGTGATTACATTTGGGATTCTCAGTATTCAGAACTTATAATTTAATTGTTTACTTTGTCTTCATAGGCCTCTCTGCTTGCATATATCATAGCAGAAAACCCGTAAGTAGATTTGGGATTTGCACTAGTAGAATTTTTTTGTTTATTTGTTTACTTTGTTTTCATTGATCTCTCTTTGCTTGCATATATAATACTTTCCAACCTGCTACTTCCAGATTGTAACTAATATATCCAAACCTTCATGCAGAGCTTGCCTACTATCACTGGAGAATTCCATTGCTATTTAAACCCATCAATTCTCTAGTATATACAAATTACAATTATGAACATGAAATAAGTCCCAGTTAATGCATAAGAAATCTGATCATCCATTGATTGAGATTTTCTTTGATAAAAGGGATAAAGACGTAACTTGCCCAACTAACTCATCATAGAAATCTATAAGGAGATTATGGTATAATCCTTCAAATGGTCACTCTAGATTTCCTAGTTCGTTCATGAACTCTATTCTGGCCAGCAAAGTAATGTAATGATATCTTGTCTTCTAGTACTTGCAAAATAACTGTAATTTGAATTCCAAGATTTCACAGATTTTTCCTTGGGCACTTGCCGTAGCCAAACACTAAAGTTTTTTCCCCTGTTAACAAGATGTGTTATCCTGTTTTTTGATGAAGAGCAAAGATCTGTTTATGATGCCAGTATTCTCCACCAGAGAACTATAAAAGGTTTCTGCTTTCTAGGTATCTCCATGACATGGTTTGTAGGTACTTGCAAAGCAATTCCTTGATCTTAGTTGGCTCTTCATGATTTTTTTTTTCTTTTTCCAAAGAAAGAAGCAAGTGATTTTATTGTATATACAAAATTACAACTGCATATGCTTGTGGCATTCCTGTGGCTTGTGGCCCAAAATTTCCCTCATAAAAGAACAAGGGGATCAAACTGTTTTGCAAAAGAGAACATCAACAATTATAAAAAATGTTAAGAAGATAGAAAACATCTATATTTGAGATGAGGTCATCCTGTAGAAATCATATCAGCCCAAGATCTTGCAATATTAGATCATATACTGTTTTTATAAAAAAAAATTACTGTTAGAATAGTGCTGATAGGAATTCATAACTGTAGGGTTTCCTGTGTAAAAAAGAGAAAACATCCATAGTTAGTCTCTAATTAGATTTGAAGCCATGTGTGTGAAAATATTCTATGGAGCCTTCCAGGGTCTTTTAAAAAAAATTCAAGATCCTCTGTCCATTTCCACTTCAACTTTCTTGAGTCTATCTGCTTCATGGTTCTACTCCCTGTAAACATGCGGGAAAGAGGGATGAGCGAATATGCTGGAAGATTTTTTGATGCCTTGAAAAGGTGGAAAAAAAGTATAGTTTTTCATTGAGAACACACCTCTCATCCAGTTGATTGATAAGAATCACCATAAATATGCGTATTTGTAATTCCTTTTCTCTAGAAATTTGGAGAGTAATCTTTAGGGCCATCAGTTCCCTGAAATTTTTAGTAGCTGACCCAAGAGGTTGTCCCTTAATGACATGTCATAAAACTGCAAGCAATAACTGTTGCCATAAGTAAATAATAATTTTAAAAACATACTCGTGCTGGAAATATCCGTATTGTGCTAGGAATGGAGCTGAAATCATAAAAGCCAAGCCTCTATTTCAGGCTTTGGATTTCTTCATTTTCTATTATTATTACATTTTTTTGGAAAATCCATCTTATATTACATTATTTCAAAAAGCATATATATTATGATAACAAATTTTTCCATATAATGGCAGTCTATACTTCCAAATCAGTCAAAACTCTTTCACTTGCATAATTGAAAAGTTAAAACTATTATGAGATAAACTCCATATTTCTACTTCTTATTAGATTGAGCCTTGCCTATCATGTACAAGAAACCCTTATTTATGATTACACCTAAAAGGAAGTTGAGTAAATCAATGCCATTGAATAACAGTAGCTAGAAAAATGAAATGATTTTACTAGGATACCAGTCTGATAAATGAAATTGCTGCTTCCTAATTGGCATGCCACTGACCTAGATATGAGTATATTCTCAATTACAATTTTGAGTTTTCAATAGTAATAATGATTTAAGTTAAAGTATTATTAGTAGCTTGTCCTCTAATCTTTCAAATAGATGGTTGAGGTGAAGAATATCAGAGTAAATTGGAAAGGTTTTCACTTATTTTTGAGAAATCTATATAATTTATTGCCTTGATGTGCAGACAAAATATTTCAAATAGGTGATCAAGTTTCTGGAAATACAAAACAAAAAGTTTCTATTTTCGAAAAAGATATGATATATGATGTGGCACACCCTTCTGTTTGTGGTGAAGGGTGGTCCGATGCAGAAAATTCTACAGGATCTATTCTCAGTTAGAAAGAAGACCCTCAATCTTTGGCATATGGACCAGAAACAGGGAAGATGCTTGAACACCCATCTTCTGTAGCCTTAATCGAGTCAATTGTTGTAGATAATTTTCATCCTGAAGTGACAAAATGCATGATCACTTCTCAAGAACAGAGCAGTGTAGAACATGTGAGACTTGAAGATTCCGACATTCCTCCTCCTATCAGTGAAGTTTCCAAAATTCATAAAGATGGGGAACTTGAAAAGGAAAGAAAAGGCCCAAGTTCTAAAGGCCTTGAAAAAACCTCATATCAGAATTTAGATTTGCAATCTTCAAGGGAACTATTTATTTATGATCAAGAGCAGAGTTTTGCAGATAGCCCGACAACAAGATTTACAAAAGCAGGGGAATTGCAGCGGGTACAAAATAATGGCATTACAAACCCACGTATAAGTGAACATGAAATAAGGTTTTTGGATACAGAGATTAGAAAAAACAAATCTGCACAAACGAATATTTTAATGACAGATGAGGATATTGACAGAAATACGAAAGCTACTGTAATGTCACTGGAACAGTTTCCTAAAACATCCCTTCAGAACGCGGTTGAGCACAAGCCTTTAGCCTCAGAATTTCTACTACTAGATGTAAGAGATTCTGACTTGAAATTTCAAGGTATTGACAATGTAGAATCACGGGCTCTGCTAGAAGAATTAAAACACAAAAGCAATGGGAAAATTCTGGAACAATCAGTAGTGGATAAAAGGCATCAGTTTAAAGAATTTGTCAGTGACACATCTTTAGCAGTTCATCCTACAGCAACAGTAACAGTGGAAAATTCTTGGCATTGGGATGTCAGCAAGCATGATCCTGAGAATATCGAGAATCCTTTTAAGTACGCTACTGATGGTAATGCATTGTCATGCTTTGGGATTTTATCTTCTCATAATATTTTCAAAATTAACTTTGGCTCATTTTATACTAATAATCTAGAACTCTTGGATGAAAAAGATTAGATACTTGTTTAACATTACAATCATCTGTTGGGAAATAAAAAATGTAGTTCCTCACCATCCAAAGCCAATTAAAAATATGATATATCCCTTGTGGTTATTGTGTTCCTTATCTTGGTTGGGCCTTCGTCTATGATATTATGGTTCTGATCTAGACATGTGATGTCATTGTAGATTGCAAAAGTATCAATATATAAATGTACTTAAAATTAAAACCATACTTTTAACACAGATTATTTAGAAATTGGACAAAAGGTCGCTGGGAAATACAGGTACTCTAGGAACAGCTGATGTTATTGCCAAAAGTTTGCAAAATCCATATTTAGGAGATTGATAATGTAGTTTGATCCAACATGGATTCTTAGGATTGTCAAAGTGCAATGCCATAAGTAGAATAGTATTGAAAAGACAGGTCCTATCTAAATCTTTCAGGTCTAGCGCTATCTATGAATTGGACCAAATGTTGATTGCTGGACACAGTATCTACTGTTTAGGTCGCGGGGCAGCTGAATCCCTGCAGTAGTATCAATTAAGTTGTTCCGCACCCTGTCGAGTTTCGTTTAGTGGCTATTGTGATTGTTGAAAATGGCAACAAGAAACAGTGAAGGAGGCCTCCTGAAACATATTTCCTGATCCTAGTTGGAAAGTGATCACCTAAACTAGGTGGGGGACCACACAAGTGATTTTTGTCGAAAAGTCTATTTTTAGACTATGTATATTTTTAGACATATGGAGCATGGTCTAGGAGTTGCGGGATGATATTCTTGGATGATTGGTCAAGTTGGTAAAAATAGATGGACAACTATTTTTAGACATAAAGGTCGAAGTCTATTTTTAGACTGCCTGTCTAAAAATAGAACAGTCAAATATTATTAGCCCTTAATAATATTTGGACTATAAACTTTATCTTATCCTCTTGGAGCACTTCAGTTCGAGCTACAGATGTGCCACATGTAGCTGGCAGAAGGAAATTCGAATTTCCTATGGGTTAGTTGAGCTATTACATGTTTGACTTCAGTTAGAACTCATGTGGCAGAGTTTGGTGGAGTTGATGAGACAATTGATGGAGTTGTGTTCGGTTTAACTTAGTTGAACTAGTTGTATTTAGTTAAACTGACTAATACACTAGAGATGAGTGGTGTGAATTAAATATTATTTAATTCACTAATTATTAACTCATAAATCAACTAAAGAACACATTAGTTAACTCAGTGCATGTACAGTTCAGTGAAGACCAGTGGAAGAGGTAGGAGAAAGGGTGGAGTTTACTATCAGTTGTGACTATACCGTGCATGAGATTTGCACAAGATTTGATTGAGATTTCCAATGAGAATTGTGCAGTTAAAGCCAGGGGGATTTGATCCTTGATCCCATTCATTCTCATCTTGGATTGCGCAGTAGAGGCAGGCAAACAGTGGAGGAGTTTTGAACCCGTGACTTGTTCAAAACTGAGCTAGTTTGTGTGTAACTTTTGGAGATAGTACTGAGTACTTGTGAGGATTATTGTACTATGATTGTTACATGATTCTCTATCATTATAATGTACAGATAGTTGGGGGTTTTCAGCTGTAAGCTTTCCCCATTACATACTGTGTTTATGTGTGTTTGACTATTGTGTTTATGTGCGCATGCGATTGTTTCTATTTCCACATATTGATGATCAATTGTAGAAGAGGTTATGTATTATGCATGAAGCTAAAATAGTGTGTAATCAGGATAATCTCGGTGAATAATTTAGCAAATTATTCAAATTTCTACATGGTATCAGAGCGAGAGAATTGATCATCGGGATCTATTACAGTGATTACAATTATTTCGGTAGACAGAGTCTGTAACAGGCCAGGTAGCCTCTGGATCCATCCTTTCCTTGAAAGGTGATATATCCAGTAAATTCCCTTACAGTCGATCTCTGTGCTAGAAATAATTTTTTCTCACAGATCCAGAATCAGTTGAGTTTTGAGCTTGGAATTCGAATTTTGCAGCAGTGTTTTCTTGGTGTTGAAGTCAAAATGTCTTATCAAGGATTGCGATTGGAGTATGCTCTTGAAGGCAGCTTGAATTATATTGCATGGAGAGATAGGATGGAGGTGGTGTTAGATGATAACGGGCTGAAGGATTTCATAGATGCTGAAGTCCCAAAGCCTACTGATGCTGCTCAAGTTGAGGCTTGGCAAAAGAAGATGGCAAGGTGTCGAAGGATTATGTTGGAGGGCGTGAAGGATCACATAGTATCCAGCCTACATGGAAAATCTTCCCCATACTTGATGTGGAAAGCGTTGACAGAATTTTTCCAGAGCAAGAGCGACCAGAGGAAGTTGGCGCTCAAGGATAAACTCAGGAAAATGAATATGGAGAAGAATGACACTATTCCGGTATACTTGACCAAGTTTGTCCACTGCAGGGATGAGCTTGGGAGTGTAGGAGTTAGTGTGGATGATGAGGACTTGGTGAGCTTGGCTCTCCTTGGTCTTCCGAAGAGTTTGCATTCCTATGAGGATTCTGTCAATGGTCGGGAGAAATTGCCAGGATGGGAGCGACTTTGGTCGGATCTTGTGCAAGAGGAGATAAGGCAGAATACCAGGGATGGATCTTCATCAAAGGTATCTGATGAAGAAGATTGCGCTTTGGCTGCCAAAGCAAGGAAGGGGAAGGGCAAGGAGAAGGCTTCTCAATCCAGTGCAGATGGTAAAAAGAGTGACATGTCCAAAGTGAAGTGTTTTCATTGTCACGATCATGGACATTACGCCACGAATTGTCCACAAAAGAAGAAGAACAAGCAGGCTGCTGGAGCTGTAGCTGGTGAGGCTCTTGCCTTGAAATTTGAGCTGGACTTCTCATTGATCGCATGCATGGTGTCTAGTGCATTGGGATCGGGGTGGTATATTGATTGTGGCTCTTCCTTTCACATGACGGGAGATGTGAATCTTTTTAGTGACTTGGTGGAGAAAAATCTCCAGATGCATGTTGAGTTGGGTGACAATGGACGATACAATGCGACCGGCATTGGTACCAAAACCTTTCACAGGGAGTCAGGTAAACTCATTATTTTACAAGATGTATTGCATGTATCAGGTTTAACAAAGAATTTGATCTCATTCGCAATGTTAGAGGATAAAGGGTATGAAGTTGTCTTTAGAGAAGGGAAAGTTTTCCTTCGGCACAAGGCAACGAGACAAGTCAAGAAGGTTGGGATTCGGGCAAAGAATCTCTACAGAATTGAAGTAGATGGGATGTCTATTGAGCTTCCTAATGTTGGGAAGCAGGAGAAAGACATGCAACTGATGCTTGAGAGGGAGCAAGTTTTGCATGCAGGTGAAAGTGAACCTCGGGGTGTGGAGCAGCCACAAGAGGATCATGGAGTGGGAGAAACCACTCATGTAGAGAAATTTCGTGCCAGACGGGCAGAGGGAGTGCATGCAGCTATACCGCCAGGTGAGAGGTGGGGCGACATGCATGAGTAATCCCAGGTGGATATTTCTGGGCAGGATTCATGGAGATGGTGTGGATCTCATGAATTGAACCTGGCTACGAGGTGCCCACAGCGCAGTAGTAGCAGATTAGTTGGATTGATGCAGGCAGATCAAAGTGACATTGTCGGATACTGGAGTGCGAATTAGAGTTGACAGCAAGTGTAAGAGTGCATGGGTGCAAGAGTTCAACATCGCAGTGGTTTCTGATGACATGTGCAGTAGCTAAGCAGAGGTCAAAGACTTTGATGATAGATGCATCAGACTGATTGAGTTGTTTGGAGCCTATTCAGTTTCAGAGATGTTGCATGCAAAGGGTGCATGGCGCATGCATGGAGTTGCATGGTACATGCATGAGTTTTCATGGCACATGCAAAGGGTGCATGGCAAATGCATGGAGTTGCATTTCGCATGCATGGAGTTGCATGTCGCATGCATGGAGTTGCATGGCGCTTGTGAAGGTTGCAGGGTGAATGCATGGAGTTGCATGTCGCATGTAAAGACATTCCTTTCTTGTTGAGAGGGAGTGTTGAAAATGGAAACAAGAAACAGTGAAGGAGGCCTCCTGAAACATCTTTCCCGATCCTAGTTGGAAAGTGATCACCTAAACTAGGTGGGGGACCACACAGGTGATTTTTGTCGAAAAGTCTATTTTTAGACTATGTCTATTTTTAGACATATGGAGCATGGTCTAGGAGTTGCGGGATGGTATTCTTGGATGATTGGTAAAGTTGGTAAAAATAGATGGACAACTATTTTTAGACATACAGGTCGAAGTCTATTTTTAGACTGCCTGTCTAAAAATAGGTCAGTCAAATATTATTAGCTCTTAATAATATTTAGACTATAAACATTATCTTATCCTCTTGGAGCACTTCAGTTTGATGCTTGGATGTGGCACATACAGCTGACAGAAGGAAATACGCTTTTCCTAAGGGTTAGTTGAGCTATTGCATGGTTGACTTCAGTTAGGACTCAAGTGGCAGAGTTTGGTGGAGTTGATGAGACAGTTGGTGGAGTTGTGTTCGGTTTAACTTAGTTGAACTAGTTGTATTTAGTTTAACTGGATAATACACTAGAGATGAGTGGTGTGAATTAAATATTATTTAATTCACTAATTATTAACTCATAAATCAACTAAAGAACACATCAGTTAACTCAGTGCATGTACAGTTCAGTGAAGACCAATGGAAGAGGTAGGAGAAAGGGTGGAGTCTACTATCAGTTGTGACTATACCATGCATGAGATTTGCACAAGCTTTGATTGAGATTGCCAATGAGAATTGCGCAGTTAAATCCAGGGGGATTTGATCCTTGATCCCATTCATTCTCATCTTGGATTGCGCAGTAGAGTCAGGCAAATAGTGGAGGAGTTTTGAACCCGTGACTTGTTCAAAACTGAGCTAGTTTGTGTGTAACTTTTGGAGATAGTACTGAGTACTTGTGAGGAGTATTGTACTATGATTGTTACATGATTCTCTATCATTATAATGTACAGATAGTTGGGGGTTTTCAGCTGTAAGATTTCCCCATTACATACTGTGTTTATGTGTGTTTGACTATTGTGTTTATGTGTGCATGCGACTGTTTCTATTTCCGCATATTGATGATCAATTGTAGAAGAGGTTATGTATTATGCATGAAGCTCAAATAGTGTGTAATCAGGATAATCTCGGTGAATAATTCAGCAAACTATTCAAATTTCTACAGTGATTGGATTTCCTCCATTCTACCCAAACAATTGTTTGAGAAAGGTTTTTCCATATTTTTATGCTTCTATTTGATCTTACAACAGAGCAGAAAACAAAAGATTTTTCTTTTACAGAATGATCATTTATCAATTTTTTCCACATATTAACAAAAACAAGGTTCTCTAGGTAGGCTTACCATGCGATATCCTTGATAACATGAATAGTTGGAATGACATCTTTCCTCATCACATTTTCATATTATTCTTTTCCAGTAGCAGTTCTATTTTTTAATTAAGGATCATCACTGTTTTGGTACATATGCAAGGCCTATAAATTTTAGTTCAGTTAAGTAGAGAAAGAAATGAAAATTTTGAAGTGCATGAGAAGAAAATAAAAATATTATTTTATTATGTTTGGCGATCAGTGAGAAATTCAGGATTGGAATAGAGTGGCAATGGCAATATTATTATTATTTCTTAGAAGTTATAGGTGGTATTTTTTTTTACTAATTGGCCTAATTTCTTGCAATTTCATATATGTGGGGAAACATAAATCAATCAACAGAGAATTATCAGCCGACAGAAAAACTACTAGAGAGAGATGTCAATGAAGCAATAAATTAGGAGACATACCAAGAACGGGGAAATGTTGGAACTTAACCTGTGAATCCATTCATTCACGAATATAGGATTTCTAAAAAAGTGGAGCCTCAATTATTTTCTATTAAGGGAGGACAGGCGCAAACATCTAGGCAGCTGAACAATGACTCTACAGGTGATAACCTTATTTAAATTTTAGAATGCTGATAGATACATTTTTGTATGTTTATCCTTATATGAGATTATATTGACAATTAGTATAGACATATTAATCTACTAATTCCTCTGGCAAAGGATGATGCTCTCGCTATCAGAGAGTCTATCTTTTCTTCTCTTTCAATTACAAGAAAGATAATACTATCATTAAATGACAGAATCCTGAAATTTATCTAATTTTCTGATCTATGTAATCCAGATTGCTTAGAAATTTGTTTTCTACTTTCATTTTCAACCTGAAAAGCTTGAATATAATATTGCAGCACAAAGTATCACACGACTTGTAAGAGTTTGTAGGTTGCAGAAAGATCTTGAAGCCTAAGCCTCTTGCACATATTAAACTTTTGTGATAGTCTATGATTTTGTACTGGAAAATCAAAACCACAATTAACACTTACTAGGACATTAGTTTCAACTTTCAAGCAATTCATAAAGGAAATCTATAGAATGGGGCTCTTAGTGCTATAATAAGGGTGGTGTAACCGAGAGAATGCTCATTACTGGTTTCCTAAGTCAGCTGACACAATGACACGGGACATGGAAATATGAGTGTCCAAGATGAGACATGATGACCTTGGAGTGTTTGTAATGTCCCCTATGGATTAATTGCTCAGGGAACAAAGTAGCCTATCAATCCCCGTAGGCCATAGTCATTGATAAAGGGGACAACCCTAATTACACAGTGTTTTGGCAGCATGGGGTAAGTTTTGGGGCAGCTGGGGCAAAAAGCCCAAAGTTGGGGTTGCCATGAGCCCTTCTCAATTAATTAAGGAGGGAAAACCCCCACAAGAAAATCTATAAATACAGGAGGATTGCATGATGAACCAGCTACAATCATTTCTTATTTTCTTCTTTCTAGTTAGGTTCTTGGATGATGAACCCACAACCACCATTCCTTTACTTAGTCATTGGCATAACTTTCAAATCATCACAACAATATTGAGTGCTACACATTCTACTCACAAAGTACATGTACAATGACATTTATCCAATTTATGTTTTTACATTTTTTTTTTTTTTTGACAGAAACGGTTATGTGGTATTAATATTCATCTTGGCCTGAATGCCAGAAATCTGATTACATTGAGGATGTCTAAATCCTGATGCATCTCACTGCTAATATTGAAAATGCAGCCGAAGCTTGCAAATTTCTTCCATGACAGACTACCTAAAAATTCTATTTCAGAGATTTTCCCTAACTTAAAGATACAAACAAATTTATTTAAGAGCCAACAGTAAAACATGACAACGGACAGCTTATGGGATAGGTTCCCAAGATTCTTCTTCGTCTTTCAACTTGACCCCGGCAGAGAGGAGGGTAGCTTTATTGGCTTCAATGGCCGCCTGTTTATTATGAGTTCTCAGCACATGGTAGTAATTCAACTTCTGAAAAGCGTTTTCCATACCCTTAATTCTGGATATCAGCCTTGCTAGCTTGAGATCCGAGGCTGGGGAGTTTGAAACCATTGCGTTTATAATGATCTGGGAATCCCCTATGACATTTGCTTCACTTATATTTAAATCTTTGAGGATCTTGAGGCCTTGGTAGAGGGCCAAAGCTTCAGCTTGAACGCTGGATGAGAATCCAAGCCCCCAAGCAAAGGTATGAATTTTTTCCCCAATTGGACTTACAACAACACCTCCAGCACCAGCTTTACCCGGATTGCCCTTTGCTGCCCCATCAAAAAAGAGAGAGTGCCTTGAATGTGAATTGAGCCAGTCTTGAAGGTTAGTTTCGGATTTCCTTATTTGCCAGTCTTTGAGAGGAGGGACGTTTCTAACTGCTGGTTGAAATTGCAAGTCAAGGGAAGATCCCCAAGAAATGTCCTGTTGGCTGAGATTGGAATCATCTTTTATATCAGTCAAGCATTCCTTTAGATGACAT
The DNA here is from genome assembly GCA_034641835.2 of Pinus albicaulis. Lineage (NCBI taxonomy): Eukaryota > Viridiplantae > Streptophyta > Pinopsida > Pinales > Pinaceae > Pinus > Pinus albicaulis. The sequence goes on along the minus strand of CM076580.1, from coordinate 257,235,883 downwards.
TTAATCTTGATTTCTAAGACCTTGTGATTCTGTTTAATATTTCTGAAGATTTTTCTGTTTCGTTCTAGCCAGATCTGCCAACAAATAACCTTTGGAAGGACAGCCCATGCAGATTTAATAAGCTGATTTTTAGAAGGGGGGCCAGGATATCTGGTTGCCCAATTGGAAAAAACATCAGCAGTGGAACGAGGTAGCAAAAAGTTGGGATCCAAATTGTGAATGAAGGAGGACCAGATCTGCTTAGAGAACTTGCATTCGAGGACTAGATGGGCAGCAGTCTCTGCATTTTCATTGCACAGTGAGCAGATGGAGGGACCATAGAACCCTTTTCTCTGCAAGATGTCATATGTAAGGATCTTGCCGTGGAAGAGGAGCCAAGCAAAGAAGTCGACTTTGGGCCAAGAAGGGAAACGCCAGACCCCCTGCCAAGGTGCAGGGTCAGGGGGGACGTAAGGCCTCTCTTTCAGCTTGTCGTATCCCATGGAGACAGTGTAACCTTTGGCATTCGGCCCCCAGCCTTTCACATATTTTTTCCTCATGCGCGTGGGTGCCAAGCCATGGAGGAGGTCCAGCAGCGTGGACCATTCGAGTGTCAGGTGAGCCGGCACCTCAATTCGTTTCCACCCTGCCCAGGCAGAGTCTTTCCAAAGAGAAATATCCCACAACGAACACATCCCCTCTCTATCCATCCAACAACGCATCGCTCTAATGGAGGCTCTATCTTCAATTGGGTCCTTATTCATAATTTTATCAGCCCAAATATTGATCTTTTTTCCATTTCCTAGAATCCAATAGGAGTGCGCATTGATTAAGGGAGCAGCTTTAACATACAGTTTGAGAAAAGACGAATGAGGCAAATGGATTAAATTGTCTAAACAGGAGGAACGAGGACCTCTGAAATACTTTTTCCAGAGAGCCAATTGGGCCCAACCAGGCTTGGACGCAATGATCCTCCAAATAATCTTGGCTGCCATAGCCACGTTTTGCTGACAGAGATTTTTGAAATTCAAACCACCCTCCCTCAGAGGCTTGGAGATGGTTTCCCAGCTGATAAGGGGAATCTTGTTTTCATTCTGTTTACCTCCCTTCCCAAAAAACCTCCGCATGAATTCTTCCATTTTTTTTAATATACCTGCCGGAGCGAGAAGCACAACGAATTGAAATAGGGGAAGACTGGAGAGCACAGATTTGATAAGGAGAGATTTGCCAGCAGTGTTGAGCCAGGAGAAGCCCCAGGCTTGGATCCTAGACTTGAATTTTTCCAGCTGAGGGAGCCAGTCTTTGCTTGTAGATTTCTTATGAAAAACAGGAAGGCCCAAGTATTTAAAGGAGATCCAATTGGAGGAGGCAGCAAAACCCAAACATCTAGAAATAGCAGAGAGCAATCTGGGCGAGGTGTTCCAGCTGTAGATATGACATTTGTTCTTATTTACAACGCTGCCAGAGGCTTCACTGAAGTCATCCAAAACTGCTTTAAATTTAGAGGCGGAGGAGAGAGAGGCAACTCCCAAAAACAGAGTGTCGTCCGCAAATAGGGCATGGTTTATATTTTTTACCCCTCTAGCAATACACAGTCCGTTGATATCTTGATCTTGCATCTTTATGTCTAACAGGTAGCTGAGGACAGAGTCTTGGATGACAAAAAGCAGAGGGGAAAGAGGACACCCCTGCCTTAGCCCTTGTGAAGCTTTGAAGAAATCAATGGCTCTTCCATTTACAAGAGGAGCGATCCATGGCTCCGAGATGCATGCCCGGATCCATTTGATGAAATTTGCTCCAAAACCAAATTTGCTCATTACTTTTAAAAGAAAGCTATGATTTACACGATCAAAAGCATTTGCTAAATCAAGTTTAATCACCATACCTTGTTCTTTTCGAAGAAGACTTGAGTGGATTGCTTCTTGAACAAGGGTGAAATTGTCCACGATTTGCCTTCCTTGAATGAAGCCTCCTTGATTCTCCGGAATTATTTTGGGAAGAATGAGCTTCAGTCTATTTGCAATAAATTTAGTGATAATCTTGTACCCAGTATTGCATAAGGAAATCGGGCGGAATCTGCTGAAATTGTTGGCACCTTTTTCCTTTGGTATTAGGGCTAGAAAAGCGGAGTTTGTGCTGCCTCCTATTTTCTGAGCATTTTGAGACTTCTGAACCATTTTGAGCAGATCCTTTTCAACAATCGGCCAACAGACTTGAAGGAACCTGGCAGAGAAGCCATCCGGCCTGGGGGCCTTATCCGGATCCATATCAAAGAGGGCCTTTTTAACTTCGTCTTTGGTGAATTTGGCCTCAAGGATCTCATTCATACGAGGAGAAATTGCAGAAGGAATGATGTCAAGCAGATCTGAGTATTGGTCCAAGTCCTTATCCTCACTATACAAGTTTTGAAAGTGAGAGAAGGCTAATTTTTTAATGTCTTCAAAATCCTTGAAGATGACGTTATCCTCCTTAATCTCAGAAATAGCGTTGAAGCTTTTCCTGACTTGGGTTTGTTTGTGGAAAAAGGCAGAGTTCCTGTCCCCTGCTTTGAGCCAGAGATTTCGAGATTTTAATCTCCAGTATTCTTCTTCAGCTAGACAGGCCTTATGACAGCGTTGTTGCAAATGAGCCTCTTGGTCTAAAATATCCTCAGTGAAAATAGCATGCTCCATATGAGATTGATGAGAGGCGAGAGAGACTTTGATGGCTTTTCTTTCTGTAGCCGGGTTGGACAGGGTTTTTGCCCATCGTTTTAGATCACACTGAATTTTTCCTCCCAGATATAGAAGGGAGAACCATTGACAGGCTGACTCCAACAATCTTTGACTATTTGCATGAAGTTAGATTCCTTGACCCAGAGAGGACTAAAACGGAATGGAATAGGACCCAGGTCTAGATGGGCCAGGAGTTCGAGCTTTATAGGCTTATGGTCCGAGACGCTGTTAGCAAGGATATGCATTCTGGGTTCTAAACCTAGTAACAGAAAAGAGCTTTGAATGAAAAATCTATCTAATTTGGCAGCGATATGACCAGGGCCCACTCTTTTGTTAGACCAAGAGAACTTACCGGAAGAGGGTTTGATATCTAGCAAGTCCCAGTCCTGCAGAAGATCTTCTACCCATTCCCTTGCCGGATCACGAACAGCGCTGCCACCTCTTTTTTCAGACGAGTGGAGCGTGAGATTAAGATCTCCAGCAATAATTATATTTTCCATATTTGTCAAGTCTGCTTGTTGCCTTATAGTATCCCAACATTCCTTTTTTTCCCCAACATTGACTGGAGAATATACATTGAAGAGGCAAAGGATTTCCTTGGTATCCAAATTTTGCATTTTCAGCAACAACCAGTGAGTATTTCTAGCCTCAAAGGTGACTACAAATTTGTTAGGGTTCCATAGAGTGCCAATCCCTCCTGAAGCGCCCCGGGCAGAGATTGCTCTTGCTTCACTTTTGAACCAAAATTTCTTGCATGCTTGCAGGAAGACTGCGTCTTCCAACTTAGTCTCCTGGACGAGAAGTATGTCTGGAGTTTCTGTTCTTATTAAGCTTCTCATGGTTTCTTCCTTGACTTTACTCCCCATACCTCTACAATTCCAAGAGATGACCTTCATTATTTATGTTTCTGGTGGGCCCCCTTGGAGCCATGGGTCTGATTTTTCAACATCCTTGACTTTGAGGCAAGCAACTTTTCCAGAGTTGGTTGGCTGCCTTGTAATTTGTCCTTGTACGTTTCCTGCTCTCTTTTCTCCCGATCTGTTTTGCGACCTCTTGTGGATCTCCTAACAGAGGCCTGAGAGTCGCCTATTTCTCCTTCCTCCTCTGAATCTTCCGACTCCTGGACCTCTTCCTCGTCTTCAACAGGTATTCCTTTTGAGCTTTCTGCAGCACTTGCGTCTTTGGAAGACATAGAGGGAGTCCCTTTGACCGGGGATGCTGTCTTTTGAACATCCACCTCCTGGGTGTCCTCTTGGTGCGAGCTTAGGAGTTCGAACTTGTTTTCAGAAGCGGACTTAGACGGGATCTGCTGAGAAGAGGCCTGTTGAGGACCTTTGCCACTAGGGCCTCTCGGCTTTTGAGCCTTATGGGAGGTTTTGGAGCGCTTGAATTGATTCCATCCGTCCTCCTTCCCTTGCACAACCTCATTGTTGGATGGACAGCCTCTGGCGAAGTGGCCATAGACATGGCATTTCCGGCATTTGAAGGGCAGCTGCTCATAGTCCAGTTTCTGCACATGCGTCCAGCTTCTGACTTTGATTTTGATGGCCTCTGGTAGCCCAACCTCTAGATCTACTTCCACGCAGATCCTAGTGCAGTCATACTAGTCCTTGTTGTTTGCTCGATCGATGAACTTCCCAAGGGAATTTCCAATATGCATCAGAGAATCCCAATTCCAGCAGTGAACTGGCAGATTTGGGAGTCTAACCCACACCGGGACTGCTTTGGGCACATCCACAGCAGGGTCGAAGTCTGGAGTCCACTTATTCAGATACAAACCCTGGGGGCCCATGAAGTAGGGGCCGTTCTGGAAGATCAGATCTTTGTCATCTTTTGAAGTGAACTCGAAGAGAAAGTAACCTCTCCCCAAAAAATAAGAAGTAACGCTTTCTTTGATTAGAGGCGCCCAGTTTCTGTTGACCCAGCTCTCAGTGGTTTTGGGGGATGGCCAAAGCCCTGTAAACTGGCCTATGAGGGCTCGTTCAGCCAGTGATAAAGCAACCTGAATCAGAGTCTCTGCTGGAAGAGAGATCTCAGGTATTTCATCAATTTTCTTAAAAAATTTCGTAGCTTCAACATTCTTCTTCTTAGGAAGCCCTGCCAATAAGCGATTGAAAGCCTCAGCAGAAGAGGGCGGGGGAGGGGGGCGAGGCCCCTGGGGAGAGCCCAACCCCTCCATGGGCGCAAGCCCTAGCAAGAACGCAGCCCGGATCAAGATGCATAGGCAGCAACGCGTTCATCAGCGCACAAGCCAAAAAAAACCACGTTAATATTGAACAATCATCTAAAGAGCATAATTCGGGGAATTTGTTGCAAAGGAAGGAGAGGCGTGAATTCAAATGTAATAGCATGTTTTTACATTTCTTACTGTAGACTTGGTGGGAAAATTCTTTTGGGAACCTACAACCATAACAATCTTCTACAAGTTGTTGAATTGTTAATGTGTGGCACAAACATTGTATTTTACCTTTGAGTTGAGTGTTATGTTCCTTATTATTATTGGAATGATATATTAAAAATTCATAGATATTGAAGTGTTCAAGATAAAATTGTTTTTAATGGTAAAAGAAAAGAAACCAAGAGAACAAATTGTATACTAGCTCAAGCTAAATGAGCATTTGGAAATTGTTGGTTATTAAGTAAAGGATGAAAATTATCTAGGCTATAATTGCTTCTATTTTCATGCTTGATGTAGTTGATCATGTCTCAAACATTTGTTCCAATTTACCATTAAAAATTGTTTTATTTAATTTCTTGTCTTCTGTATGAAAGAGGGAGGAATGAAAATGGTTTGTGAATAGTAGAGCATTAAAAAAATTGTTGAGACTTAAGTGAATGGGTGTGACAATGGTGGACTACATTTTGAGAAAATTCAACTCACACCATTCCCCTTGATGCCACATCCTATTAAGCTATATGCACCACCAACTTGGTAGCCATTAATGATGTCTAAGTGATGAAAATGTTTATGTGGGCCACTGTTGATGGGACGATATATAACCAAAAAATCACAGGGTAAGGGATGAGTTGAAGGATATATGTATTCTTAATGTTTTTGGCTAATTGCATAGATACATAATTTTACCCTCAATGGATTCTCTATAATGGAAGTGTTGAGGATGTATTAGATATGATATATTCTCCATTAAGTAGTCCTCAACCCAAAATAATAGGAATCTAGTTAGATGAAATAAATATTAATTCAATGTCCTCACTACATATAGGAAACCATTAATATTAGGCTATAAATCCTTTACCACATATTTGATTGCTAAGCCTGAACAATCAAGAAATAATACGAAAACATGATTTGATTGTCTTTCTCTTGTGTGAGAGGTGGCATTGGCATGAAAGCTTGCAACCAAGGATATCATTTATAAACAATTTTCTTCTCATATTTTCATTAAAATTAACTAAACCCTATAGCTCTAGAAAAACTTAGTTTGGAATTAGAATCCTATTCATTATTGGCATTGTTAGTAAGTTTCTTTGTGCGAGCTACAATGAGAACAAAGTCCTTGTATCCATTCCAAAAATAGTGATTTTTGTACAAGACTAGGAAGGGAGGCCAAACTTTAATTTTTGCGAAGGATCCATGTTGGTTGAATGAATGGGCTGTAATCCCTTGTTTACAAATAATATATGGCTTGTTGATTGGATTTTTCCAATTTCCATAGAACTCTCTCTACATCAAACCAATTCACTCATCCATTCTTTTACAACCATTTTCTCATTACTCTACATAAAATTTTAACCTATTACTACAACATTTGTAGGCTTCAAATATTTTTTCTAAATTATTATCCACGTGAACTTTTATCAAACACTTAACATGTAGAATGTAATTTCTTATGATACAAGCTAGTTTTTGGTTAATGTGTTAAGCTACTTTCATAAAAATTGTGCAAGCTGTTACACTTCATCATGAATCCTTCTCATAAAAAGGCTTAAAAATAAAATTCCTAAAATAAGTAACTCCATAAAGATAGCTTTATTCTATTGAGCCATGGCACATGAAGAAGTAAATAGTTGATCCAATGTGCCAACCTGGCAGTGTTATTGGAAAAATGGATCCGACGGAATCGGTTTTTGGGAAGGAGTACATAGAATTTTGGCAGAAAAATGAAGAATGTCACCAAAACCTAGAAAAAAACAAAACAATTTGAAGCATGGGTGAAGGCACATCCAATTGAATTGTCATGGATATACTCTCCTGAGAAAAATAAAAGAGATCAATCTCTTGAACCTGATGGTAATAGTGCGCGGCAGAATGCAGGCATAAGGAATTGGAATGATTTTTGGGCTAGTTGCAAGAAAGACATGTTAGGTGATATGGATGGTAAGCCCAAGACAAAAAATCAAAGTACAAGAGAAGTTGAATTAGGGGAAAAGACACACTCAAATGATTTGTCCTTGTTATATCCTTCCAAAATGAACAAAAACCCCATTCAAGGAAGCAAAATGTTGCTAAGGGCACAATGACTTATGACATCGTCACCAAAAAGGTCAATTAATGCCCCATATAAAACTCTTAAGGGGAGAGATGACGTTCATTCACTTAAGAACAACAATCATCATCCAACATGTGAACTACGAGATATTGCGGCACCACATACAAACATTAGAGAAATTTTGAGGTCTAAAATGGGCCACCTAAGGAATCGTTATCCACCACCTGTGGGTAGTATGAATAGGAGAAAATTTTTCTCCTAGATGGTCCTCAGCCAACAACCAGTAGACCCTAGCAGCCACCAGATAGCTTGATGTGCCATTATCTCCACCACCTGAGCCAGCCATGTGGTCCTTTGCCCATCTGTTATGATCACATGTTTGAAGGTTGGCCTCCCGACCCCAGAGGTATGGATTTTCATTAGTATAGTTGAGTAAATTTCCTTACTTATCATGGACACTGTTGTAGTCTAATTTGACTCAGCTAAAAGTCAAGAGAGGTTCTGAGCACTTCAAGGTTATTGAGGAATAGTTGTTAAAATTTCAAGAAGACCTGTAATATACTCGAAAGGATAACCACAAGCTCAACGAGGATTCATCATCACATGTGCACTCGAACCAAAACCAAAGAAGCAAAGGCATGAAGGAGTCGTGAACGCGCGGGCAGTGTCACCATTTTCCATGCTTGGTCTCGGTGGTTCTCTTCCTTCTAATCCTGGTTCAACTACAATATCTTCATTGGAACCAACACCCTGAACTCCACTAGACAACGATTCACCATTTTGTAGTAGTGATTCGCCATGATTTTACAAGATAATATAATCTCATGAGAGATTCGCCAAAAAATTATATATACATATTATATTATTAATAAAATCGCCTTCCATTTTTCCTATGTATCATGGGGATTCACCCATTTATTATATATATAAATTTAGGGGGGTTCTTAAAATTTTCCCTACTACAGAGGCTAGTAAGGAAATGATTTGGTTACAAAGGCTTATGGATGAATTGGGTAAGAAGCATGTTATGGGCACATTATACAGTGATAGCCAAAGTGCCATTCATCTTGCAAAGAACTTAGCATTTCATTCAAGGACTAAAAACATACAACTCAAGTACCATTTCATACAGTCAGTGTTGGAAGATGGACAGTTGAAGCTGTAAAAGATACACACTAGCGAGAATCCTGCAGATATGCTAACAAAAGTTGTAACCAGGGAGAAACTGAGATTATGCTCAGTTTCAATTTGTCTTCAAGGATGACGATGAAGATGAGAAACAACCAGGTCCAAAGAGGAGTCATTATCCAACAAATGAAGCAGAGGTGGAGTTGCTACAATAAGTCTCCAAGTGGGAGATTGTTGGGTGTGGAGCCTGATTATCTTGTTTATTTTGTATCACAGTGTTGGACCCCTGTACCTTAATGGGGCGGCAAAGACGCCCGTAATTAAACACTGCCTGGGGGGTCTAGGGGGGTGCGACTGCAAATTTATGGAGCCCCTCCCTGGAGGGGGTTTGGGGGCAGTGCCCCCGAAGCTAAAAACAAATGTAAAATTGCCTTGTCAAAGTATAGTAATTTCTAGTCAATCTGGGCCGTTCATTAGGCAGATGATCTGACGGTAGAAGTTATGTTTAGTTTAGGGTTTTTTGCCCTAGAAGGAAACCCCTCACTTGTATGAGGGTATTGTATTGTAGCTGTGATTGTATATGTGTATTCTCAGAGCGAGAAACAGATAGGGAGACATGAGAGAGAACAAAGGATATTACAACGGATCTGCTGTAGGTTGTGTCTCTTCATTTTGCTGGATAATAGAAAGGAAGGACTGGCTGTTCGGGGTGGACGTAGCCAAAAATGGGTGAACCACGTATATCTATATCTCTCTGGTTTTATGTATTTTTCATGCTTGTGTTTTCTGCATATTTTATTTGTTGCATTGCTCTATAATATATATAATTTATTGAGAGGAATAAACATGAAAACCCAACAAAAAATCATTAACATAAACACAGATGTTTATCTAGGAAAACCCCAAATCCAGGGCAAAACCCAACCAATGAAACTTCATTAAGCATTGGCCAAAACCCTGGACAATCCGGCCAAGTGAGCCTTCACCACTCACCTCCAAGCCTACCTTACAATGCAGTCTTCCTAGCCTTTTATAGGATCTGTTAGAGTCGGTCTTTACATCCCTCCGTCAGAGATCATTTCTCTTATTGCATTTCACTTTTAGGTGTCTCATTTCATTCATTCATCTGCATTCTGTTAGGTGCATGCCATTATCTGACGGAAGGGTCTCTTCACGAGTTTCCCTCATGTTTGTACCTGCTGGGTTTGGTCAAAATTTATCAAAATTCATCAAAGTTCAGTTCATGTCATTTACAGTCATAGATGGTATTTTGGTAAAAAAAGAGTCATTTCACTTTCTAGGTCTAGGGTTTGGTTTTCAGAAATGTTAAATACTGCACGCAGGCCATGAGGATGTCTTCAATAAGTTTTCATTTCAAGATCTTCATCATCAATAATGCTCGAGGATGTTTCTTCTTCAAAACTCTGTTTTGAAGAAGAAATCGTCAAATTTGTTTTTCTAATAAATCTGTATTTTAAAGCTTTTCCGCCATGAAGTAATTCAAAAGCAGACTCTGGTCTTCCTTTTCCGAAGTTCAATGCTACCATCCCTGCAAAAATCAACCAAGAAAAGCCATCATTTCAAGCCAAAAATCAAAAGGAAATTTGAAAAACAGAGTTATATTAAAAGTGAAAAATGTCAATTTTGAAACATTACAAAGTGGGTCTTTACAAAGAGAAAATCAAAGCCATGAATCTATATAGATATTCCAAATTTTTATCAATGTCATTTGCATCCAAGAAGATCGATTGAAGTCGATTTGAGTGGTGAGAGGGCGAATTGTCATTTCAAAAACCAAGATTGTGTTTGCAAGTCTGCGCGGCACATTGGGTAGGAGCGCGACGCACACAGGCTGCGCGACGCATTGGGTGGTTTGCCGTAGTGCAATTTTCCTCTGGTGCGGCGCAGCCATAGGACGCGACACACTGGGCTTGTGCGTGGCGCACAGAGCCTCCAAGGCCAAACTCATTTCCGCTCCATAAAAACTCAATTCAATTCAGCTCATTTTTCTCCAAGTAAGTTGACAAAGCCTGTTCAGTGATTTTAGTCATGTGTGGTGTGGTTTAGAGGCGAAGACATTGGAGTTTGGTTGGTGAAAGAATAAACCCTATATTCATATTAAAATCTGCTCCCTAGGGTTTGAAAAGAGGTGTTGAAATTTGATTATTGGTGCTTAAAACTCCCACCCCATTTTCATTTGTGCTCTCATTACTGTTATCATATTGTTATCATAATCCCTTCTCCTATTCCCGCTGTCCCATATCCCTTATACCCTTTGTTCCCATGTTTTAATCCTCAAACCCTATCACCTTCCATCACTTCCCTCCCTTCATATCATTGATAAAATCCTCATTTCCAAAACATTCAAGGACTGTCTCTGCATCCTTGATTTCACTTAAGTATATCTTGTCATTGCACTCCTATCCCTAAAAATTACCCCCATCACTATCTCTCACTCCCATATCACTTATAAAGTCTCCAAATCCCGAATTCCCTCAAGCTGTCCAGTGACAGTCCTTCCACTCCAAATTCAATTGACAGTCTATTGTATACATTGTGATATTTCCTCACAGTCCCCTATTTCATATGTGGCACATTTGGTATTGAAAGAAAAACTCTTGTTTTCACCATACATACCAGTATGTACTTGTCAAACACCTTGTTTTCAGCACCATGTCAGAGACAAATTCATCATATGAGCAGGGATATGAGAAGGACAATGATTCAACCACCGAGCTAAATGTACCGAGGAGGTCTCATAAAAGTGGCAGGCACGTCAGGGAGGAGCCCACTTATTTGGCTCAATTGCAGGCTTGCCCGCTTGCAATGACATGCTTTCAGCAACATTCATGTTTTCGGTATTGTGAAATGATTGCTCAGATTCAGCATCATCAGGAGTTGGTTCGCTTATTTGTCCTACATTTGCATGATGGTCATGTAAACCTTGCTGGAGTGAACTTCACCTTGACACCATAGACTATTTCTGAGGCAACCGGGATACCAAAGATAGGTGAGGAGTGGAATAAGAGACAACAGCGGGATAGAGCATATTATGAACCTTACATCAGGTCTGGATATTTGAGGCAGCTCAGCAGGGTATTCCCGTTCCGATTTTTGAAGGAGTCCTATGCGCCATTAATGAAACTCATCATTAGATACTTCAGCTGTGAGGGTAGATTCTCACGCCTTTATGCATACCATATCAGACTTTTGATGCATTTCACGAGAGTGAGACTGATGAATATTCCATACTTCATGTGCTGTAACATAGAGCGGATGACTACCCTTGTGCAGAAGAAGACTCCAGAGCAGCAACATAACAACATTTATCATTATGCACTGATTGAAATCATTGTAGTACATCAGCTTGGATTGCAGGGCATCGCATGGGATGAGTTCATTTACCGTGACTTCTTTGCAACCGCCTAGCCTCCTCCCGAGATTGTTCATGATGAGGGAGAGCCTTCACATAAGTTTGAGGTTCCAGAGACTGAGCCTATCAGTGCCCCAGTGTGTGTTACATATCAGAGAGGCCACAGAGCCTTATTTGCAGCAGCATGACGAGTACTATCTCCACCAGGGGTGGGAGGGGTCTCGTTACCTTCATCAGCAGCGCGAGTACTATCTCCACTTGGCATGGAAGGGGTCTCGCCTTTGACATCAGCACAGGTACAGGACCGAGGCAAGAGGCCTATGCACGATGAGGGCCCTTCAGGAGGCCAAAACACTGATTTTATACTCATTGATGTTGATTCGAGCTCTCCCAACTCAAAGCTGAAAGAAATCATCCAGGAGAAAAAAGCTGAGATCGACACACTAAACGAGAAATTGCAGAGAGCTCAGTGGGTTATAAATTACTTGGAGCAGCGGAATAAACAACTGGAGGATCAGCACACACTCATGGAGCTGCAGAGAATCCGCGAAGACCGAGAATTAGACCGGAAGAGACCAGGTGACATGACACCATTTGAGCGAGAGACTTGCCTTACGAGAGTCAACATTCATCTGGAGAAGCTGTTGGAAAAGGTCAATAGGGACAAAGACATGTTCAGACACATGAAGAATCACTATTGGGCCCGCACACACGTTTGTAGAGCTAGGATGAAGATCCTGAAGGCGAGGTTGAGGAGAGCACTGAAACATCGGAAAAGGCCGGATCCACTCCGAATCTTGGCCAAAGGTTCCTTGGCTGAGCATGATACATGATGGGAGACCTTCACTTCGAATTTCAGCAAATTTGGAGTAAATTTTGTCATTTTTGAAAATTTTGGTTGCAAAACAGGTTTTTTTGCCCGACGCGTCGCGCCATCCGACGCGCGCTTATGATTGGGACATCTTCTGGAAGAAAACTTGATATTTTTGGGTTTTTTATGGTAAATTATGCATGCTCAGGAATGGATGAGAGATTTCATGAAGTTCTGGGTGGTCTTAAAGGTCAAAAACACTCCAAAAATGGCCTTTCTGCCACTTTTTGCACCAGCAGGAACCAGTCTTGGGAGATTGCCGTTTTGGAGGGGCAAATGACATCCAAATTGAAAAATTACACTTGTTTTGGATAGCAGAAATCCAGGGCTTTCCAACGAGCTATCATGAGATTAATTTGGACTTTAGGAAGTGCCTAAAAAACAGGATCAAAGTGGCGTGGCGCATTGAGTTTTCTGGCGCGGCGCATAGAGGAATTTTGCCCAATTTTCACTTTTCAGCTCAGAAATTCGGCCAGTTTGACTAGTTTCACTTTTGGATGTAATTATTGATCTATCTTGATGTAATTTTGTATCTATGATGTAAATTTGGCATGTTTTTACTTATTTTGGAGGATTCATTCACTAAAAAGTGAAAATTAAGTTAATGGATCAGTTTCCTAGCATATAGAGGCAAGTTGTTTGGTTGCCTAGATTTCAGTTCCATGTTTAGAATTGGTTGAAACAGCCCCTAGAAGGATGAGCTCGACCCCTAGAGGCATGGGAAGGGGTTAGGATGGTCTATATATTGTATTTTCTGAGTCCTTTTCAGGGTTGGACTCTTGGGAAAAGTTTGGCACCTCATTGTATATCCATTTTCAATTTTTGGCAAAGGAAAGACCAGAGTTTTGCAACACTTGTTGGGATCCTTGTGGCTCTGAGTTTTGATGATGTTTTTCTTCATGTATCTGTAATTTTTATTGATGTTTATGTATGCCATTTCCCTTCTCTTTGCTTCTGGATTAAACAAATGAGTAACTAAGGTAGAATTCATTAGTTTGCTGGTGCTCTGCCTTAAAATTTTGTTTAGTTTTATATGTTTTCGTCAGTTTGAAGAGGATCCTTGCACCTTCTTTCCCTCTTCAGCTCCTCAATAATATTTTCTATCCATTCACTAAATCTAAGACATCAAATTCATTTCCTTCCCTGCCCCAACTTGAACTCTGCAAGAATTTGGCCTCATCCCCAAGCCCAAAAATTGTCTTTCCCCTTTTTCCAACAAAACCCCAAAAAATCAAAATCAAACCCTCCTATTTGTTTATCTAGCCTAAGATCAGTTGTTTTTTTAGTCATCTCAAGCACCTTTGAATATTTTCATTGAGATTGACCCGGAGAGAGCCCTCTCCTGTCCTCGTAGGGCTAGCTACGAGACTGAGCGTGGTTTGGTGTTGTCCTTTTTCTGCCTTACTTCAGCCTGAGGTGGATTTGGGAGCTAACATAGTGGCGACTCCCCTGGGGAAAAATGGTTTGCTTGTTGGTGTTATTTTTTTCATAAGTTACAGACGGAGCCTGAAGTTACGCCAGGTAGCTTTCGAAACGCTTTTGCTTTGCATTAGCGGAAGTAGATAAACGCTGCTTCAGTCAATCTCCGGTTTAGCTTGTGAACGTGACATTTGACTTGTGAATTACCCCAGTATATCCGATCGTTCTGGAATTTTTGGTGATTAAGTCTAGAATTTGATAGGCTGAATAGATCGGTTTTGTCCTTTGATTTTTGAATAGATCAACACACTAGCTTCCAAAAGACATACAAGAGCTAATCCCGATCTTGATCCGCCTCCAGTGTATGAGAATCCCAATCTGATTTCAAGAATCCTCTATCAAGAAAGTCCCGTGATTCCTTTGTTTAAATCTCATTCATGCCCGACTGTATTTGAGTTCCTTGAAGATATTGAGTTTGATGATCAATTCGAGTTGTCGTTGTTTGAAACTAAATCTGAAAGTGCTACTGGTTCTACTGTCATAAATCCCGAGTTTACCAAGTATCTTGAGATTGAACAAGCTAATAGATCTATTGATAGTTACATCTTGAACATCCAAAACTCTATTGTGGCAAAGAATATTCCTGAGTTTATCGAATATGCTTCTGAAACTCTTGGTCCATCAACAGTTACTTCTGATTCACAAGTTCACGCTGAATCTTCTTTCATTCCTACCATTCCCGTGCAACCATCTATTTCTGATCAGCAGTCTGCAGTAGTTCCTCCTCCATCTCCACCACATACACCTCATACACCTACTGCTCGTACTCCACCCGTTTCTCCAAGACAGATCATAAATCCACCAAGAGCAATGGATGCTAGATTCGCACCTCTTGTCTTGCCCCAGAACTTGGATCCCATGCCCGCTGATTATCAGAGTAAAATCCCTTTGTTTGATGGTACTCCTCAAAGTGTGCCCGCTCAACAGCATATTGATAGAATGACAGACTTTTTTGACCTCCATGAAATTGATGAAGAGAATGTCACCATGAGATTTTTTGTGCAAACTTTTGGAGGTGAGGTACGCAAGTGGTTTAGAGCTTTGCAGCCCAGAAGTATTAATACATTAGAAGAGCTTCAGAGACAGTTTCTAGATCGGTGGGAAATGAAAAAATATCCACTTCAAATCACTTCTGAATATACCAAGATCAAGCGCAATCCTGGTGAGTTCGTCCAAGATTATATTATCAGATTTAATGGGGTTTATAATGCAATTCCTGATGATTTGAGGCCTTCTAAGAAGTCAGATTTGTTAAAATTCCTGGATGGTTTTGATCCGGAGATGGCCTATTCATTACGAGATAGAGATCCGCCCACCTTAGAGGATATGCATAAGATTTCCGTGAGTGTTGAGGCAAATTTGAATGACAAGAGAGCTAGATTGAAAGCAGAGAAGAAAGTTGTGATAAAGGAAGAAGCTTCTACATCTACATCAGATCAGCTACTTCGCAAGGTGGAAAGAATGATTGAAAATCTCACACTTGATAAGCCCGAACCGCACATTCGAAATCCCAACTTTTGTGGTCAGCAGCAGCCACAATTCAGGATTAAACAACGAGAACAGTGAGCACAAGAACTAGCAGTCCAGCAACAAGTAAAGACACCTCTTCAGCAGAATTTTGTTGGTCAGGATTCAGATGATGAAGATGATGTAGTAGGAGAGGAAAATAATTTCTTTACTCCTGATGATTTGCCCATTTATATCACCGAAGATGAGGAATATGTAGAAAGTTCAGCGGTACAAAGAGATGAGGATTTTATCTTGGCTAATGATGCAACTCTTGAGGAAGAGTCGGATGAGTATCAGAGAGGTTATATGAATGCATTGTCAGCCCAGTAGAAGCAATATTCTCTCAGAAATAGAGATGTGCCTGTCAATCCAATCCAAAAGAGAAAGGAAGTTTCAGCACCTAAAAACGATTCACCTGTTGCACAAAGGAAAGCAAAAGAGATAGTTGATCCCGCTGCCACCAAGTCATCATCAACAGAAAAATCAAATCAGCCAATTACAACGAGGGAGAAGGCTAAAAAGAAAGATGTTCCAGCCAAAGAGATTGAAAAGACTTCAGCCTTTAGTTTGGAGAATGAGATTTCTGAATTAAAGGTATCCATTCCCTTGACTGAACTAATGAGGAACAACAGTTATAAAGGTCAAGTTTCTAGAATTTTGAATTTCGATCCCATGTCTGATATGGTGAATATTGAAGATGATCAACCTGAATTGATATTTGGACCAGCTTTAGATGGTGAGTCTCCAGACAACGAAGTGCCTCCTTTTTATATCAGTCTTCGATTGCATGAGTTTGTATTGCATAATGCCATGTTCGATTCCGGTGCTTCCCATAATCTTATGCTGAAAGCGATCATGGAGAAGTTGGGTTTAGAAATAACTAGGAAGTACCATGATCTTTATTCATTTGATTCTAGCAGAGTGAGATGTATTGGGCTCATTAAAGACTTGGTTGTAAGTTTGGATTAGATTCCTACAAAGAATGTTTTGATGGACGTTGTTGTAGCAGACATTCCTCCGAGATTTGGTATGTTGCTTTCCAGATCTTGGGGAGCAAAATTGAAAGGGACATTACAATTATATTTCTCCTATGCAATGATTCCCATGTTTGGCCAAATGAGAAAGTTGTACCGGGAACAAGAAATGAAGTATATGATTACAACCAAGGAGAAACCGGTCAATCATCCAATTAATTATGTACATACAGATTTAGAGTCTTTTGTTTTGTTTTCCGATAGTTTCAATGATGTAGATAGTCAATTAGTTCAAGCAGAAGATATTCCAGAGATTACCGAGAATTTCAGAGAAGTTTTGCAGAAAGAAAGGAAACAACCGGAAAGCACAATTGAGCAATTAGCTAAAGATAGTGGACAACAAGCAGAAAAAACAGAGCTAGCACAATTTCAGCACTTAGAGGATGATGAAGAGGGTCTATGGACCATGGATTTCGATGGTGCAGTGGGAAATGATGGTGCTGGAATTGGTATTTGGGTACGCAGTCCTTTTTCCGCTCCAAACAAGGTACCGAGCAATGTATGGGTATGTTCTTACAAATTAGCATTCGATTGTTCGAACAATGAGGCTGAGTATGAAGCTCTGATTGTTGGCCTAAAAATTCTTAGAAAGCTGAATGCTAAGAGAATTGTAGTCTATGGCGACTCCGAATTGGTGATTAAGCAAGTAAAGGGTGAATATAAAACGAAGCATCCCCGGATGCGGGCTTACCGTAATGCTGTTCTGGATATTTTGAAGCAGTTTTCAGATTATACTTTGACTTGTATTCCTCGCATTCAAAACGGAATTGCAGATGCACTTGCTAAGGCAGCAAGTAATTTGAAGATCCCAATGAATTCAAGTAATAAGTTCGAAATCCATGTGAAGCACCGTCCTACCGTCCCGGATAATCAAAGATGTTGGCAAGTTTTCCAAGATGATGATGAGATTAATGATTTTCTGCAAAATAAAGGGAATTTCAAAGATAACTCAATTGATGTAGAATATGATGATGGTGATGATGTTCAAGTCAATCAAATGGAAGTGTTGCAGCTGAAAGATAACGTTATTCCTAAAGGTTTGATACCTTTAGAAGAGCTCTTCGATCAGGATGATGTGGCCAAGAAACCAACCTTACGGCCAACTGAAAAAGGAGTTGAAGATGTAAATATTGGGACAGCTGAAGACCCCAAGATGGTAAAGTTATCCAAATCATTGCCACCAGAGGTAAAAGCAAAATATGTGAGTTTGTTGTCTTCATTTTCTGATGCTTTCGCTTGGGATTATTCAGATTTAAAGACGTATGACACCAATATAATTCAGCACACTATCCCAATCAAGCCTAATCAGAAGCCTTTCAGACAAAAGCTAAGAAGAATAAATCCGAAGTTGCTACCATTGATTGAGAAGGAGGTAAACAGGTTGTACAAAGCAGGAATCATTGTTCCCATCAGATTTTCTGATTGGATTTCCAATTTAGTGCCAGTGTGGAAAAATATAGGTGAGATTCGATTGTGTATTGATTTCCGAAATCTGAACAAGGTGTCATTGAAGGAAAATTATCCATTGCCTAAGATGGATCATATATTGCAGCGAGTAGTTGGAGCATCTCGCATGTCACTACTCGACGGTTATTCTGGATATAACCAAATTTTGGTCCATGAGGACGACCGTGACAAAACAACGTTCACCACTCCGTGGGGAACATTCCACTATGCCAAGATGCCATTCGGTTTGAAGAATGTTGGCGCGACTTTCCAGCGGGCGATGGACATGGCTTTTGCGAATGAGAAAGATGTTTTCCTTGTTATATACCTTGATGATTTGATGGTTTTTTCCAATTCAGATGAAGAGCATATGTATCACTTGAAATTTGTTTTTCAAAAGTGCAGAAAATATGGTGCCTCACTTAATCCTAAAAAGAGCTTGTTTGCCATGGATGAAGGCAAACTACTTGGTAACATTATTTCAAAAGATGGCATTCGTATTGATCCAGCACGTGTGGAAGCAATTCAGCAAATTGACCCTCCCAGGAACAAGAAGGAGATTCAGTCTTTTAATGGTAAGATGAACTTTTTACGCCATTTTGTCCCTAACCTTGCTGAACATTTAAGAGAAATAACAAACATGATGAAAAAGGACAGCAAAGTGAAGTGGACTGAAGAGGCGGTAAAGTCCTTTAATTTGGTGAAGTTGGCACTATCTTCAGCTCCGGTGTTAATCAGCTCGGATTACACCCAATATTTTATTTTGTTTTCCTTTGCTTTAGAGCATACCATGGCAGCTGTGTTAATGCAGAAAAGAGATGGACATGAGAAGCCCATAGCGTTTTTCAGTCAAACTATTAGAGACGCAACCTTGAAGTATAACATCATTGAGAAGCAAGCTCTGGCACTAGTAAAAGCATTGAAGGATTTCCGGGTATACATTTTGCATTCTCATATTTTAGCTTATGTTCCTAACGCTGCCGTGAAAGATGTTTTAGTACAGACTGATCCGGAAGGAAGACATGGCAAGTGGATTGCAGCTTTGCTGGAATATGATGTGGAAATAAGGCCCACGAAGCTTATCAAGGGACAGGGGTTGGCGAAACTTATGGCTGAATCGAATTTGCACGCATTAAACATAAATCTGATTGCTGCTATGTCTGATGAGGATGAGGAGAATTCGCCACTTCAGGTATCGGAAATGTTTGTTGCTTCCCCATGGTATTCAGATATCATGTATGTTCAAAATTTGTCATCACCGCCCGGCATGACTAGAAACAAAGGTAGAACTTTGAAACTGAAGGCTGCAAAATTTTGTATTTTGAATTCTGCACTTTATTGGAAAGATCCAGGTGGTGTTTTATTGAAATGTTTGGTGGAGGAAGAAGCGAAGAAGGTAATGGAGGATTTCCATAAAGGAGACTGCGGGGGTCATCATTTTTGGAAAACAACTGCCAATAAGATTATGAGAGCAAGGTACTATTGGCCGACATTGTTTGCTGATGTGTATAAAATAGTCAAAGGCTGCCATGAGTGCCAGATTTTCGAAGGAAGACAAAAATTACAGCCTTTGCCGCTCAAACCTATTGAGGTAAGCGCCCCTTTTCAGTAGTGGGGTTTGGATTTCATTGGGGAGATCCATCCTCCTTCCTTAGGATAGCATAGATGGATTCTAACAACCACCGATTAATTCACGAAATGGATCGAAGCAGTTCCCACAAGGCAAGCCACCGATTCGGTAATCATTTCTTTCCTTGAGAACAATATTTTGTCTCGTTTTGGTTGCCCGAGTAAATTGATCACTGATAATGCAGTAGCTTTCAAATCAAGAAAGATGATTGAGTTTTGTGCTGAGTATAAAATTATTTTGGGGCATTTCAACCGCCTATCATCCGCAAGGCAACGGTTTGGCGGAATCTTCCAATAAATCTCTAGTCAACATCATTAAAAAGTTGCTGGACATAAATAAGAAGAGTTGGCATAAGAAGCTGGTAAATGCACTATGGGTTGATCGGGTGAGTCAAAAGAAGTCCATTGGTATGTCCCCCTTTGAGTTAGTTTATGGAGTGGATACAGTGTTTCCTACCTCTCTTGCTGTTCCGGTGGTCAAGCTTCTTCAGGAAGCTGGTAGTGAAGAAAGCCATATGCAGAGAAGGATAAATCAGATGATTCATTTGCAGCAAACGAGAGAAGAGGTTTTCCAGAACACATTCAAGTTGCAGGAGAGAATCAAAAAGATCTATGACAGGAAAGCGAAGGCGGATAAATTCCAATTGGAGGAAGTGGTACTGAAGTGGGATGCTAGGAATGAGGACAAAGGTAAACACGGTAAGTTTGAAAATCTCTGGAAAGGTCCATTCAAGATTACAACATATCAAGGTCAGAACGCCTTTCTTTTGAAGGAGATGAACGTTGAAGACTGTCCAGGAGGGCCGGTCAATGGTCTGCTGCTTAAGCGGTACCATTTCTAAGATGTTTTCTGCTGATCATATTGTCATTGTACATATCATGTATTTAAATTTCATTGTAAGTGTGCATTGTAGTCTTTTCTTCAGTTTGGGGCCCGAAGTGAAGGCTATAATTCTAAAGAAGGATTTCAGTTTTGGTTTGAGTCTGCTTAGTCGGTTTGGTTCAGTCATTTCTGTTTTAAAGGTTGAGTCAGTTTGAGTTAAAGTTTCAGTCAAATAAATTCAGTCAACAATCTTGAGTTGTTTTGTCAAAATAACGGACTCCATAGCCCAATGGATGAAGGCACTGGTCTGCTCTCCCAAAGATCTGCCGTTCTTGGCACCTCCCAGGAGCTACCATCCCCATTGGAGCCAATGTTAGAGTCGGTCTTTACATCCCTCCGTCAGAGATCATTTCTCTTATTGCATTTCATTTTTAGGTGTCTCATTTCATTCATTCATCTACATTTCGTTAGGTGCATGCCATTATCTGACGGAAGGGTCTCTTCACGAGTTTCCCTCATGTTTGTACCTGCTGGGTTTGGTCAAAATTTATCAAAATTCATCAAAGTTCAGTTCATGTCATTTACAGGCATAGATGGTATTTTGGTCAAAAAAGAATCATTTCACTTTCTAGGTCTAGGGTTTGGTTTTAAGAAATGTTAAATAATGCCCGTAGGCCATGAGGATGTCTTCAATAAGTTTTCATTTCAAGATCTTCATCGTCAATAATGCTCGAGGATGTTTCTTCTTCAAAACTCTATTTTGAAGAAGAAATCGTCAAATTTGTTTTTGTAATAAATCTGTATTTTAAAGTTTTTCCACCATGAAGTACTTCAAAAGCAGACTCTGGTCTTCCTTTTCCGAAGTTCAATGCCACCATCCCTGCAAATATCAACCAAGAAAAGCCATCATTTCAAGCCAAAAATCAAAAGGAAATTTGAAAAACAGAGTTATATTAAAAGTGAAAAATGTCAATTTTGAAAAATTACAAAGTGGGTCTTTACAAAGAGAAAATCAAAGCCATGACTCTATATAGATATTCCAAATGTTTATCAATTTCATTTGCATCCAAGAAGATCGATTGAAGTCGATTTGAGTGGTGAGAGGGCGAATTGTCATTTCAAAAATCAAGATTGTGTTTGCAAGTCTGCGCGGCGCATTGGGTAGGAGTGCGGCGCACACAGGCTGCGCGACGCATTGGGCGGTTTGCCACAGTGCAATTTTCCTCTGGCGCGGTGCACCCACACGACGCGGTGCACTGGGCTTGTGCGCGGCGCACAGAGCCTCCAAGGCCAAATTCATTTCCGCTCCATAAAAACTCAATTCGATTCAACTCATTTTTCTCCAAGTAAGTTGACAAAGCCTGTTCAGTGATTTTAGTCATGTGTGGTGTGGTTTAGAGGCAAAGACATTGGATTTTGGTTGGTGAAAGAACAAACCCTATATTCATATTAAAATATGCTCCCTAGGGTTTGAAAAGAGGTGTTGAAATTTGATTATTGGTGCTTAAAACTCCCACCCCATTTTCATTTGTGCTCTCATTACTGTTATCATATTGTTATCATAATCCCTTCTCCTATTCCCGCTGTCCCATATCCCTTATACCCTTTGTTCCCATGTTTTAATCCTCAAACCTTATCACCTTCCATCACTTCCCTCCCTTCATATCATTGATAAAATCCTCATTTCCAAAAAATTCAAGGCCTATCTCTACATCCTTGATTTCACTTAAGTATATCTTGTCATTGCACTCCTATCCATAAAAATTACCCCCATCACTATCTCCCACTCCCATATCACTTATAAAGTCTCCAAATCCCGAATTCCCTCAAGCTGTCCAGTGACAGTCCTTCCACTCCAAATTCAATTGACAGTATATTGTATACATTGTGATATTTCCTCACAGTCCCCTATTTCATATGTGGCACATTTGGTATTGAAAGAAAAACTCTTGTTTTCACCATACATATCAGTATATACTTGTCAAACACCTTGTTTTCAGCACCATGTCAGAGACAAATTCATCATATGAGCAGGGATATGAGAAGGACAATGATTCAACCACCGAGCTAAATGTACCGAGGAGGTCTCATAAAAGTGGCAGGCACGTCAGGGAGGAGCCCACTTATTTGGCTCAATTGCAGGCCTGCCCGCTTGCAATGACATGCTTTCAGCAACATTCATGTTTTTGGTATTGTGAAATGATTGCTCAGATTCAGCATCATCAGGAGTTGGTTCGCTTATTTGTCCTACATTTGCGTGATGGTCATGTAAACCTTGCTGGAGTGAACTTCACCTTGACACCAGAGACTATTTCTGAGGCAACCGGGATACCAAACATAGGTGAGGAGTGGAATAAGAGACAACAGCTGGATAGAGCATATTATGAACCTTACATCAGGCCTGGATATTTGAGGCAGCTCAGCAGGGTATTCCCGTTCCGATTTCTGAAAGAGTCCTATGTGCCATTAATGAAACTCATCATTAGATACTTCAGCTGTGAGGGTAGATTCTCACGCCTTTATGCATACCATATCAGACTTTTGATGCATTTCACGAGAGTGAGACTGATGAATATTCCGTACTTCATGTGCCGAAAAATAGAGCGGATGACTACTCTTGTGCAGAAGAAGAATCCAGAGCAGCAACATAACAACATTTATCATTATGCGCTCATTAAAATCATTGTAGTACATCAGCTTGGATTGCAGGGCATCGCATGGGATGAGTTCATTTCACGTGACTTCTTTGTAGCCCCTCAGCCTCATCCAGAGATTGTTCACGATGCAGGTGAGCCTTCACATCAGTTTAAGGTTCCTAAGATAGAGCCTATCAGTGTTACAGTGTGTGTTACCTATCAGAGAGGTATCAGAGCCTTATTTGCAGCAGCACGATGAGTACTATCTCCGCCCAAGGTGGAAGGGGTCTTGTTATCTTCGACAACAACGCGAGTAATATCTCCACATGGTGTGGAAGGGGTCTCGCCTTCTACATCAGCACAGGTACAGGACAGAGGCAAGAGGCCTATGCACGATGAGGGCCCTTCAGAAGGCCAAGACACTGATTTTATACTCATCGATGTTGATTCGAGCTCTCCCAGCTCAAAGCTGAAAGAAATCATCCAGGAGAAGAAAGCTGAAATAAACACACTAACTGAGAAATTGCAGAGAGCTCAGTGGGTTATAAATTACTTGGAGCAGCGGAATAAACAACTAGAGGATCAACAGACACTCATAGAGTTGCGGCAAATTCGTGAAGACCGTGAATTGGCCCGAAAGAGACCAGGTGACATGACACCATTTGAACAAGAGACTTGCCTTACGAGAGTCAAAATTCATCTGGAGAAGCTCTTGTCGAAGGCAAATAGGGAAAAAAACATGCTCAGACACATGAAGAATCACTATTGGGCCCACACACACGTTTGCAAAGCTAGGATGAAGATCTTGAAGGCGAGGTTGAGGAGAGCACTGAAACGTCGGAAAAGGCTGGATCCACTCCGAATCTTGGCCAAAGATTCCTTGGCTGAGCATGAGACATGATGGGAGACCTTCACTCCGAATTTTAGCAAATTTGGAGTAAATTTTGTAATTTTTGAAAATTTTGGTTGCAAAACAGGTTTTTCTGCCCGACGCGTTGCGCCACCCGACGCGCGCTTATGATTGGGACATATTATGGAGGAAAAATTGATATTTTTGGGCTTGTTATGGTAGATTATGAATTCTCAAGAATGGCTGAGAGATTTCATGAAGTTCTCGATGGTCTTAAAGGTCAAAAACACTCAAAAAATGGCCTTTCTGCCACTTTTTGCACCAACAAGAACCAGTCTTGGGAGATTGCAGTTTTGGATGGGTAAATGACATCCAAATTGAAAAATTCCACTTGGGTTGGATAGCAGACATCCAGGTATTTCCAACGAGCTATCATGAGCTCAATTTGGACTTCAGAAAGTGCCCCAAAAACAGGCTCAAAGTGGCGCGGCGCATAGAGGAATTTTGCCCAATTTTCACTTTTCAGCTCAGAAATTCGGCCAGTTTGACTAGTTTCACTTTTGGATGTAATTATTGATCTATCTTGATGTAATTTTGTAGCTATGATGTAAATTTGGCATGTTTTTACTTATTCTAGAGGATTCATTCACTAAAAAGTGAAAATTAAGTGAATGGATCAGTTTCCTAGCATATAGAGGCAAGTTGTTTGGCTGCCTAGATTTCAGTTCCATTTTTAGAATTGGTTGAAACAACCCCTAGAAAGATGAGCTCGACCCCTAGAGGCATGGGAAGGCGTTAGGATGGTCTATATATTTTATTTTCTGAGTCCTTTTCAGGGTTGGACTCTTGGGAAAAGTTTGGCACCTCATTGTATATCCATTTTCAGTTTTTGGCAAAGGAAAGACCAGAGTTTTGCAGCACTTGTTGGGATCCTTGTGGCTCTGAGTTTTGATGATGTTTTTCTTCATGTATCTGTAAGTTTCATTGATGTTTATGTATGCCATTTCCCTTCTCTTTGCTTCTGGAGTAAACAAATGAGTAACTAAGGTAGAATTCATTAGTTTGCTGGTGCTCTGCCTAAATTTTTTTTTTAGTTTTATATGTTTTCGTCAGTTTGAAGAGGATCCTTGCACCTTATTACCCTCTTCAGCTCCTCAGTAGTCTTTTCTATCCATTCACTGAATCTAAGACATCAAAGTCATTTCCTTCCCTGCCCCAACTTGAACTCTGCAAGAATTTGGCCTCATCCCCAAGCCCAAAAATTGTCTTTCCCCTTTTTCCAACAAAATCCCAAAAAATCAAAATCAAACCCTCCTATTTGTTTATCTAGCCTAAGATCAGTTTTTGTTCTAGTCATCTCAAGCCCCTTTGAATATTTTCATTGAGATTGACCCGGAGAGAGCCCTCTCCTGTCCTCGTAGGGCTAGCTACGAGGCTGAGCGTGGTTTGGTGTTGTCCTTTTTCTGCCTTACTTCAGCTTGAGGTGGATTTGGGAGCTAAAAGGATCCATTACATGCAATACCATGGGTTGAAAACCATGGGTGCACAATACCATGTGCCCCAAAACCACTAATATTTACCCTAGTCAACATTGACTCTATCCTGAGTCAATTTTACCTAACAAGTGCACCAAATTTCGCTCTCGCAAAGAGAAAAAAAAAATGAAATGGATGTTTTGAAGAAAAGCGTGGAAGCTAAGATGGATGGTTTGAAGAAAGGCATGGAAGCTAAGATGGATGGCACGTAAGTTAATATGGATGGCATGGAAGATGTCATGGAAGCTAAGATGGATGACATGGAAGAAAATATGAAAGACAACATGGAGAACATGAAGAATGATCTAAAAGAAGACATGGAAGGTTTGACAAAGTTGATACAAGAAATGTTTCCTAATGCCGAAAAGATAGTAGAGGAAACTCATGATGAGAACAAAATAAATGTTAATCATGATTTCATAAACTCTAATGTTGGATGGAAGAACCACCGTATTCCAAAGATGGATATGAGGAATTTTGATGGCAAGGATCCCGTAACATGGATACTATAGATGGAGCAATATTTTTATCTCAATAATGTGCAAAACACACAAAAGGTACGCATTTCAACTTTACATTTAGAACAAAATACATTTGTATGGTATCGATGGCTTTTCTCCCATAAAAAAATTGTCACTTGGTCATTTTTTATGGAGGAAATGATAGCACATTATGAGGATACAAAGAACAACACCTTCTTTAGTCAATTGATAAATCTCAAACAAAAGGGTTAAGTGGTGGAGCACATTGAGCACTTCCAAAAATTGAATATAAGGGTAACTAATATTCCAGAGGAACACAAGATTGATGTCTTCATAGCGACTTTAAAGGATAACATCCAACATGAAGTTCGTGTTTGGGAACTTGATTCATTGGAGATGGCATTCAGGTTGGCAATAAAAATTGAATGTAAAATTATGGCGACAAGGAAGCCTACCACTCACATCTATAAATATGGAAGTGTTGCTACTCCTAGAATTCCAAAACCTACAAGGTTGACACCACAACAGTTGGAAGAAAAAAGAGCACAAGGGATTTGCTACAGTTGCGATAGAAAATACAGTAAAGGTCATAAGTGTGCTGAGAAGAAATTATTTTAAATAGATTGTGAAGAGGAGGAAGAAAATGAATAAGAATTTTCAAAAGAAGAGGATATACACGAGGAACCAACACTAGAAGAAGAAGAAATCAGTCCGATCATATCGTGTAATGCATTGGTAGGAATTAACACTCCTCAAACTCTCAAGATAGAAGGACATATCAAGAAGAAAAAGGTAATAGTGTTGATTGATTTGGGTAGTACCCATAATTTTATTCATTGTAAGGTAGCCAAGGAATTGAATTGTTTCCTATACCCAGCACCAGAATTTCAAGTGATGGTTTCAAATGGAGGAACTATAAATTTCTTTGGAAAATGCCATAATATCAAGCTAGCCATGGGGAAATATGTATTGAATAGTCCAATGCTTCGCATGCCAATGGGAGGTGTTGATGTTGTACTAGGAGTACAATGGTTACAATCTTTGGGGACGATAACTTTTAATTTTCAAGAACTTTTCTTAAATTTTTTTTCGGAAGGAAAGGAAATAAAATTACGGGGTATCGCAGGGAAGACAAGATATATAATAAGCTCTAATGTCATGACAACTCTTATTAATAAATAACAATGAGGCGTAATTGCACGTATGCTCAGTAGAAGTTCCAACATCAAAATCATCTATTTCTCCAGATCTCCAAAAATTCTTGGACAATCATTCCAAGGTGTTTGAAACTCCCAAAGGACTCCCACCTATTCATGATCATGATCATGCTATTCATTTGAATCCAGGAAGTGTTCCTCCAAACATCAGGCCTTATAGATATCCTTATGTCCAAAAAAGAAAAATTGAACGTATGATTACATAAATGTTAAAGGCTGGTATAATTCAACCTAGTCAAAGTTCTTTCTCTGCTCCAGTAGTATTGGTACACAAGAAGGATGGATCATGGCACATGTGTCCAGATTATAGGGATTTTTATTGCCTAAATCCACCTCAGGCTGAAGAAGGCAGAGTTCAGGGTAACATCAAACCACGCTTAATCTGGTAGCTAGCCCTACCAGATCAGGAGAGGGCTCTCTCCGGGTCAATCTCAGCAAAGATAATCAATAAGGCTTGAGATGAATTGAAATAAAAGCTGATTTTAGGCTAGGTATATAAGTAAAAGAGTTTGATTTGATTTTGGGGGTTTTTGTTGGATCAAAGGGAAAGGCAGATTTTGGGTTCGGGGATGAGGCCTAGTTTTTGCAGAGTTCTGAATGGGGCAAGGAAGGAAATTGTTTTGATGCTTGGATTAAATGAATGGAAAGCTAAAACTGGTGAGGAGCTGAATAGGGCAAGAGGATTTCAAGAATCCTCTTCAAACAGATGAAAACATGGAAAATTAAACAAAACTCAAGGCAGAGCAAAGCGATCTAATGAATTCCACCTTTATAACTTTTTTGTTTAATTTAAGAAGAAACAAGAAGGAAAATGGTGAAAATGAAACATCAGCAAACTTACAATCATAGAGAGAAACACACCATCAAAACATAGAGCCACATGGATCCCAAAGAGTGCTGCAAACCCTGGTCTATTCCTTTGCCAAAATTGTAGAGATGAAATGTACAGTGGAGTTCCAAGCAATCCCAAGTGTCCAACCTCTGAAAATCACTGAAGAATTACAAGATATAGACAAGCCTAACTCATCCCCATGCATCTAGGGGTCGAGCTCACCATTATAGGATCTGTTTCAACCATATCTAAACTAAGAACTAGAAAATAGGCAATGAAACAACTTGCCTCTATAAGATAGGAAACTGATTCATTCACTTACATTTCACTTTTTGGTGAATGAATCTACTTGGATGAGAAAAAATGTGCCAAAATTACATCAAAGTCATGAAATTACATCAAGTTACATCAAGATTTACATGAAAAAGTCAAACTGGCCAAAACTAGGCGAAAATCTGAGCTGCTAAGTGAAAATTAGACCAAATTTCCCAATGCGCCGCGCTTAAAATCTCTATGCGTCGCGCCACTTGGAGGCTGATTTTGAGGGTCTTCCCGAAGTCCAAATTGAGTGTAGGATAGATCATTGGAAATATCTGTCTGTCTACTTTCCAACCCAAGTGGAATTTAGGAATTTGGTTGCCACTTTCCCCTCCAAAAATGAGTTTTCCCAACACTGCTTCCTCTGTGTCCAAAAATTGGCAGAAAGACCATTTTTAAGGTGTTTTTAACCCTTCAGGCAACCCAAAACTTGTCAAAATCCTTATGTAATTAATAGGCATGCATAAATTTTGATTAAAAATCTAGAAATACAAAGTTTTCCTCAAGAGGAGCTGCCAATTATAAGCGTGCGCCAAGTGGCGCTACGCGTCGGGCAGGAAAATCTGTGTTTAGGCCAAAAAAACCAAAATTTGCAAAATGTGTCCCAAATTTATTGAAATTTGGGCTGAGTGTCCTCCATTATGCACTATGCTGGGCCAAGGAAGTTTTGGCCAAAATTTGAAGTTTATTGTACTTTTTACGCTGCCTTAATTCCTTCTTGGTGCATGCAATTCAGTTGTAGAGTCACTGTCTCGGTCATAAGAAGTATCCTTCTCCATGAGAATTTGCAAGGTCTGTGTTGTCTTGTATGATAATGAGAACTTTGGTGTTTTGATTTGATTTCCAAATATATTTCAAATGGGAGGGAATATGGAGGAATGGGGTAATGAAAGTGATGGGCTATAATCAAGTGAAATGGGAAATGGGAATAATAGGAAATGAAATGACTTTAGGGATAGGGAGATAGGCTTAGGAATGACTGTAATGATGAGATAATAGTGAGGGGGAGGAAGAAAAAGGTGATGGGAATAGAATTATTGACACCAAAACAAGTTTAAAACCCTAAGGAAGCACTTCTCAATCAAGATAATAGGGTTTAGTTTTGTACTCAAATTTTTATAACCAATCTCATAATCAACACCAAGCACGAGTTATGAGCAATAGAGGAGTGGCTTTGAATTTCTCGAGCATGGAGCAACCTAAGCAAATTTTTTTGAGTAACCAGCTCCAAAAATAGAAGAAAAGAGATATCAACGCCTTAGAAATAAGCCACTTCGAGGGGGCAACCTCCAATACATTACATAAATGAACAATTCTTGGATGATACAATTTACAAAACCTCATTTCTATATATAGGAGTCCATGTGGCCATAATTTAATCCTAGTGGGCCACAATGTAATCCTAGCCGACCTAACAATAATAATTTAGGGGCACAATAATAACAAAATGGGGGTTACAAGGGTACAATAATAACAATAAGGGGGTTACACTAATAACAATAAGGGACTATACTAGTAATATAGGGACCCAACATGCCCCTCTCCTTCAAAAAAGTGTTGTCCTCAACGCTTGAGTAGCTCTGGGTGCTTCTGTATAAACTTCTCATCCTCCCATGTAGAATCTTCAGTGGGTAAGTTCTTCCACTTGACGAGATACTCTGAAATTGATCGATTTCGTAGCTGTCAAGTTCTTGTTTCCGTGACTGCTTCAGGTTCCAATATGATTTTTCCTTCCTCATCAAGTTCTGGCAATATTGTTTGAACTGGAAGATTTTCACCTATAACCTTCTTTAAGCATGAAACATGGAAAATCGGATGCACTCGTGAAGAAGCAGGAAGCTCCAATTTGTATGCCATAGTACCAATCTTTTGCAACACCTTGTAAGGACCATAGTACTTTGGCAATAATTTATTATCCTTCTTAGCTTGCTTGAGTGACATTTGTTTGTATGGTTGTAGCCGTAAAAATACCCAATCTCCTACATCAAAACTTCTCTCGCTGCGATGTTGATCTGCCTGTTGTTTCATTCGATTTTGTGCCAAATTCAGGTTATCCTTTAAGAGTTGGAGAACTTCTTGTTGATGCTCAATGTGATCTTCCATTGCTTGAACCTTCGAATTTTCCCTTAAAGATGATGTGATGGATGGTGGATGATATCCATAAAGTGCCATAAATGGGGTCATTTTTGCTGCAGTAGGGAAGGAAGTGTTATACCACCATTCAGCAAGAGGTAACCACTTGACCCATTGTGTTTGTTTATCAGATACAAAACAACGAAGATATCCTTCCAAAGATTTATTTACTATCTCAGTTTGACCATCAGATTGAGGATGATAAGATGAGCTATGAGCTAATTGAGTACCCAAACAAGAAAATAACTCCGTCCAAAAATTTCCAGTAAAAATGGGATCTCTGTCGCTCACAATAACCCTTGGGCTTCCATGTAGCTTTTGAATTCTGTCCATAAATGTAGTAGCAATCGTACTTGCTTTAAATGGATGAGATAATGCACAAAAGTGTGCATACTTGGTAAGTCTATCAACTACCACCATGATGACACTCTTTCCTTCGGACTTAGGTAAACCCGTGATAAAATCCATTGAAATCTCCTCCCAACGTTGACTTGGAATGGATAAAGGTTGTAGAAGTCCCGGGGTCTTAATTGTTTCCACTTTATTCTGCCGGCAAACCAAACATTCCGCCACAAACTTTTGAATATCAGATTTAAGGCCATCCCAAAAAAATTCTTTCTTCACCCTGTGGTAAGTTTTTAAAAATCCTGAGTGTCCTCCTAAAGGAGAAGTGTGCAATTCCAGAAGAATCTTTTGTTTTAGTTGGGAATTCTTACAAAGATATAAGCGATCTTTGTACCGTAAGGAATCATTTTTCCAACTAAATGTATCAGATATACTAGGATCTTGCTGCAACTTTTGAATGAGTGTCCATACATCTTTGTCCTTCTTCTATTCATCTCTTGCTTCGGTTATCCAATCTGGTTGGATAATAGAAATGGCACAAAGCAATGCTTCCACCTCTTCATTCTTTCTTGAGAGTGCATCTGCAACAACATTAAGCTTTCCTTTTTGTAGATTATTTCAAAGTCATAACCCAACATCTTTGTGACCCATTTTTTCTGCTCTTCTGACGATAGTCTTTGTTCCAAAAAGTGTTTAAGACTATCATGATCAGTTTTTACCTTGAAGTGTCTTCCCATTAGGGAAGTTCACCATTTCTTTAGTGCATGCAGTATTGCTAACATTTCATTATCATAAATAGGTTTCTGTAAATACTTTCCTTTGATTGGACGACTTTCAAAAGCAATGGGTCTTCCTTCCTGCATTAAAACTGCACCAATTCCATTTCCTGAGGCATCACATTCAACAATAAAGGTTTTTGTAAAGTCTGGTGTAGCTAAGACCGGTGCTAGGCACATTGCCTCTTTAAGACGTTCAAAGGCCTTAGTTGCTTCAGGAGTCCATGAAAATGCATCTTTCTTCAATAATGTTGTTAGAGGTGCTGCTATTCTCCCATAATTCTAACAAACTTGCGATAATACCCTGTTAACCCGAGAAATCCTCGCAACTTCTTTATGGTTGTGGGGACTTTCCATTCCTTAATGGCTTTAATTTTGTTAGGGTATACTTTAACACCCTCGTGAGATACAATATGACCCAAATATTCCACCTCTTGTACTCCAAAGAAACATTTGGATGTTTTTGCATATAATTGTTTCTCCTGCAATAGTTTGAGCACCCTGTCAACATGTTCAACATGATCCTTCCAAGACCTGCGATAGATTAGTATATCATCAAAAAATACGAGCACAAATTTTCTAAGGAAGGGTTTGAAAATGGAATTCATCAACCCTTGAAATGTAGAAGGTGCATTGGTAAGGCCAAAGGCATGACCAAAAATTCATAATGACCCTCATGAGTTCGAAATGTTGTTTTCAGAATATCTTCAGTCTTCATTCTAATTTGATGATATCCTGAACTAAGATCCAACTTGGTAAAATAAATTGCTCCATGTAATTCATCCAATAATTCATCAATCACAGGAATGGGAAATTTGTCTTTAATGGTGAGCTTATTGAGCTCCCTATAATCCGGACACATTCGCCATGATCCATCCTTCTTGTGTACCAATACCACAGGAGCAGAGAAAGAACTTTGACTAGGTTGAATTATACCCGCCTCTAACATTTCTGCAATCATACGTTCAATTTCGCTCTTTTGGATGTAAGGATATATATAAGGCCTGATGTTTGGAGGAACACTTCCTGGAATCAAATGAATAGCATGATCATGATCACGAATAGGTGGGAGTCCTTTGGGAGTTTCAAACACCCTGGAATGATTGTCCAAGACTTGTTGGAGATCTGTAGGAATAGATGATTTTGATGTTGAAACTTCTAGTGAGCATAATTGTGCAATTACACCTCGTTGTTCTTTCTTTAGAATATTTGTCATGAGATTAGAGCTTATTATCCTTCCTGGCTTCCCTTCAATACCTCCTAATTCAAATTCCTTTCCTTCTAAAAAAAATTTCAAGAAAAGTTCTTGAAAATTAAAAGCTACCGTCCCCAAAGATTGTAACCATTGTACTCCTAGTACAACATCAGCACCTCCCATAGGAATGGAAAGAATTAGACTAGTCAATACATATTCCCCCATGGTTAGCTTGATATTATGGCATTTTCCAGAGCAATTTATAGTTCCTCCATTTGCAACCATTACTTGACATTCTGGTGCTGGGTATAGGAAACAATTTAATTACTTGGCTACCTTACAATGAATAAAATTATGGGTGCTACCTGAATCAATCAACACTATTACCTTTTTCTTCTTGATTTGTCCTTCTATCTTGAGAGTTTGAGGAGTGGTAATTCCTGCCAGTGCATTACACAATATGGTCGGATTCATTTCTTCCTCTTCTAGGGCTGGTTCCTGGTGTATATCCTCTTCTTGTTCATTTTCTTCTTCCTCTTCACAATCTATGTAAAATAATTTCTTCTTAGCACACTTATGACCTTTACTGTATTTTATATCACAACTATAGCAAAGCCCTTTTGCTCTTTTTTCTTCCAATTTTTGTGGTGTCAACCTTGTAGGTTGTGGAAATCTAGGCATAGCAACACTTCCTTCTTTATAGAATTGAGTGGTAGGATTCCTTGTCGCCATTATTTTACATTCAACTTTTCTTGCCAACCTGAATGCCTTCTCCAATGAATCTGGTTCCAAAACACGAACTTAATGTTGAATGTTATCCTTTAAAGTGCCTATGAAGAGATCGATCCTGTGTTCCTCTGGAATATCGATTACCCTTATATTCAATTTTTGGAATTCCTCAATGTGCTGCCCCACTAAACCCTTTTGTTTGAGATTTATCAATTGGCTAAAGAAGGTGTTGCTCTTTGTATCCTCATAATGTGCTATCATTTATTTCGTAAAAATTGACCAAGTGACAATTTTTTTACGGGAGCAAAGCCATCGATACCATACAAATGTATTTTGTTCTAAATGTAAAGTTGCAATGCGTACCTTTGTGTGTTTTGCACGTTATGGAGATCAAAATATTGCTCCATCTGTAGTATCCATGTTACAGGATCCTTTCCATCAAACTTCCTCATATCCATTTTTGGAATATGGTGGTTCTTCCCGCCAACATTAGAGTTTATGAAATCACGATTAACATTTATTTTTTTCTCATCATGAAGTTCTTCTACTATATTTTCACCATTAGGAAACATTTCTTGTATAAACTTTGTCAAACGTTCGATGTCTGCTTTGAGATCATTCTTCATGTTTTCCATGTTGTCTTCATGTCATCCATATTAGCTTCCATGCCAACTTCCATGCCATCCATCTTAGCTTCCACGCCATTCATATTAGCTTCCATGCCTTTCTTCAAAACTTCCATTTCATTTTTTGTTGCTCTTTGCAAGAGTGAAAATTGTTGCACTTGCTCTTGTAATTTTGATAGGTCATGTTGTAATTCTTCATCTTCATGAGTCATAGTAGAGCCTTCTGAAGGCTTAATGGGTGTTGAATTATTTTTATGAGGCATCTTTTAGAACCCAAGACTACTATATATTCTACAATATGCCCTTGGAATCAATTCAAATTGATTCTTCAAAGAAGACTTATGCAATTTGGAAAGAAAAAAAATATACACACCTTTTTCTTTCTTTTGAGGAGCTCGATATTGAAATTGGATAATATATATGATTGCAGCACTTAAATATTTGAATTTTAGTATCAACGTAGCCCTCTGAATTATCTTTTGAATGCCACAAGTCTGACCTGATTTTGATTCTCCAAGACAAAGTTGTGTCCAATCTCCCACAATGACCTAATTATGGACTGGTTCAGTAGAGAAAACTTGTATGACTTGCCACGTGTCACTGTTTCATCCTTTGTCTCTGAAATTGATAGACAAGAAACTACAGTCCATTTACTTGGAACCAATTTTTACGGCACTCCAATCCGATGCCCAAAGAGAGATTTATTGAACTTTTCGCACGATCACCTCTTTGAGATGAAATCCAGGAGCCTAAAAAATCACTACCTTCCACAGATCATATCTCCAAAAATATTACGAACCAAGATCTGAAAATTTTTGATGAATTTCCTCAGGATTTCAGCTTCGCACCATACCAAGTTTAGATTCTGAACCTTCGTAGAAAAACATTTATAGCGCAAATTCCACGATGACCTGTTTAGGAGCCTGAAAAAATACCTAACTTCCATAGATGATATCTCCAAAAATGTTGCGAACCAAGATCTGAAATTTTTAGACAATCTTCCTCAGGATTTAGGCTTCGTACCCTAAAAATTTCAGCTTCTAAAACTTCGTAGAAAAAAAATTATAGCGAAAATTCCACGATGACCTGTTTGGAGCAGCGAAACCCTAGAATCCAAAGCTCTGATACCAAATGTTGAGTAACCAGCTCCAAAAATAGAAGAAAAGAGATATCAACGCCTTAGAAATAAGACATTTTGAGGGGGAAACCTCAAATAAATTACATAAATAAACAATTCTTGGATGATACAATTTACAAAACCTCATTTCTATATATAGGAGTCCATGTGGCCATAATGTAATCCTAGTGGGCCACAATGTAATCCTAGCCAACCTAACAATAATAATTTAGTGGCACAATAATAAAAAAATGGGGGTTACAAGGGTAAAATAAAAAAAATAAGGGGGTTACACTAATAACAATAAGGGACTATAATAGTAATATAGGGACCTAAAAAATTTGATGTTTGGAGAAGAATGGCAAAATTTTGACGTTTCGGCCCAATGCGTAGCGCCACAACCCAATGCGTAGCGCCTTTTTGTAGGAGGCTTTTGGAGGCCTTCCCAGTGTCCAAATTGAGCGTGGAATAGCTCTTTGGAAATATTATTGAGTCTAATTTCCAACCCAACTAGAATTTTTAAGTTTGGAGTTCGTTTTCCTTGTCAAAAATCAAATCTCCCAATACTGGTCAAAATGAGAAGAATGAGGCTGCCTCAAGGCAGAGTGACGTTGTAGTCAACTTTTGAAGGTCTTCCTCAACTAAAAATTGAGCTCATGATAAGTCATTGGAAAGATATTTTTGTCTAGTTATCATTTGACTCATCAAGCAAGTCATTTAGCCAACCAAGATAGGAGAAATCTTGATTTTCCCAAGGTCCCTTAAGAGGTGCATCAATTCTCCCGAGGCGAGTGTATTTTTGACATTTCTCTAAAACCATGAAACCTGTGTAAAACTTGAAGGAGGTTTTTCTTCCTTGGAATAGTTTGGACAAAATCCTCTCTCAGTTTACCCAAATTCATCTTTTATTGCTCAGAAACATCATTTTAGTAAAACCTATCCCGATGTGTGGAACAAGGGATTTGTCGAAATGAAGCGAAATGAAGGGGATAAGGGGCTTCTAAATTCTTGAGAAAATTTTGGGAAGAAGGGAGGTATGTTAGGAAGCAGGTAAAAGTGTAATTTCATAGATTTAGTGAGGGGAAGGGGTCCAAAAGGGCAAAACACAGGCCTAGCCTAGAAAATTGCCAAGTTATAGCAAGAAACTAGGGTTTGTGTGAAAATGAGGAATTTGGGGGATCTAAGTGATGGGAAGTGTTTAATAAGGTACATTAAGGATAGGGGAAGGTGTATGAACATCAGGATACAAGTTCTGTTGATGATTTGACCATCCAAGAGAAATTACCTTCAAAACCCTAGGAGAGGGAAATGAACCTTACCTAGGCACAACTGAAGCATGAACAAGGTGTAAAATGACCCTTTGGAACCTGACATGATGATGAAAACCCTCTGAATGATGGTACACTTAGCTGAATGGTGACATGGACCGAAATTTGGACAACTTTTAAAGGAGTGAAAACAAACCCTAGACCTAATACCTAGTGACCAAATTTTACTTGAAGACTCACTGAAATGACAAAATTTGACCTTGACATCTTAAAATCACCTTGTAAAAGCATGTTTGATCACTGCAGGATGGCTGCAAAGGCTGACACTAACATTGGCTCCAATGGGGATGGTAACTCCTTGGAGGTGCCAAGAACTATAGATCTTTGGAAAGCAGACAGTGCCTTCATTCATTGGGCAATGGAGTCAAAACTCAAGCTGAAATGCATGACTGAAAACTGATGACTTGATGACACAAAATGAATCTCACTCAAGTAAAAACTGACTCGATACTTAAACACAATCGACAAACTTGAAAATATGCTCAAAATGGAGC
Organism: Pinus albicaulis; assembly: GCA_034641835.2. NCBI lineage: Eukaryota > Viridiplantae > Streptophyta > Pinopsida > Pinales > Pinaceae > Pinus > Pinus albicaulis. Next base: position 257,198,834 of record CM076580.1, on the reverse strand, counting down.
TTATTCATCAAAACCTACTCTAACAGTTTCATTCATCACCTAATCAAGTGAAATGAAACAACCAGTGCAACCAAGTAAGTATTCCAGCTACTATTTGAATTCTTCGCAAGTGCTCGCTTATGAACAACACGAGAGAACTACTGAAAGGAAACTCCCATGAAAACTTGTGAACAGATCCATTGAATACTATGGATTCTCTATCCGCCTCCAAAAACACTGCATAAGGATCTTGAAGTTCATGCACACTGGGACTTAGCTCATCCAGTGGATTACTTTTCTTCTCCTCACACCGTGAATGCAATCTTTGTTTTGAGTTTTGTGACGAGACTCCTGCTAAAAATCACAAAGAGACCGGCTGCCGGATCAAGTTTATATCAAAACACATTTCAAGCTTTCATATAGTCAATGGAGAAAAAATTTGACTGCAGACATCATCCAACACATCAGCTATTGGATCGTAAAAAACTTGAAAAGACTGTTGCAACCAATTTTCTATTGGTTCCGATGAGATTACATGATTTCCTACAAGCTTCTCATTTGAATATTTACTATGCAATTTATCCTTCAAAAACTGAAATGATTCAAAACAAAATGGTACAGAATCATCTTGTATCATTTGATCGTATGTGCTAGCTTCCAAGTCTTCATCTGCAACTTGAAAATCAATGGCATTCGGGGGCTGCAAATCTGGATATGGGAAGTCTTGAACAAGGTTTTCATTGCCCTCAAAATGGTCCAAATCAAGACTTGTCGATGGTTGATTTCTGATTGCATGGAAGTTGTCTCTGATGAACTGAAACGAATCAAAACAAAAAGGCAAAGATCCTTCACTTACTTCAAAATTTGCTGCACTTTCCTCATCATTTCCATAGCTGATATGCATCTATTGACCATCGTACCTGTCGCTTTAAAGTGAACTTCCTCCTTCCACAAACTAGCTGCTGATTTGTCTGCAATATTAGCTTCTGTTTGGAGAACATAATCATCATCATACTGATCAAATTGAGGCAAATCATCAGTATAAAACACATCATCATGCATACATTTCAAATCAACAGATTTCTCTTCTCCAAGATGATCTATAAAACAATCATTATCAAATCTATGACAATTGGGATAAGAAACAAAATGTTTTGGATCAAAAACTTGTTCTTCTTCAATCATCGAGCCATGGGCTTGAACATTATACTCATTCCTTGTGGTGATCTTTTGCATCATCTCTTCCACTGCACTTATCAAAATGTCAAGCTTTACCTCTAGAGATGTCGATATCTACAGATCTATGTTTTTCATCTCTTCTTCCTTCAACTTTTCCCTTTGGATCCGCAAATGAGCCTCTACATTTACTGCACTGTTCTACATCTCTTCAAGTGTTCCAATATTCCTTTCTCTCAACTGAAACTCCATTTCCGGATCAAAGGCACCCGGGTAGTGCAAGAGAGCAGATCCAGGAGGAGGCCTTATATCAACTGACATCGAATAATAAACTTGGTTAAATCTGGCAGAAAAATGTTGTATTGTCTCCCTTGACAGTCTTTTCAGCTGGTTATACTCTTCTATAATGAAGAAAGGTTTCTGTCTGATCACCCACCTATCGAGGAAAACTTTGACGAACTGCTGGAAATCTGAGATGCTCGCATCAGGCAGGGTTTTGAACCAACTCTTCACTTGGCCTTGAAAAGAAAGAGAAAAAAGCCTAATACTAACATCCTCTTCATCAACTTCAAAAAGGTCAAGAAAAGACTCAAAATTCAGAACATGTCTCTCAGCAGTGATGTTGTCGCATTCACCATCAAATCTTGGTAGATATAGGTCATGATTTTTAGGGAAAGCATGGGATATAGGAGGTAAAATTAGAGGCTTGTATCGATCTGGAATTTTACAAGGTATAGGGGTATGTACAAATGCTGCAGAATCAGTCTTGGTCTCTTGAGGTTCATCAGTTTGAAGATGGTCATCACAAGATTCAGAAGAAAGGTCTTGATCAAGCTCAAAAGCATGCAAATCTTTGGTATTCACAATCTTCAAAGGGAAATAATTTAATGCAAGTCGAGGATATTTTCTCAAATACAATATACTTTGCAAAGCCTTCTTGACATTCTCGGGAAAAGGGAAGAAATAATTTATGACAAAGAACAAAATGTCTTGGATGAAATTCCAACTTGAATACCCGATCTTTCCATATTGTCCTTTCATGTTTTTGCTGGTTAGTTTCATCCTCTAGTGGAGTCCTTAGATCTAATCTCGAAACTGATTTAGAGTCGCCAAGTGAATGATTTCAGCCTTGCGGTGTCTGATCGTTGTCCACCATCAACAATCAGATCTGAACTTGATTACATTTTACTGAGGAAACTAGATGTTCAGTTCATAAACTAGACCAGAGATTGACTGAAGCAGCGTTCATCTACTTTCGCTAATGCAAAGCAAGAGCGTTTCGAAGGCTACCTGGCTAACTTCAGGCTCCATCTGTAGTTTATAAAGCAAATAAAAACTTTTCTTCCCCAGTATGGTGGCCACTATGTTATTGCCTAAATCCACCTCAGGCTGAAGAAGGCAGAGTTCAGGGTAACATCAAACCACACTTAATCTGGTAGCTAGCCCTACCAGATCAGAAGAGGGCTCTCTCCGGGTCAATCTCAGCAAAGATAATCAATAAAGCTTGAGATGACTTGAAATAAAAGCTGATTTTAGGCTAGGTATATAAGTAAAAGAGTTTGATTTGATTTTGGGGGTTTTTGTTGGATCAAAGGGAAAGGAAGATTTTGGGTTCGGGGATGAGGCCTAGTTTTTGCAGAGTTCTGAATGGGGCAAGGAAGGCAATTGTTTTGAAGCTAGGATTAAATGAATGGAAAGCTCAGACTGGTGAGGAGCTGAAGAGGGCAAGAGGCTTTCAAGAATCCTCTTAAAACAGATGAAAACATGGAAAATTAAACAAAACTCAAGGCAGAGCAAAGCGATCTAATGAATTCCACCTTTATAAATTTTTTGTTTAATTTAAGAAGAAACAAGTAGGAAAATGGTGCACATGAAACATCAAAAAACTTACAATCACAGAGAGAAACACACCATCAAAACATAGAGCCACATGGATCCCAAAGAGTGCTACAAACCCTAGTCTATTCCTTTGCCAAAATTGCAGAGATAAAATGTACAATGGAGTTCCAAGCAATCCCAAGTGTCCAACCTTTGAAAATGACTGAAGAATTACAAGATATAGAAAAGCCTAACTCATCCCCATGCCTCTAGGGGTCGAGCTCACCATTCTAGGAGTTGTTTCAACCATATCTAAACTAAGAACTCAAAAATAGGCAATGAAACAACTTGCCTCTATAAGATAGGAAACTGATTCATTCACTTACATTTCACTTTTTCGTGAATGAATCTACTTGGATGAGTAAAAATGTGCCAAAATTAAATCAAAGTCATGAAATTACATCAAGTTACATCAATATTTACATGAAAAATTCAAACTGGCCAAAATTAGGCGAAAATCTGAGCTGCTGAGTGAAAATTAGACCAAATTTCCCAATGCGTTGCGCCTAAAATCTCTATGCGTCGTGCCACTTTGAGGCTGATTTTGAGGGCCTTCCCGAAGTCCAAATTGAGCGTAGGATAGCTCGTTGGAAAGATATACCTGTATAGTTTCCAAACCAAGTGGAATTTATGAATTTTGTTTCCATTTGCCCCTCCTAAAATGAGTTTTCCCAACATTGCTTCCTGTGTGTCCAAAAAGTGGCAGAAAGACCATTTTTAAGGTGTTTTTGACCCTTCAGGCAACCCAAAAATTGTCAAAATCCTTAGGTAATTTATAGGAATGCATAAATTTTGATGAAAAATCTAGAAATACAAAGTTTTCCTCAAGAGGAGCTGCCAATTATAAGCGCGCGCCAAGTGGTGCTACGCGTCAGGCAGGAAAATCTGTGTTTAGGCCAAAAAAACCAAAATTTGCAAAATGTGTCCCAAATTTCTTGAAATTTGGGCTGAGTGTCCTCCATTATGCACTATGCTGGGCCAAGGAATATTTGACCAAAATTTGAAGTTTATCGTACTTTTTACGCCGCCTTAATGCCTTCTTGGTGCATATAATTCAGTTGTAGAGTCATTGTCTCGGTCATAAGAAGTATGCGTCTCCATGAGAATTTGCAAGGTCTGTGTTGTCTTGTATGATAATGAGAACTTTGGTGTTTGGATTTGATTTCCAAATATATGTCAAATGGGAGGGAATATGGAGGAATGGGGTAATGAAAGTGATGGGCTATAATCAAGTGAAATGGGAAATGGGAATAATAGGAAATGAAATGACTTTAGGGATAGGGAGATAGGCTTAGGAATGACTGTAATGATGATATAATAGTGAGGGGGAGGAAAAACAAGGTGATGGGAATAGAATTATTAACACCAAAACAAGTTTAAAACCCTGAGGAAGCACTTCTCAATCAAGATAATAGGGTTTAGTTTTGTACTCAAATTTTTATAAACAATCTCATAATCAACACCAAGCATGAGTTATGAGAAATAGAGTGGCTTTTAATTTCTCGAGCATGGAGCAACCTGAGAAAATTCGATGTTTGGAGAAGAATGGAAAAAATTTGATGTTTCAGCCCAATGCGTAGCGCCACAACCCAATGTGTAGCGCCTTTTTGCAGGAGGCTTTTGGAGGCCTTCCTGGTGTCCAAATTGGGAGCGTGATAGCTTGTTGGAAACATTATTGAGTATAATTTCCAACCCAACTGGAATTTTTCAATTTGGAGCTCATTTTCCTTGTCAAAAATCAAATCTCCTAATACTGGTCAAAATGAGCAGAATGAGGTTACCTCAAGGCAGAATGCCGTTGCAGTCAAATTTTTAAGGTCTTCCTCAACTCCAAATTGAGCTCATGATATCTCATTGGAAATATCGTCCCCACAACCATAAAGCAGTTGTGTAGATTTCTCGGGTTAACAGGGTATTATCGAAAGTTTGTTAAGAATTATGGGATAATAGCAATACCTCTAACAACATTATTGAAGAAAGATGCATTTTCATGGACTCCTGAAGCAAATAAGGACTTTTAACATCTTAAAGAGGCAATGTGCCTAGCACCAGTCTTAGCTATGCCAGACTTCACAAAAACCTTTATTGTGGAATGTGATGCCTCATGAAATGGAATTGGTGCTGTTTTAATGCAAGAAGGAAGACCCATTGATTATGAAATTCGTCCAATCAAAGGAAAGTATCTACAAAAGGATATTTATGAGAAGGAAATGTTGGCATTACTACATGAACTAAAGAAATGGCGACCTTACCTAATGGGAAGACACTTCAAGGTAAAAAGTGTTCATGATAGTCTTAAACACTTTCTGGAACAAAGACTATCTTCAAAAGAGAAACAAAAATGGGTCATAAAGATGTTGGGTTATGACTTTGAAATCATCTACAAAAAATGGAAGCTAAATGTTGTTGCATATGCACTCTCAAGAAAGGATGAAGAGGTGGAAGCAATGCTTTGTGCCATTTCTATTATCCAACCAGATTGGATAACCGAAGCAAGGGATGAATGGAATAAGGACGAAGAAGTGTGGACACTCATTCAAAGGTTGCAGAAAGATCATAGTACATTTGATACTTTAGTTGGAGAAATGATTCCTTATGGTACAAATATCGCTTATATATTTGCAAGAATTCCCAACTAAAACAAAATATTATTTTGGAATTGCACACTTCTCCTTTAGGAGGATACTCGAGATTTTTAAAAACTTACTACAGGGTGAGGAAATAATTTTTTTGGGATGGCCTTAAACCTAATATTCAAAATTTTGTGGCGAAATGTTTGGTTTTCCAGCAAAATAAAGTTGAGGCAATTAAGAACCCAGGTCTTCTACAACCTTTATCCATTCCAATTCAATGTTGTGAGGATATTTCAATGGATTTTATCACAGGTTTTCCTAAGTCTGAAGGAAAGAGTGTCATCATGGTGGTAGTTGATAGAATTTCCAAGTATGCACACGTTTGTGCATTATCTCATCCATTTAAAGCAAGTAGTTGCTACTGCATTTATGGAAACAATTAAAAAGATACATGGAAACCCGAAGGTTATCGTAAGCGACAGAGATCCCATTTTTACAGGAAATTTTTGGACGGAATTATTTTCTTGTTTGGGTACTCAACTAGCTCATAGATCATCTTATCATCCTTAATCCGATGGTCAAATTGAGATACTGAATAAATTCTTGGAAGGATATCTTCACTGATTTGTATCTGATAAGAAAGCACAATGGGTCAATGGTTAATTCTCACTAAATGGTGGTATAACAATTCCTTCCATACTGTAGAAAAAATGACCCCATTTATGGCACTTTATGGATATCATCCACCGTCCATCACATATTCTTTAAGGGAAAATTCTAGGGTTCAAGCAGTGGAAGATCACATTGAGCATCAACAAGAAGTTCTCCAACTCTTAAAGGATAACCTAAATTTGGCACAAAATTTATTGAAACAACATGCAAATCAACATTGCAGTGAGAGACGTTTTGATGTAGGAGACTGGGTATTTTTACTGCTACAACCATACAAACAAATGTCCCTCAAGCAAGCTAAGAAGGATAATAAATTATGACAAAGTGCTATGGTCCTTACAAGGTGTTTTAAAAGATTGGTACTATGGCATACAAATTGGAGCTTCCTGCTTCTTCGCGAGTGCATCCTGTTTTCCATGTTTCATGCTTAAAGAGGTTATAGGGGACAAAGTTCCAGTTTAAACAATATTTCCAGAACTTGATGAGGAAGGAAAAACCATATTGGAACCTGAATCAGTCATGGAAACAAGAGCTCGACAGCTATGAAATCGATCAATTTTAGAGTATCTCATCAAATGGAAGAACTTACCCATTGAAGATTCTACATGGGAGGATGAGAATCTTATACAGAAGCACCCAGAGCTACTCAAGCATTGAGGACAACACTTTTTTTAAGGATAGGATCATGTTAGGTCCCTATATTACTATTATAGTCCCTTATTGTTGTTAGTGTAACCCCCTTATTGTTATTATTGTACCCCTGTAACCCCCATATTGTTATTATTGTGCCCTTACATTATTATTGTTAGGTCGGCTAGGATTACATTGTGGCCCCATGGACTCCTGTATATAGAAAGGAGGTTTTTTCATTTGTATCATCCAAGAATTGTTCATTTATGTAATGTATTGGAGGTTGCCCCCTCAAAGTGGCTTATTTATAAGACGTTAATCTCTCTTTTGTTTTATTTTTGGAGCTAGTTTCATAACAAAATATGATGGATGATAGGTGGAGATGTGTGTGTAGAGGTTTGAGTACTCTTATGAGGAAGGACAAAAGAAGTGGTGGGGATTATGGAAGCAGTATGACTAGTTGACTTAATATGGGCAATCTGAGAGGTAAAAGAAGAAGCTGCTATAGTCAATGCAGTTAGTTCTATAGCTTGTTGAATGTAAGCATCATCAACGGTTGAAGTAAACTTTGTTACCAAACCTTGGAGAGTGTCAAAATCTTGGAGAAGCTGAAGAGCATATTGAATTTGTGAATAAGCTTCCCTTACTGGACTTTGTTACAGAACAAATGGATCAAATATTGTTTGGTCTGTCCAATTCTCAGATTTAGTCATGAATAAACCTTGTTCAAAGTGTAAATCAAACTGAATGTCTTGTAAGGTGACAAAGTTTTCAGGGAGGAAATTTCCTCTGTGAAGAAATATGTTACTTGTCTGACTCTCGGTTCTAGGAGTTTCTTAAAAAAATTTCAGGATTGTCCACTATAGTAGGAGGATTTGGATCCGGATGGGATCTAGTAGATATTATTTTAGGAGCCATAATTTAGATCTGAAGCACATACAAACTGATTATTTACACAAACTGAAAGAAAACCAATCTTAGAAAATACTTCTATCATATAATGCTTTTAAACGGGGTTTCTGAATTCGAATGAAATGTCCATTTTTTCAGTAGTTTTCCCCAGTATGGTCACCTCTATGTTATCATTTTAAAATTTATTATTTGCAAGAATAATCATATAGAACAACATTAAAACCACTTTGGAACCTAGGATCTAGCCCTCCTAGACTCAGAGAGGTATCTCTCTTTTAGATTTAACTTTGTTTTATGAATCTAATATTAGTCTAGTTATAATGATTGTAGTGATTGATTTTCGATTGATTGTTTGGTTGGATTAGTAGATCTATTTAAACTAATTCCATTGGGCTATGTAGTCATAAAAGGCTGGGTTGTTGCATCAAATTTTCAAGAGCATTCACAAGGAAAGCTAACTATGCTTACTCGATCATAAAACATAATGAATTATGAGATGAAAGAAATAGTGAATTCAGTAATGGTTGAAAAACAATTAAGAATTTATTAAACAAACTTCAGAAGAAAAAATTTATCTTATAAATACAGCTAGAAATAAGGTGCTTTAACAACAAATCTTAATCTTTAGATTTTTGCTTTAAAATTAGATTTAAATTATGCACTTATAGGAAATCAATGGAAAACATTAACACTGAAAAGAAATAACATCACCAGATAAATATATCTCAAGTATCTTACAAAAGGTATTTTATTATTGATGCTCCAGCTTCAAGAAAAATACAATTCTCCAATAGAAAAGTCTTACAGTCCAAGGTCCCATTGTGCTGTTGAGGATACTCATAGCTGGATACAAAAATAATTCAACAAATATTTTGTAAGTATAATCCTTCTGATCTTTCATCATCATTGTTATCCATAAGATGACAAACTGAGGTTGGGAATCTTCATTCGCTTTTATCATTGTGGAACCTGTTGTCCTGAAAATATACAAACATATAAACCATGAACAAAGTGTATTTAAACACTTCCTTTGTGTGAAACTTTACAAAATGGTCATGAATGGCATCTGCTAGGAATTGACTAAAATTAAACATAATTGAGGGTTTAGACTCTGATGAGAGTATAGACAGGAAGCCTATCATTTCTTCATCTAGCCATTGATTTGAATGGTATCCTAGTAGTTAAGAAAGGAAAATGACTATATGCCAAGTCCTATCAGGGGATGTATAAGATGGGTATGGAGGATTTTTCTTACACAAGGGGGTATCTTTAGCCATGAATAATTCAAGGTTTTTGGCCCGGCTGGAAAAATCCAACTTATGGTACAATTCTATAAGGGTTTCATAGGAAAAAGGTGTGGTTTCTTGAATAACAGGAGCTTGCATCATTTGCATGAAGGACTGGGCATTAATGGTGAAAATAACTTCTCCTGAGGGGGCAAAAACAACCCTTCAATTTATATCATAGCATGCATGACACCTTCTAATAAATTTAGGGCAACTGTGGGTTTTTGAAAATATATAATATGGTAGTTTAGTGTCCCACAACCCTATATCATTGACCTCATCAATGAGCTTATCCTCCAACCAACAATATATATAAAAAAGATCAAACTATGAAAGAGTCCCATGGATCTTAAAATCCATGTCATCCAGGGCCACATGGTCAAGGTCTATATGAGGATGAACCATTGTATTAAATGGCTCCTGCTCCTTCTTCTTTGGAGGCATGTCTGCTTGAAAATGAAATTGAGTGTGTTTTTTCAATTTGCAAGTGCATATAAGGGGATTAGAAGAAGAGGGAAGGAATAGAAAGGAATTCTGCTGATCAGAAGGGGAATTGGAAGAAAAGGGAATTGAAGAAGGGGGAGTTTCTTCTAATCTGCAGACAATTTAAAAATTTCCCACGTTCACTTGAGATTTTTAAAACCTTAACTTTTATCATCTTTTACAAAAGAAACACTGAAGATTGTAAAATTTGAAACAGGTGGGGAAAGGTACTTTTGTAGTGTGGCAGGATTTCCGTTGACATGGCGCAGACCCATTGGGTAACAACTTAATTAATTAAATGCTTAACGGGTAGTGATTGGGTAGAAGTGATAGGAATGGTGACATGGAGCAACGAGAGTGGCGGGGGATTAACGGTCAAGAGCATGGTTTTATCATGACAAAAACCACTTTTCGCAGGGGGTGTAGGCTGGTAAGCAGGAAAGCATGGGGGGCAGGGGGGGTGAAAAAAAATCAGCGATTGAGACGTAGCAAATGGGCCGGTTTTGGAAACTGCCCATTTCGGACCCCCTCGGACGTTAACTTTCGTGGGATTAAAAGGGGCCAGAAAAGAATGTGGACCGTCAGATGCAATGGTGGGGGCAGAGATGAAACAAAAGGTGGTGGGAGATTAACGATGATGGGATAGGTTAGTGGATGGTGGGGTTGGGTAAATCATATCAAATGTTGGGCGGAGTGTAAGGTTAGGGACTTAGGATATGACATACAATATGTCAAATATATTCAAAATAAACTAATACCTGAAACTTATGATCCCCTTTGTTTTTTTTTATTTTTCCTCCATAACATGAGAATACAAGAAATATTTTGAATAATGCTTTGAAATAAATTTCATGTATCTTCACATTTATTTTTCTTTCATTCTACCTACCCTTTCACATTTCTAACATTTGTTTTCTATCATTCTTTTGCAGGGTGAATTTAGGCTTGTAGACCCAATTTTTTTTTTTAATAATCCAATCTATCCTATTCTATCCCTTATTCATTCCATTGAATCAGATTAAACTGTCAAGTCAATTTTATTTCTACATAACTACTAATTTTCCAAGATTAAACTGTTTGGAAAATCCTTATTTTCTAACCTATCCAACAAAAATTTAAAATTGTTCAATCGTGTTTAGAGTGTATGATTGAACAAACTAATATAATAAACAATGGCATTTTTATTTTCAACACTTTCAATATTATTATTTTTGGGGTTTTCTTTATTTTTCTTTTCTATTTTCTTTTTTCTCTTTTCAATATACCCTCTTTTCTTTTTCTTTTTCATATTTTTTTGGAAAGCATTTGAATATTAAAAATCATGGACAATATGAAATTGCAACTATGAAATACTCAATCACCTTGAGACCCTATAATTTATAGGACCCTAACAGACCTGACCCGTATGAACATGTTTCCTTGGGCGGCCTCACACAGCACGACCCGAACAAACCGAACACGACCCACCCGAACGCATTTCCTTGGTCACCCTCACACGACCCAACACATTGTTCCTAAACCCTAAACCTGATCACACTTCTGACAAATTGTTCCTAAACGTCGCAATACCGATGTGTTGTCCCGACATGTTGCTCTTTTGACATACTCTTCTGGAACGTCGCAATTCGGACACACTCTTTCTAAGCATCGCAATTCCGACACTTGGCTCCAAAACATCGCAATTCTGACACATACTCCCGAAATGTCACAATTCCGACGCTTTTCCTTCACGTCGCAATTTGGACACTTGGCTCCTAAACGTCACAATTCTGACACTTGGCTATGAAACATCACAATTTTGATGCTTTGTCCCTAAACGTCGCTATTCCGATGATTTTCCTAAACATTTCTATTCCGAAGATACTCCCTAAACATCGCTAGAGCGATGCTTTTTGGTGGGATTAAAAAAATTGAGAAAAATTGGGGAAATTTCCGAAAATACGTCAAAAGTGTTGGAACCAAAGTATCAACAAATTGACCATATGTATTAGTGGTACCTGTCATCCCCATGAGTACCATCCAAGATCTCACATGTCTGTCGATCCTTGGAGTACTCCACCAAAAAATGTACCTTGTAATCTTGTGTGATATCCATCAAAGAGAGTGTCGTGAGCCCCCGTGATAATGCATCAACTGTTACGTTTTGCTTGCCCTTGATATACTAAATCTTAAAATCATATGATTGGATCTTACTGAACCATTTCTATTGTCTCTCCTACAATTTTTGTTGCTCCAAGAAAAATTCAAGACTGTTGTGATAAGTCTTAACCTTGAACTTGTTCCCCATTAAGTATTTCCAAAAATTAGCCAACACATGCATGAATGCTAGCATATATTTATCATATAAGAGATACAATCTCTCATGTGGCTGAATTTTTTGGCTCTCAAATGTTATGGGGTGACCTCCCTATGACAAAAATTCTTCAATTCCCTCCCTGATGCATCGTACTCCAAGAAAAATGGGCATGAAAAATATGGAAGCGCCAAAACAGGACAACCACTCATCACCCTCTTGAGGTGCTCAAATTCCTGCACCACATCAGTCCACTCAAAAGCCTTTTTCTTTGTAAAATCCACAAGGGATGCTGCTAATTGGGAAAACCCCTTCATGAACTTCCTATAATATGTACATATGCCCACGAATCCCCTCAAATCTGTCACATTCTTGGGTGTAGGCCAATCTAGGATGGCCCTAATATTCTCCTAATGCACCCATACTCCATCCTCCCCAATCACATGCCCTGGATATAATATATTTTTCAATCTGAACTCACACTTGGACATTTTTGCATACAATTACTGCTCCTCTAGTATGAATAGGACCTCCTCCAAGTGTTGGAGGTGCTCCTCCCAATTCTTGTTATATGTCAAGATACCATCAAACAATACCAAGACACATCGTTGCAACTGCTTACGGAACACATGGTTCATGTAAGACTGAAACGTGGTTGGTGGTGAGCCCTAGTATTCCACCAAGAGTGCTGCAACTCATAGGGGCTGCCACTACAAGAAAAAAGCACATTGGTGAGGGTCATGCTTGTGACGGACCTTTAAGGTCCGTCACCAATGTCACATATGGTGACGGTCCTTAAAAAACCGTCACTGTAAGTGTATATAGTGATGGTCCTTTATGGTCCGTCACCAAAGACATTTTCAATGACAATTTTGGTGAGGGTCGTTAAAGGCCCATCACTAATTCTCTCTTTGGTGACACTTCTAGTGACGAACTTTTAATGACCCTCACCAATGCTCTTTTTGTTACTTTTAGTGACGGTCAAAAAATGTTAGTTATCATTGATCATTAAAAAACCATCACTGTAAGTGTATATAGTGATGGTCCTTTATGGTCCGTCACCAAAGAAATTTTCAATGACACTTTCGGTGATGGTTGTTAAAGGCCCATCACCAATTCTCTCTTTCATGACACTTCTAGTGACGAACTTTTAATGACCCTCACCAATACTCTTTTTTTTTTACTTTTGGTGACGGTAAAAAAATGTCCATCATCATTGATCATTCCAATGAGTTTTTGATGACGCTATGTGCTTGTTAATATATTGCTTGTCAAAAGATAACGATTTAATACCATTATTGTGGATTATTTTTTATAATATGTCCAAGGCCATAGTGGTTGGGGTCAGTCAATTTTTTAAGAAGTAATTAGTGTGTATCATTTCTGTCAAGTAATGACTAGTCAAATAGAGATTTCCTATGAGTCAACACATGATTCATGTCTATTAAGTTTATTATCTAGAAAATTCCCTTTAGATAAAGTTCCACTATTATGTGTAGGAAATATATTATTTAATACATAATCAAGCTCTGACAATTCTATTAATGAGAAAGACCTAAAAATCCTCAACAATCTGGGCACACCTTAAATTAATGCTTTGGCACACACTAACATTTCTTAGCACCCCATGTGTCTTGGAACATCTTTGTACCTAGAACATCTTGTGATGACACTAACGTCCAAGAACATGGTGGCACGCGCTAGCACAACATGGAACTCTCCTAGCATGTGTTGACATGCTGCATATAGTCCATAACATGCCTTGGAACACCTTGGTTGAATGCATTGACATACATTAGCACTTGGCACACAATGTCGCTTGGCATGTATTGAGACCTATTGTTAGTGTGCCTAGCATGCTCCTTTTCAAAAAGATAAAGTCCTGACTTATTAACCCTCTTATTGGTTCATCCTTTTTTTTCCTTGACACATATTGACATACCCTGGAACCCTGCGCCACATCCTTAACACCTAGCATGTATTGGCATATCTTGGCACTATTAATTGGCACATGATATAATTAGCACACCCTTGAACTCCCAAGCACACTTTGGGAAATCTTGACATGCCTTGATATTCCCTAGCATGCCTTACCAATGCTTAGCATACCTTGTCACTCCCTCCTTGGCATGAAAACTAACACTCATTAACACTAGTCTCTGGCAGTACACGTTCCTCATATTCATTAACTTCCATTAATTTTTACCTAGTCCTCCCTTAATGTTTTTTCCTAGTACTCTTTAACACTCATGAACATGCATTATCACTCTCTAGCACACCTTATCACTCTTCAACATTCCCTTCCACTTTATAACATGCATAAAATTAGTCCCTAACACATATTGGCGCTTGGCACGTGTTGGCGCTTGGAAAGTCTTAGCATGTATGGAATACATTAAGATGCCTTGGTATGATTTGGCATGGTTTAATATTAAATTTATTTTTCATGGTCAAATGTTGGAAAGTAGATGAGAAGCAATAAAGGAATACTTGGCACTTAGAATGCACTAAGACTTTGTACTTGGCACCTATTTCCGCCTAGTGTTGTTGTGCCTAGCATGCCTCTCTTGGAAAAGGTAAATTGATGACTTGTTAACCCTCTTATGTGTTCATTTCCTTGTATTTTAACTTTTTTCTCCATTTTGTTGTCTTGACAGTCCCTGACACGCATTGACACACCCTTGCACATCTTGGCATGCCTTATCACTTGGCACATCTTAGCATGTTTGACATGTATTCCCACTATCTGGTACATCAAGGGGGTGAAGAGAGATGTAGTCCTAAAGTAGGTCGAGTACGAGGGCCGAGTAAGGGTTGCTAAAGGGAGGTCATGATCATCCTCCAAGAGCAAGATCATCATGTGAGGGTTCAAAAGAATGTTGCATACCTTAATGGTTGGTTTGCGCTAGGAAGTAGGATGGCATATTGTTGCTTCTCTTCTGGCATATCAAGCTTAAGGTAGGTTTCTCATGAGAATCTGGGCATGTGATTTCAATGGTGTCTTTGTGTGAAGGCCACATCAAATTCTGAAATGTTGAAATTTGCAACAAGAAACAGTGAGATTGGAAAACATAAAGGAAAAAAAAAAATGCACCCACACTGGTGAGGAATTTTGATGCACCGGGAGTGAGGAATGTGGGGCGTCTAATTTATTTTTCCCTTAAATAAATTGGACAATAAATTGTAATTTCATCTCATAACAACTTGTGTCAGTTAATTAAGTCATGATGACCAAGTTAGCTCAAGAAATTCAAGTACTTGAGGGTCTAAGATGAGGCATCTAGAGGGATTCTAATATTTTTGGGGTCTAGTTGAAGTTGATGCATTAGTGGGGTGCAAGTGTAATTAACTCAATTAAATGAGTTGAAATTAATTTAAATAGTTCTAACTAAGTGATGAGCTAGTGAGAGGTCCAGTGAATTAAATTAGATTTAATTCACAATGAGTGATCAATCATATAACTGAAAATTCGCTATTAATAGTTGCATGCATGTCAGTCTCGAGGAATACCCAGCTAAGACAGAGGTTAAAGGGAACATAACTATCAGTTGTATTCAGAGAAAATTTCCCATGTGCAATTATAAAGTCATTGGGATGCCATGATGGATTGCGCAATCAAGGAAGACTGATTTTCCTAATTAATAAGGAGTTAATTCCCTAGGAATTGCATGAGCAAGGTAGGCTGAAGTAAGGATGAGAATTGGCTAAGTACTAGACCGAGTTTGCCTAGATCAACGGGAGACAATTGACAGAGTGCTGGAGAATCTCATGAGAGATTAAGCATTGTATTGTTTCATGATTCCTTGACTTAATACACAATAGAGATAGATGGGTTTTGAGCAGTTGCTTTCCCCAAATACATCATGTTGCTATGCAATTGATAATTTATTTCTCTTACTTATATGTGATTGTGTGATCATGTTTTGTTTCTGCAAATTGTAGGAAGGATTCAGTATCTTGTTTTAGTAGATTACAAGATCACAATGAATCTCGTTGGTTAGATTTTCTACATGGTATCATAGAAAGAGTTTTTTGGGCGACGAGTTTGCAGAGAATATCTGAAGATTTTGGTGTGAAATTTTCAAAAACAAATAGAATATTTGGATTCCTTGCGAAAATCTACCCAAATGGAAAAAAAATCGGTCGAATTGGAGCTCGTATGAGGGAGATATCATCGATTTAAAATCAACTCTTTTTTAGAAACTTTTTGTAACGTTGGGACAATTACACTGTGCACAAGTCAAGAACCTATATGCACTTGAGGTACCAGATGCATGCAAAGCTTTGAGGAGAAAGGTAGAAGTTAGAGACTTGGTTGTTTAGAGGGAGCATGAATTACCTCTCAACATGCATCCTCATGAGAAGTAGTCTCAGAAGGTTGTGGATTAGCTGCCACAATTGGAGAAGCAGAGAGGAGACCAAGTGGAAGCTTCCACTCAAGCAGAGACCTCCATGAGGGGGAAATTTTGAGCCAGATGGGAAGAGGGAACAACCATACCTCGAGGTGTAAGGTGGGGTGATGTGTAGACATAATTCCAAGATAAGAAATTTGGGCAAGGTCCATTGAGATGGCATGTCTCATGGATCGAACCTAGCTATGAGGAGCCCACAATATAGTAGTAGTAGGAAGGATCAGTTAGATTGATGTAGTCAGATGTCAGCAAGACATAAATTAGAGTGACAAATGTCAAATACTAGAGCACAAATAAGAGTTAGCAATAGTTCAAAGGGCACGGATGCAGATGTCAGTAGCAACACAGAGAATCCAGTACTAGACAGGTGCAGTAAGTAGCAGTAGTCAGAAGACTCTGATGATAGATGCATTATACTGATTCAGTTGTTCGAAGTCTATTCAGTTTCAAGGTTTGGAGGTGCAAACAACACTAGAGAAGTGTAGCATGCAAAACATTCCAAAGGTTCCAGATGGGGATAGATTGAATTCCTTTATTGTTGAGAGGGAGTGTGGAAATTTGCAACAAGAAACAGTGAAATTGGCAACTAGAAAGGACAAAAAAAAATGCACCCACATTGGTGAGGAATTTTTATGTACCAGGAGTGAGGAATGTGAGGCCTCTAATTTATTTTTCCCTTAAATAAATTGTCATTTCGTCTCATAACAACTTGTGTCAGTTAACTAAGTCATGATGATTGAGTTATCTCAAGAAATTTGATTTAAGGTGATCGAGGTGGATATTGGTGGCCACCCGCCTATTCCACTTGGGCCCTCGCCATTGTCTCTTTCAGTTTTTCAGTTTCCTTAATTATAGCACAATTTACTATTTTTGCAGTTTTTCGGGTCCTAAACTTTCAGAGCCATTTTGAGGCCCCCAAAAAGGTTTTTTTTTGGCATGAAAGTTTTGGCGATTTCATTGAAATTGCATTAGCAGTTGTATTCCTCGGAGAGATCTTTCTAACAAGGTATCATGTGCGTCAAACGAAGATCATATGACCAAGTTACGACCTCGGGAAGTTGGTTGCCCAACTAACCCTGATGGGGCCCATAAACTCTTGGTGTTACATCTCCTCGAGTGAGGGTTTTGGTTTTTTAGGGTTTTATCTTATTTTAAATAATAAAAAGACCCTTGATCCTTATTGTAACACAGTTCAGAGGAACATAACTATCAGTTGTATTTATAGAAAATTTCCCATGTGCAATTATAAAGTCATTGGGATGCCATGATGGATTGCACAATCAAGGAAGGTTGATTTTCCTAATTAATATGGAGATAATTCCATAGGAATTGCATGAGTAAGGAAGGCTGAGAATTGGCTAAGTACTAGACCGATTTTTCCTAGATCAGCAGGAGACAATTGGCAGAGTGCTGGAGAATCTCAAGAGAGATTAAGCATTGTATTGTTTCATGATTCCTCGACTTAATACAAAATAGAGATAGAGGGTTTTGATCAGTTGCTTCCACAGATACATCTTGTGTTGTGCGATTGATAACTTGTTTCTCTTACTTATATGTGATTGTGCGATCGTGTTTTGTTTCCACAAATTGTAGGAAGGATTCAATGTCTTGTTTTAGTACATTACAAGATCATATTGAATCCCGTTGGTTAGATTTTCCACATGAAATAGAAGAGAGGGTTGATACCATATTGCCTTGTGGGGGTTAGTAGGTCACAAGGTCTGTGATAAAGACCAACATAAATGGAGGAGGGCTTGCACTGTAATTTAGAGCCATAACAGAAGTCGATGCAGGCGTAATATTGACTGAGTTAACCCTAGTTTGAGGGTCGCCATTGAGATCTGAAGTTCATGTCAAGATTCAGTCAAAGAAATGCCTAGAATCTATGGATCCATATGAGCTAGGTCGAGTCTCTTATGGAGGCAAGAGTCATGTTTTTTCTATGTGTGGATAGGGTTTGTTCTACAACAATTAGAAGTACATAAGTATAATGCCCTAGTTAGGACATTTTCCTAGCATTTTTAGTTCATAAGGTATGCCCTTAAGACTGTGACAATTTTGTGTAGAAGAAGACAGGTTGTGACCCTTAGAGCGAGGTTTATTTCTGCAATAAAGATCCCACATCTGGAAGATGGTTTTCAAATTCAGTATGTGTGGAGACAACAGATCCAAAGGAGGGTGGAACCTGAGCAGAAGATTGAGCATGCAGAAGGAATGTGCCACATGAAGAATGGATTGACATGTAGAGGAGTTGATTTTGGTGGACTTTCCATAGATTTTTAGACAAATATCTGAAGAAACCTATAAAAAATTAGTAAATGGACTGTTAGTGGCTGATTTGTGACCCTAGTTCAGTCATCTACATATTGTTAGAAGTATGATAAGAGGAGTAGTTCATATTTGTTCGTAGATTGGACAATAAAGATCAAATTGTCGATACAAAAGAACAATGATCTTGAGAGGACTCAAGCCATTGTTAGGTGGCAGATTTGAAGATCCCTAGATGAAGACAATATTGTGGGCCCTATATCAGTAAAAATAATTGACTATGGTTGGGCAGATTGATGGTAGTCCAAGTATAGTTGGAGGGTTGTTAGGTTATTGTCAAAGAAGAGCCTAAATATTGTTCTGGTGAAGGACAACAAAATTGGTATAAGGGCAGGTGTATAAGGGCAGGTGTATTGGCTCTAGGAGATAGAAGTTTTCCTCTAGATATAATCCTAGGAAATTGTTGCCCTAGGTGACCTAATGGGGCTAGACCTAGGGAATGTGGAAATTTCTTAATCTAAGAAACCCTACTACAGTATCTTGATTTAATTCTCCTACTTGAATTAATTCATAAGTTAATTATGAAATATTAAATAAATTAGCGAAGTAAATAGTAAATAAAACTAGCAACCTACATGTACAGATCGAATACTGAATAACATGCTCATAGACAACATGACACATGGATTTTCTGGACAACTATCCCCGGAAAAAACCCAATGCGGGAAAACCAGTGCAACTAGCTCTGGAGGGGTTTCATTATTATGCAGTTTCTAAGTACAACAATCTTGGGCACCAAAACTGGTTCACCCAACAGAGAAATAAAAATGGCAGTAATACGTTGCTCTGAATCCTTCTACGTCAGCCTGATTGGCTTGCGTCGGCCTCTGCACTGCTTAGTAAGGGCCTGCATCACACCTGAAGGGTTTACACTGCCCCTGCGCTGCTCTGACTGGGCCTACGTCAGCCCTGTGTGGCTCCTGCTACCTCTGTGCTTCCCCTGCTGTGCTCTGGCTGGACTGCGTGGCTCCTACTGCCCCTGCTTCTCTGGCTGGCTGGAATGCTTAAGCAGAAAAAGCATAGGTAAGAAAGAAGGCACTGGCCAAAGGTAACACATAACAGTTAGAAAAATTGAAGAAATGAAATTAAAATAGATCAATGTCCACAAATAGCTAAAATAGCTCAATGGGACTAGAGAGTAAAAGCTTTGACAACAACAAGAAGTGCTTATAGCATCAGCTAAGAGAGCAGAGGAGACTAGTTCATGAGGTTAAAATGTTGTATAATTGTTGGCACAGGAAAACTGTATAATTTTTAGAGTAAATCTCTATAGGTACCATTAGTTGGTGATCATCGATAATCATTTCATTTCATCAAATACCTTGATGAATGGGCCTTACAAGCTATTTGCATAGACAAACCCCACAGAAGTTGTGTGATGGAAAAAATTTCACACTATATTGAAGAAAACACCTACCAAATAAGGATGACATTTCAAATGGGGCAAGAAAAAATAGAGAGATAGACATCGAAAAAGTTAAAATTCTAGGGCAACATGAAAGCAACTAGGTAGCATGGTAGAAAGCACAACAAACAAAATTAAAAAAATGGAAAACACTACAAATTAGCACCCATCCAAACATCACCACAATTTTTTCTTTAACTCTAAATCTCCAAATCCATCAAATTATATCCTGTATTCAAACATGATCCTCTCCATTAGCCATTCTGAAGATAAGGCTGAGAACTTACTATAGAACCATCAACTACATGTAGTGATCTTATTCTGTGACCAGACAACCTACTTTTGCGAAGACACGAAAAGGTAAACACTCTCTGCCAAGATTTTCCATACAGCCCAGGTTGAGCAACAACATATACATCACCAATTTTTTCTCTTCAGATTTGTAACTTAGAAGAGCTTTGTCTGACCACCTCCGGGTTGCTCCCAGAGTCACCCAAGAAAGCCCTTTCAGCATCATCCTCTTTCTATAGTACCTAATTAGTAATTTAATTAACCATCAGAGTTTCTTGATCATGCAGGTATTTCAAATATATTGCCAATAAGCATAAAGCTTTCATGTTAAACAATCGGGTCAAAAGACTTTAGACTATGATGCAAAAAATAAAAAGAAACCTCACCAACACTCAAAGGAAAAACAAAGTCAAACCTCTACAAAGTATAAATAGATATCTAATAAACTTCATTCCACCACAAAAATGTGCTTAACTAAAGAAAATTCTAATTAATGTGCTTTCAAGACAAAGCTTTCAACGACAGTGATGTTATAAACATACCCCTACACCTCGTGAACAATCAATGTGTATAAATAGACCATCACAAGGCTCATTTTAAACATCATTATTATCATTTTATAAATCATTTTTATTAAATCAACAAGAAGCAAGCAACAATTGCATTCAGTTCCACTGAAGCAAAGTATATGGCAGTTTCATATACTTATTATGAAGCTATCTAAATTTTCAACTTGATTGTAGAGTCAACCATTCAGTTGTTGAAGCCCTATATTGTCTCTTGTGAGAATCAAAGTTACATCAAGCTCTATGGTGGGTAGGGTTTGTTCTAAAACAATTAGAAAAAAGTATAATTCCCTAGTTACGGTGGTTTCCTAGCATGTTTAGTCCATAAGGTATGCCCTTAAGACTGTGACAAATATGCGTAGAAGAAGAGGGGTTGTGACCCTTAGAGTGAGGTTTATCTCTGCAATATAAACCACAAATATGGAATATGGTTTGCAGAACTATTTGTGGAGATAACAGATCCAAAGGAGGGTGGAACCTGAGCAGAAGAAATGTGGCATATGAAGAATGGATTGACATGAAGATGAATTTATTTCAGTGGACTGTCCATATAGTTTTGGACAGAGATATGAAGCAACATATAAAAATTATTCAATGGATAATTAGTGGATTATTTGTGACCCAAGTTCAGTCATCTACAAATTGTTAGAAGGAAGATAAGAGGAGTAGTTCAGATCTATTCATAGACTGGACAACAAAGAAATTGGTACACAAGAACAATGATTTTGGGAGGAATCAGATCATTGTTAGCTGTAAAATTTGAAGAGCCCTAGATGAGGGTAGTGTCGTGGGCCCTAGATCAATAAAAGGATTGATTGTGGTTGGGAAAATTGATGGAAGTCTAAGTACAGTTGGAGGGTTGTTAGGTGATTGTCAAAGAAGAGCCATACGTTCCATATTTGTGAAGGAAAAAAGATTGGTAGAAGGGCAGGTGTATTGCATATAATGATGTGCAAACTTTGAAGGACTAAAGTAGCAGTCAAGTGGGCCAACCAACTATACCTATTTCACTGTATTGCAGAGGATTGATTCAGTGAGAAGAAGGGAAAACTCCATAACCCTATACTTGTCATCATGGAGCAGTAGTATGGAAAAAGTGGGTAGACCAAAGAGATGTTCACAAGCGGAGTTGTGAACAACTGATCAAAGACCCTAAGTGTTGTTGACCTTAGCACACCTGCAACTCACGGATATTCCCAATCACACACTCTTATTCGTTCATTTCCACTCATTTTGAACTATTTCTCCCTTATGTTTCCATGGCACTCACTAACACTACCTGGCATGCATTAACACACCCTAGCACTTGACACATCTTGGCATGTTGCCCTGGAATTCCAGCATTCCTTGGAACTACCTAGCATACCTTGTCACTCCCTCCTTAGCACACCTAAAACTCACTAACACTCCCTGACACACATTCTTATTCATTCATTTCCATGCATTTGAAACTAGTGCTCCCTTGTGTTTCCCTAACACTCCCAAACACTCCCTGGCATGCATTGACATGACACCCTGACTCCTGACACATCTTGGCATGTTTCCCTAGATTCTAGCATGCCTTAGCACTGCTTAACATACCTTTTCACTCCCGCCTTAACACACTTGGAACTCACTGACACTTCCTGTCACAAACCATTATTCATTCATTTCCATGCATTAATTTGACCTAGTTCTCCCTTTTGTCTCCCTAACACTTCCTAGCATACATTGGCACACCCTGTAACCTAGCTATTGGATTTTTGTCTTACACTAACATGCCAAATCAATTATGTGCCTTACCCCTTCGAATAGACTCCAATAGTAACCAAAGGATCATGTCTTAGGAGTCTTCAATGCCTAAAAAAATTCTCAACACAATACTCAAGATTTTGTTGTTATTCACTAAAGAAGGAGGCTAGTTGTGTTTGCGTCCCTTCCTTTAACAAATATTCCCATTGACCATGTGACATGAACTATTATCATCACATTAATAATAGTTTGAATAGGTGGCGAAAGGGCCAAGGTGCTCCTTACTCATGTTGCAAGGGGAAACACCCTATAATTCTAGTAGTTGCTATAAATACCCCCCTTTTATCTAAATCCTTTGCACTTGTGTTATAATATACAAGGGTAGGTTCATACAAATTAGTGTGCTATCATACCATGAGAAAGTTTATGAAGGCTCTTTAACATAAAATAATATTTCATTGCATTTATTTCACAAAAAGAAAAACACTTCAACATGAACAATAATCAAAGAAGAATGAAACTCTGTGGCCTATGGAAGATGTTTTCCTAACAAGATTTAATTCCATATAATACCAACAAGGGTCACTAGCAACACAAAGACGTTGCCTAGGGTCATCTAGATTTGGCTAGGGAAAAAACTAGAACACACATTTTAGGGTTCTAACTCATCTACAGTGGGAGCACCATGAGTTCTAAACTCTCAAGCATATTAATATTTTGCTTACAAGTATACCCCCCATCATTAGTGATTATACAGAAAAGACTCTCTATGGCCTTACCATCAACTTTCATAGGGTTCACCACAGAGAGATGTTGGTTTTTTTTTGACAAAATAGTTTGTTCAAATAGACATCAAGATAAGGTTAAAATAAAGCCACGTGGAATATATATTAGGCTCATGTTTCATGAACATTATAGAACAAACCCATTTTCAATCTCACCACTAATATTTAGGTGATTGAGTTTTTAACATAAAAATGAGATCAATTGAATCAATTTATAAACTTGTTACAAGATAATATTATTAGAGTTAGCTAACATGTATGTAAGCTTGAACTACTACCATGGAAACTAAACCCTTGGATGCTTATTTAGGTACACAAAAACATTTATTTTAAATGAACAATGCTCAATAATATTAGTGGAAATAAAATGATATTAGTTTATCTAAAATTAAGTGAAAGTCACAGTGGCAATTGATTTCTCCAAAATTCTATTGGAAATAAAATGATATTAGTTTATCTAAAATTAAGTGAAAGTCGTAGTGGCAATTGATTTCTCCAAAATTCTAATGGGAAGTGATAACATGATCAAAATTCCAATAGAATTTTCACCACTCCAAATTAAATAAAAAAAACAACCTAAAACCTACTAAATGAATGGAAAGTATCTCATACTTCTATCAACATAGAACTTTGATAGAACCTTTTCAATTTGTATAGGATATATTTATTTCCACAATGAAATGCATTTTCTTCCATAATTTTTAATCAAAATGTAATTAAATTCAGTTTTACATTATTGGAATGATGAATTTTGTCTATATGTTTTATGGATTCATTATCTGGCCAACATCATTTCGGGCTAACCCAACCTAAAAGGCTATGGTAACTAATACCTCCGAGTCACATCAAAAACCCAAGTGACTGAGGGAAAAGACAAATTGCTGAGGCAAAAGCTTAAATCTTCATCTCAATTCGGCCATTTGAAGTCCATCCCTGAGAAAAACCCCGTCCCTGGAAAAATGTCGACAGACGTTCCTCTACTCGCAAGAGACTGGTGTGACAACTACTCAGGGTTCTGTCGCTATAATGCACCCAAAAACACTGGCTATTCGTCCAAGTTTGAGCTAGCTTTGGCACAAGCTTCCTATTTAGATGTCAGTCAGTCAAATCAGGTAACCTGGAAAATAAAGGGAGGGGAAAGATAGATTCGTGAGGGTTGTTGATGGGTAAACTCAATAATATTCCCACGATTGCTAATTCTAATATGCTGTACCGTCCCACATAAGAGCTCTCTCCGCCACCGCACATTGAAGCTAGCTCTTTACACAAAAACTTTCAGTAAAGTCCCACAATTCTTATTTATTAAGGGGGTCGGGGCAATAAATGGTAAAGCGAAACTTCTTCGGTTGGTAATATGTGAATGTTCATCACCAGAGCTCGACATCATCAAGCGAAGACTTATCATCGTCATCTTCAATGGATCCCTTGCTTCTCATCCCAAATCTTCGTTACAGTTCTCTCAGAGTACCCCGCATGCGCCTAAAGGTGCCCTCCTTTTCGCTGCACTCAGCCATGACTATTCTCCCTTGTCTTGGCCACCTATTTCTTGGTGGTCTCTAGCTTCATCTATGATGTCATCGTCGAGCCATCGAGCTATGGCAGCGTGCAGGATCCTGTCACAGGAACATGAAACCGGTGGTCTTCCTCTCCGGAAGAGTGAATGGGCAATATATTATCGAAGGGATCTCATCGGGGTTTATGTTCTTGCTTGGTGGGGTGAGGATAATTTTGCTGGACTTGGCCCTGGACAAACAGAGAGCGAGGATCAAGGTCTCTTTTGCAGTGGCTGGGGTTTCTTCTTTGGCGATCGCTTATATCACAAGTAAGCTAATCGTTCGCATGAACATTCCATCTTGTTTACATTAATCGGGGTTATAAATAGTGAATCTAGACGTTTTAGGTCCATTGCTAGTTTAGTGCAAGAAAAAAAAACCATTTGTCAATGGCCAAAGCCATGAGTAGTACAACCTCCAAAATAATCTGTCTGTGACAAAAACCACTTTGAGACCAAACATCAAAACTATTATGTCTGCACAACCTGGAAGGAGAACTGATATATATACCAATCTGTTCATAATAAGTTCAATCTGGCAGTAAATAAAAATCAATAGCTGACCTTCGTGACCTAAATATTTACATAAAAAGTCAAATATCTGACAAAATGTTCAAAAAAGGATGGAGAAATATAATCTGTAGTCTGATACAGAGGAGAAAAACAAAGCATCGGATATCTATAAAAGAGTCACGCTGGAAAATTTGGACTGTCCCATTCGTATGTTCTGTGACTTGCAGGAACCTCTATCATTCTAAAAATTCTCTTATATTTATGGCTAAATTATGGGAAAAACTGTTTGGAAAACATAAATGCGAAAGGGAATGCCGACATTGTGCAGATCTGGGTATTTCTTGGCCTAAAGGAATAACAGTTACGACAAAGCAAATACTGGGCAGACTTCCTGGAAAACAGTCTAAATATGACCACCACAATAACAATAATGATGTAGGAGTGGGGACTTCTTCGAATTCCATCCTTTACAATTGTGGGAATAAATTTCCCCTTGCTTCTATTTTGAGTAATGGAAGCTCGAAATCTTTCGGTAACAACTATGAACCTTTGCCCTTTTTAAGGGATGTAACCAGCTCTAACACATAAATATTTCTCATAAAACATTTGAGCCTATTTTCTGCTATTTTTTATTTCACCGACCCCTACAAAAATGAGAGAGAAGGAAATTAAACACCAAAACCTGCTGGACCTTGTGGATTTCATCATTTCAGGTAGTTGCAGGCTCAATGAAACAATAATGGAGGAGATTTCTAAGATGGTTTCTGCCAATTTGTTTAGGACTCTGACATCAAGACCTACACCAGCACCAACTTCTATTGAGCGCCTTGATCAAGAAGAGGAGGTGACAGCCTTGGAGCCTGCCTGTTCACATCTGCAGTTGGTCTATGATTTCCTCCTCAGGTTCGTAGCATCTCCTGAGACTGATGCAAAAGGGGCCAATAGATATATTGATCATTCATTTGTTCCGAGGTTAAGGGATCTCTTTGATTCTGAGGACCCAAGAGAGAGAATGTCTGAAAATTTTTTTGCACCGTATTTATGGAAAATTCATGGTGCAAAGGCCCTTCATTTGTAAGGAAATCCAATTTTTTTTTTACAGATTTATATTTAATAATGATAAATTTAATATCACGAAATTCAACTAGATTAAGTCCAGTCTTTTCAATCAATGCTTGAAGGAACCAAGAGAAAATTTAGAGATAGATCTGTGCACTCATTTATGAGGGGGGATTTCTTCTAATGTCGTCCTTTACATTTATGGGAATAAATTTCCCCTTGCTTCTGTTTGGAGTAATGGAAGCTTGAAATATTTCAGTAACAATTATGAACCTATGCCCTTTTTCAGGGATGTGCCCAACTCTGACAGAAAATTTGCTCATACTAGTGCACAAGCAGAGTAGGTGAGCACAATGCTACAATCCTCCCAATTTTCCCTTAAGCCATTTCAGTTAAATCTAGTTGTGCTCGAGCAGAGTAGGTGAGAAAAATGCTACAATCCTCCCAATTGTTTCCCAACATGGGTATATTAATCATTGTTGGTCTCTCGCACCCTAATTGTCCGAACAAAATCATGACACAACAAACGAATAAATCTGAAAGCCACTGCAAACGAATAAATATGAAAGCCACTGTATACATTTATGATCTAGATTTTTATAACTAAGTACACTATAAAAATTAGTTCCATTATATGGTATGTTTCTTTCTAGAACTAAATACAAAGTTGGCATTGTACATCACAAAGCCCCATTTCCTTCATGATAAAGATGACGAAGGTAAATTTCACAGGGTTGGAGAATTCTCTTGGAATTTTTCTGTAAGTTTTTAAAACTTTTGTTTTGAGAACTCCAAAATTGATATTTGGTTATGAAGAGAGACTCCTTTGTTTCTTATCTATAAAATGTTTTAGGTCCATTTAGTAGATATATTTTTAGTCCCTGCCTACGACAGTGACTATTGTTTTTTAATTGCACCATTAATCTTGTCCATACAAAAAATTGAACACATAAAAATTTGATGTGTGTGAAGTTTCTGCAATTTTTATATTTTTTAAGATTGAAATGAGAATTTTCTATATTATTATTGGATCATAGCCCTAGAAATTATTCATTTAAAAGAACCCAGAAAATACAAATTTCTTGGGAACATGACATTTTTTAGCCTTCTTCTACGACTGTTGGTTGCAAAACGAACTATTCAGCTATGGGTTGCAAAACAAACTATGGAGATAGAGAAGTGCAATTATTGGGAGGGAAAAAAGGAGCATAAAGAATCTGAGCATATTACTGGATGGTCAATTGGAGGATTCCTTAGCTTAAGCATGGTTAAGCTAATAATTCTGCATTTTCCTCCATGCAGGTCAACAAAAACCAGGATGAACATTTACAAAAACATAAGTCTCATTCTCACATCTCAATTTCTTTTCCAACAGTGTTGGAGGATAATATTTGCCTTTAATCTTAATATTTCTTGTTTTATTTCATAAAGGTTCTAGCTTTAAGAGACTGTATAAGCTAATAATTCTGCGTTTTCCTCCTAGTCCTTGAGATAATACTCTGGTATTCCATCTCCATTCTTGGTGTTTGCTAGTTCTTTAAAATATTACATTAAAATTATGATATACTGGGGATTTACAATTTTAATTCAGATCTTCTTGTGCTTATTTATGTATTGTCCATATGTGCAGTGATTATTTTTCTCCAACTGATAAATTGCTTCTTCCAACAGTTAAAAAAAAGAAAATATGACTGTAAACTTTCCATTCAAGTATAATTGTTTATTTCCTTGGAAACTATGTAGGTTCTTGATAAGGATGGTAGCTTTCTTTCAAAAGGTAACCTGGAAAGTGGTGCAAGCTGGTCAGTGGAATTGGGTTGTCAAACTATGGGGTGCCCTATCATAGTGGAGAATATGAGTCATCCCCAAGAATCGCTTGTAGAGGTCAGTTAAATTGTTAGATTAACAGGGTTTTTATATGGCGCTCAATAATTCAATTTTGTTATTTTGAGACATGGTTTAAAGTTGTCATGTTATCTTCTGTTGGTTTTCACCAATTTTGTAGATGCTTTGTGAGGAGCGGGGGCTCTTCCTTGAAATGGCTGACATCATTTGAGGCTTGGGGCTTATGATTTTAAAGGGAGTCATGGAAGCTCACAGTGACAAGATCTCGGATTGCTTTGTTGTTGAGGTAATGCCATGGTTGCAAAGACCTTTCATTATATGTAAAGCTTCCTCTTTTGTTTGTGTTTGGTTGCTTGAATAGACCATAGGCTTCAAGAATTGGCATTGTGATTTATAATGAGAACATGGTATGCATTTTATTTGAAGGTTGCATGTGTTTCTAGAGACCAAACAAATTGCATGGTTGATGCTTAATAACTATCACTTGGATATTGTGCTTGGGAATTTGATTGTGTAGGGTTGTAGACCATAATATATTCTAGCTATAAACCTCTATATTTCACCATATGTGCTCTATGTTCTGGCATATAAAATTCTGAAGGCACCATAGCTTGACTTGTCATGTTGTGAAATTTTGCAGTTTCACAATATTTTTGCACAGTAGTGGCTTCCTGGATTGGAAGTGAAACTATAACAATGTAAAAATATCAATAATGTTATAATAACTGCATAGAATTTTGAAAATCACAATTTTGATCTTTAGTGACCCAGGACATGCATGCTATCAAATATTACTTGCACTTAGCAAGAGACAGGTAAATCAGTGAAACTGTTTTGGTAGACTTAGTACTTTCACTTGAATTTGTACATTAGAATTATGAAAGTGTAGGAAGATGCATAGGGAGAAGTACGGTAGCACTGTATTTTATGACTTTTCCATAGGTATATCTGCAGGACGTTGTCTGCAATCAGGTCATGATGTAAGTTGTAACACAAATTTTAACTTGAGAAATGAAAATTTTCCACTTGGAATGCAATTTTGACACCTTGGGGTGAATTCTAAGTTTGGAATACGATGTTCCATGGCATATAGATATCCCCTTTTCCTTATCATCCATTAGGTTTTCTATTTATGTACATGGCATGCAGTTTTTAATGCAAGTGAAAATTTTGGCACTGAAAATAATAGATAGAAAGCACAGTAGTAATAAGGAGACACATGACCTTGGAGATGCATTGGAGCTTAGGGCCTTTGGAGGATTTTTGGACCTTGGGGAGCAGTGCTCATGCCATGCAGGGCTTGCTTGTTAATCATTGTCACCTTTGATGCTGACACATGTCACTTGACTGGTTTGAACTTTGTACCTTCTAAACTCAGACTGTGAGCAAGCCCTAGACTTCAGTTTGGTGAGTCATGGTGCTATCATGCAGGACTTTTCTCCCACATCAAACTTGAGCTGGAAAACCTTTTAAATGAATATTGAATGCCTGTGAATTGTCCATGGCCATGTATACCCCCATATTCACATAGTTGGTAAGGTATACCTCTCTGCAAAAGGGGGAGGTGGGGTTCATTTTTTCAGATAATAGCATGCCACCAACTTAAATTCAAATAAAAGAAAAAGTGCTCAGTGAGAGTACATTGGTTGGAAAACTCCACTGATAACATATATGATAACGAATTTCTTCTTACTGAAACAAAATTTTAGAAAATTGAGCTCAAACAGTGTGCAACTTTGGTTTTCTTGACATTCATCAAAAGTCGCAACAACCCAGTGGACATTTAAAATAGTGAGTAGATTTATATCAAGTGGACTCCAGTAGTATAGATTCACAGTCTAGTTAAATTGTTAATGCATGGAGAATCCCAAACTAACTTCCATTGATTTGTTGAACATATTTCTCAATAAAAAAATTGATTGATCAAAAGCCAGTTCCAGATGAACCATAGTATGGGTAGCATGCACTGGGACCTACTCCAGCACCTGTTGTGTGCAATCCTGATGGAACCAGTCATGGATCTTGGAGTGATGTTGCATATTTTTCATACTGGTTTGAGCTATATGGTGTTGTGGAGCTTAGAACACCATATTGAGAAGCAGATGGAATTCCTCCGTATGTAGGTTGTGTTGCATATGGAGGAGGCTAAGATCCATATGCTGTAAGGCCCGACAGATATGCCGAGTAACCAATTGGTGGTGGTGCAGATGTTGGTACCTGTGGCCCTGGCCTATGATATGAGTTCAGGCTTGGATAGTCTGTTCCATAAGCTGTCTGCATCTGTGGAATTGACTGCATTTGTGGAGATACTGCAGGTTGTGATGATAGCTTCTCCTTCTGGCCATTAGCTGCAAGTTTCATAGTAACAATCCTTCCATCAATGGTTTTGTTTGGTTCTTTAAGAGCCTACTTTGTAGCCTCCATAGTCTTGAAATTCACAAATGCAAATCCCCTGGATTTGTTGGTATTCTTATCATATGCAACCGAACCTTCTTCTATCTCTCCATATTTGGAAAAAACTTCTAAAAGCTTATCATTGGCCGTGTCATATGAAAGACCACCAATGTAAAGTTTCCTTTGAGCCTGATCTGTTCTTTGACCAGGACCTGTGCTTGCCACTGCCAGATTGCTTACAGTAATCCTCCCATCAATAGTCTTGCTAGGCTCTTTCAATTCCCTTTGAGAAGAATCCATATGCTTAAATGTGACAAAGAAAAATCCTCGTGACTTTCCTGATGTCTTATCCATAATAACAACGCCTTCTTCAATCTCCCCATACTATTCAAATGCATCACATAGGGTCTATGAAGAAGTATCCCAAGCCAATCCACACACAAACAACTTTCGATGAGCAGGGTCCTTGCTTGCAACATCTTTAATTTCTTCTGCAATTGCAGGGTATGAAGAACCTGCATTGACCATCAAAGAGATCAACTTCTCTTTGCTCAGTGGCTTGAACAATGAGTGCAGATCATCCTTCGAGAGTTGCAGAGCGGCGCCATTGGCTTCCTCGTCCAGCTTTCTCTTCTTACCATCGCCCTTGACCTCCATGATTTTTTCTCCGGTTTGAGAAGAGGGGGGTTCATACTAGCTTCAATTCCCAAAATTGACTCATGCCAAGTCTTTTAAAGATTGAATGATTACAAAAGCTTCCCTCTATCTCTATTAACACATGTATAGAAATGCGAGGAAGATGCATGTGACTTACCCATGTCTAATTATCCAACAAGTACAATAATAATTAACACTTAATAGACTCAACTTTAGGAGGCATAATATTAAAAGGTCTACAACAATATGCTATCGAACCCTGTTGCACCTTTTTTAATCCTCTTAGCCACATTATAATTTATAACAAACCCTGTTGCACATTTTCATACCAAGTACAAAATTATCTTCCGAAATTTTCGTAGTTTTGCGAAAGTTGTAGCTATTGGTATTGTGATTCCTGTGCAATCTTGAGTGGCAACCATGTAACTTCTAATGAATAAAGATGTATCTTTTCAATCTCATCAAATTTTATCCTCCTTGACAGCTTACCCAGGTTGTCTTGTGGTCATCCTCTTGGTTGGTACAATATTTCACAGACTTTGGAGTACCATGAAGTATAAACTCTAGTATTTATCATGACAATTTGCCTTGGGCCTCTCTTGTGCTTAGTGTATTGTTTGAAGGGTATTCCGAAAGAGCAGTGGCTCACAGATTCAAGAGTATCCTGATGGACTGGAAGGATTTCCTAGGGACTGTCTTAATGATCTATTTTTTTATAGCTTTCATGAAAGGGCAATGTCTCATAGACAAGTATCTCCATTTTTTGATTTTGCTCTTTGGTAGAAGGCAGTAATAAAACGAGCTTCAGGTATCTTCTATTTATCCCTTCACAATTTTTATTTTGGGTCTAGATAGCTCCTAATGCCCAAATAAAGTGCATTAGTTTCTCATATAATAAGAATGCGGAGAATAGAATGTCGCAACATATTTAGAACATCCATCAAGCTAAAATAATAGAAGGGACTGGGCTTTTCTGTTTGTGATTGGACTTTGTGTTTTTGACTGGGCTTTTCTGTTTCTCATTGGGTTTGTTGTTTATTTTAAGTTTCCTTTGTTACAAAAGGTTCTAATTTGTAGATGGTGTCGGTTGAGAGAAGTTGCTATTGATCTTGTTACTTTCAGCTTTTTTCTTTTATAATTTGAGCTTGCAAGCTCTATATGCTTATTAGGCATCCTTGTTCTTTCCATAGCTTTGAAGATCTGGAATGACCAATTCAAATCTTCAATCCATTTTTTTTAAAGCCATGCTTTCACTTGCTATAAATACAACTCCATAATGGGATCCAAGTGGGTAGAAAGATCAAGGGACTAAAAGTGGAGGGTAGAAGCTCGTTATTCCAAGCTTAGATCCTTATATATAGGACAGTGGAGCCATGTATGTTCTTTCTGTTTAACTGTATATTGGTTATGTAGTTTTCTTGATTGCTATTCCATTGAGGTTTGGATGTGACTAGTCAGCTCAAGCTAGGACCCTTCTGTTTCAATCCACTACTAATTCCAGAGCAATAGGATTTTGCACTGTAAATTCACTGCTTTCCATGGGGATTAGAGTTTGTCATTGAGGTTATTTGAGCTGTGATCTTGATGCTGTTCCTTTTTAAACATACAACTTTGGTTGAGTTTGGTTCTTGTTGAACATGCCTTTTTTAGGTTACACTGCCTGTAAAGGCTAATCTGTTAAATTTGGGGTTTTTCCAGTGTAAGATGGGCATTACATAAATGTGTGCGATTTTTCTATAGCTCTCAAAAATGAATTCTTTAATGTCCCAAATCTGCAAATGAATGCCCTTCCATGTCTTAGGACTAATACTTGGATATGTCTCTTTGCTTGATATGGCAACCTTTAATCTCAAAATGAATCATCTCATTTTTGTTTGTGGGTATGGATTGTCATATGGACAGGGTTTTCTTCTGTCATATTTTTATAGTGTTCTTTCATATTTATGCCCATGTCATGTTCCTGCAATGCGAAATGCTTTTTTTTTCATTCCTATTTTCTTTTAGTTATTATAAATTGTATTTTCTCTGGTCTGATACACAGTTCCAATTCTTGTAGAAAAGGCACTATTTGGAGAAAAGGAGTGGTATTTATTCACTCCTAGGGATAGGAAGTATCCAAATTGTTCTCGCCCCAACAGGGCTGCTGGCTCAGGATACTGGAAAGCCATAGGTGCAGATAAACCCATCACCGCTAAGGGCAGCAACATGCATGTTGGAATCAATAAGGCTCTGGTTTTCTATGTCGGAAAAGCACCTAAAGGAAACAAGAATAATTGGATTATGCATGAATAATTCCTTGCTGATGTCAATAGATCTGAAAAGAAGAAGGGCAGCTTAAGGGTAAGCAACTGTTCTTGTGTATTGTCTTCTGTGCATATTCCTGTGTGCCAATAGACAGTGTAGGTGTTGTTTGGTTTAAAACACCTGTTAGGCTGGATGCCATTATGGCCTAGTCGTGACAGGGCCCAAGTCAGCTAGAATCGTCACTCTAGGGAATAAATCTATTTGGGAAATAGGGGTTTATCATTTAAGTTATAAAATCAAGGGTTTTCTCACGATTAGATCACGATGAATTGATGCTACACTGATATCATAATGAGACTTTGGATATTCGTTTGATCAACGTATTATTGATAAATATGATTATTTCCAACCATATTATTGAAGAGCTTCAAGGGATTTCCTCATTTGATGACAAATACACTTCAAAAATTTATACATTCATCATTTGTATACATGAGTTTAGATCATAAATATAGCATCATATAGCATTCAATTCTTTGTAATCATAATAACAAAGCTTAAGGATTAGAGGAATCCTAGTGATGCATTGAAATTATTTGAATATATATACAATAAAATTCTTACTCCTTTTTGCTGATACGTATTTCTTGCATAGGTTTAAATTTCAATGCAACAACATAGTTAGATCAATTGCTCACTTTCTGAACATAGAACCAATTTGATGGTTTTCTTCATATAAGTTGACTCAACATTTTCTTTGGATTTATCTATAAATTCGATTGATTTCTCTGTGATAGTTTAGATGTTGGAAAGAGGCTACATGTCTTCCTAATGCCCAAATCAAGTGCATTAGTTTCTCATATGGATGTTTGGTCCTGAACGTCATCAGACTTTTCCCCGCTGGCAGCTGCATTTGTCACTTTCTCCTGTGCAAAATGGGTTGATTCTTCACCAATAACATAATCCTCTGAGTTTAATTTAGGAAATGAACTTGAGGATTTCCCTGTAGCCTCCACCTGTTCATCTCTTTTATCCTTCTCTTTGAGTCCATCAGCTGACTCAATTGGTACCGAATTTGTTTTATTTTTGGAAGTCTTTGTGAATTTTGGATATGCATAATATATCCAAGTTTTATCATCAGTTGAAATACACCGGCCCAATTTTAAAATGTTTGGCATTGCAAGCAAAAAACGTGATAATTTTTTGTACCCAAAAAAATCTTTTTCAACTTCAATATCATTTCTTACAATTTCTGACTGCAGTTCTGCAATGTTGATACCCTTTGGATATGAATACAAGATATTTTCTATCTGTGCCATCATTGTTTTAGGAATTTGACGAGGCCTAAAAACTGATTCTTGATTAGATTCAGTTTCAAATCCTTCAGAACGTCGAGGTACTGTAGTACTATTGGCTTCAAACTCTATATCTCGAAAGGCATCTCCAACAGGGCCAATAGGTTCACCGTACCAGGAACCTGGAATACCATCAGGAGGATGATTGAATTGCTTGCCTCGAAGCCCTCTTCCTCTAACAAGTGAATTCCACTGCCACATAATGCTTGCAGCATTTCAAAGTGCAGTTGAAGAAGTTTCTCTTTTTGCAACTAAAATATTGTAGTTCTTCATCCGCAAGCGGTGTACAATGCTAGAGAAATATCCATCTCCATATATCAGGAATAAATGTGCAGGTGGAGGGTATTGTGAATTCCAGAGAACCAGATCAACTAACAGAACTCTGTCAGCACTGTCCTTTCCACCTGTTGTAATAAGCAGTTTACCCAGCAAGAGTTTAACTAACAGAGCTCTGTCAGCACTGTCCTTTAGCACCAATTTCATAAGCAGTTTACCCAGCAAGAGTTTAACTAGGCATGGGACGAGGAGAGAGATCCATGCACTTAGGTTCGGACCACACATCCCCTTTGCATGCTCGCAGATCAACCCCGAGGGCGAGCTACGGGAAAAGACCATGTGCCTAATACTAATAGGCTTTACTTATGGGAATGGCCGGAGAGCGCTCTTTACCAAAGGTATCACCCACAACAGAGGAAACACTGGTTTAAGCTCCTTTAGCTGCGGAGTCCCTAGCAACAGGAGGTTCAAATTCATTACCAGCATCAGTAGCAAGGGAAAACCAAAACCCCAGAGAGGTAGAGGTGGAGAAAAAGAACCATTTGCATTAATTGAACCATATTCAGATCGAGACTGAGTAGGCTAAAAAGAAAAGGCATAGACAAGAGGGGTAGAAGGAACAGTTACAAAGCGAACGATATATATATAGGTCATGTAGTTAGGCAGATCAAACATGTTATCCTAATTTATTTAGTTGAGCGACATTGATATGAATATTCAGTTAGGTCATCATGTTGTATAAAATATGAATATTCTTGAAATAATAATAGCATTTATTTTACATTGATGGACTTGGAAATTGGAGGTGGTTTACCGTTTGCTACTAGACCTTGTTTGGATGTTTGAAAGAAATTCTTCCTCGAAGTTTTGGATTAGTATGGAGCTTGGTGACTTCATGTTGTTGATGCATGAAGGGAGTTTGTGTGCTTGGAGTAGAGTTTGGTATTTCACCATGACAAAAACATTCCAAAATCAACATGAACACACAAAATCTCATGACATGTGAAATCTTGGGTTGAGGGAGTGGATATGTAGGTTTGGGAGTCCTTAAGGTGACAGATTACCTTGGATATGCATTGTCCTCAAGGAGACACAGGACCTGGGAGGTGCATTGGAGCTTAGGACCTTTGGAGGATTGTTGGACCTTGGGGAGTAGTGCTCATGCCATGGAGGGCTTGCTTTTTAATCACTCTCACCTTTGATGCTAACACATGTCACGTAGAGTAGAGTGCTTCACATGGGTGGACCTACTTGTGTCTTGCAAGTTTGCTTGTAGTGGACTAGGTCCACTAAAGCCCCTTTACCTCTCATATAAAAAGAGGAAGGAGTGAATTGTTATTATAGTTGATCATGCACTTGTGCATATTCCTTTCAAGCTTGGGTTTGGGATGTAAGAGCAGTGATACTCTCTCTCTCTCGGTGACAATATATCTAAGTTGATGTGTATGTTGTTGAAAATATATCTGACTTGTGCTTTGCTCTATCTTCCTTACAAGGATTCCTTGAAAGATAAACAGATTGGTGAGCATAAGTAACTAATCTGAACTGTAGTGAAAAATATGATATGAATCTGCTATTAATTGAGGTTCTAATACTAATGATGTGAGCCAACCCAGAAGTCTGCTATTATAATTGAAATTTGAAATCCAAAAATTCCGGAACTAGATCTGAAATATGAAAAATAAATCAGACCAAAAAACGAAACAGTTACAAGTCGAGCGGTAGTCACGAAACTACTTAAGTCCTCCACTCGAATCTTGTATCTTTATCTGCATATGTTTTAGAGAGAAACCATCACCATTTTTCTCCAGGGACTTTATTGGCATAAAAACCTATCAGTGTTTACTGTCAAGATCAACGATAGTGAAACAAGCCATTCTCCACGAACATTTTCTGTTGTTTGGGACTAGGTGCTCTTTTATGAAACAAATATAACATTGTTTTCAATAACATTGTCAGATTATGGCTACTGAAACTATGTGTCTATAGTCATGTTTCATGATGGTTTCCTACTTTATTTAAGCAATAGACACTTGTTTAGGAAACAACTGGATGGACGACAGTTAATGGAATCCTAGTTAGTTGCTCCAATTTTCTTGATGACAGGAAAGAGAAATGAAACTTGGAAAGAACTTTAGAGGAGTTCCTTGAATAAATAGAGTTGTTGACCAATGCACATAGTGGATCAACATGTTGAAGCAGAAAAATCTAGAAGATTCCCTACAAATAGTGCACATAGTGGGTCATCATGTTGGATAAAATATAAATATTCTTGAAATAATAATAGCATGAATTTTACATTGATGGACTTGGACATTGGAGGTGGTTTACCATTTGCTACTAGACCTTGTTTGGATGTTTGAAAGACATTATTCCTCGAAGTGTTGGATTAGTATGGAGCTTGGTGACTTCATGTTATTGATGCATGAAGGGATTTTGTGTGCTTGGAGTAGAGTTGGGTATTTCACCATGATAAAAACATCCCAAAATCAACACGAGCACAAAAAATCCCTTGACATGTGAGCTCTTGGGTTGAGGGAGTGGATATGTAGGTGTGGGAGTCCTTAAGGTGACACATTACCTTGAATATGCATTGTCCTTAAGGAGACACATGACCTAGGAGATGTATTGGAGCTTAGGACCTTTGGAGGATTGTTGGACCTTGGGAAGTAGTGCTTATGCCATGGAGGGCTTGCTTGTTAATCGCTGTCACCTTTGATGCTAACACATGTCACATAGAGTAGAGTGCATCGCATGGGTGGACCTAAATGTGTCTTTCAAGTTTTCTTGTAGTGGACTAAGTCCACTTGTTATTGTAAAGCCCCTTTACCTCTAATATAAATAGAGGAAGGAGTGAGTTGTTATTATAGTTGATCATACACTTGTGCATATTCCTTTTCATACTTGGGTTAGGGATGTAAGAGCAGTGCTACTCTCTCTCTCTCTCTCATTCAATCTTCTTTTTACTTTATGTGTTTTTGTCTTAAGGTGTTAGGATATGTTGGAACATTCACTTGAAAACTTCATATATATAAAGAATAAATGAAACCCATGAACACAATCACAACCTATCATATAATTCTCCATGCTTTCGAAAACCCTAGATAGGGAAAACCAAGAGAAACCCTAGCTCCGCCAAAGATTCTCCAACAATCTAAAATAACCCTAAGTTATTTTGGAATTGTGTTATTTCAGATTTGACTTCCAGCTTACCACTCCCTTGCATACCTTGTCACTCCCATAAATTATGTTATTTTAAATATTTGAATTCCAGATTTTCACAAATACAATGTCCTCAATAAGATAGTTAAACACTTCCATATTCATAGTTGGATCATATTCCAAGAATATATACATTTTTTGTACTGATCAAAAATTGTCTCACGAAGAGCAATCACGTCACAAGCGGCAATATATGCACATGGTTCATCACCTACCAATGCCATAATTTCAATCCCTTCCTATCCCCCATGGGTGAAAACTATGAGAACAAAATCTTGACCAAAGGTGTGAAACTCCTCGCTGGCAACTGCTAGTCCCAAGCCTATTGGGCATTGGTGTATTCTTCCCATATCTGGATGTTTTTACATTTTTGAGCAAACTTGTTTAGCTATTTGGCCTTTTCTACCAAGGGATTCATTGTGTTGCGCGGTGCTCAAGGTGATATGACATGGTAGGATGGCAGGGTGGTTAATGAATTGTATCCATTTAGCTTTAAAACATGTTTCTCTTAGAATATTTTGATAAGAATGGCTCTCTGTTCATGAGGAGTCACATCTGGAAT
Source organism: Pinus albicaulis (assembly GCA_034641835.2). Taxonomy (NCBI): domain Eukaryota; kingdom Viridiplantae; phylum Streptophyta; class Pinopsida; order Pinales; family Pinaceae; genus Pinus; species Pinus albicaulis. The sequence goes on along the minus strand of CM076580.1, from coordinate 257,159,755 downwards.
TTCATTGCAAGGGAGAATTTGTCCCAGCTTTGTTCTTGCCAGTTACATCCTCCCCGTTCTATACTTCATGGATAATTGTGTTTGCAGGTTTTGTGGCTCCCATGATACATATCTGGTGCACTCATCACACACAAGAACTTATGGTCAGTTGTGGGAAAAAGCTGTGCAATTCAGCACAAAAAACTATTCAACTACATATTCTGTGGATTAGGACATGTGGACAATTCAACCTAAAAAGGTGGTGTGATGGGTGCAGCTGCAGTGGATGCAACTTGCAAAGCCTCAGGTGTGGACAATTCAACCTAAAAACGTAGTGTGATGGGTGCAACTACAATGGTTGTAAAGCCTCAGGATTTGTCTGCGGGTTGCCATGACTCATGAGGGATGAATTCACATTTTGTACCCATTTATTTCCAGAATTCCCTCATTAAGTACTAGTTTAAGACTCAAGACTATGTTCTCTAGTGATAAACCTCAACTCAGAAAGATGTATATGATATCTCCTTGTCCTTGACGCAAGTATTTAACTCCAAACCTTGTACTTGTTCCCTGACTCAAAATTTGTCTAATATGATATAAAATGTTAAGTCATGTTGAAGATGGAATTTATTACTATAATTTTTAAAATTTAGAACCATATCTTCATAGTTGCAATTTTATTTTCTGCAAGAATTTTGCAATAATATCTTCATAGTTGTAATCTGATTTTTTGCAAGGTTTTTGTAATAATATCTTCATAGTTGCAATCAGATTTTCTGTAAGATTTTTGTAATAATATCTTCATAGTTGCAATTTGATTTTCTGCAAGATTTATGTTGAAATATGACCTTGGTAATTTTAGTGTCTTTTCATATGTTTGAGAAAATAAGTAAAATGCTTTAAATTCTAAAACAACCAATCAAAAATTCTGCCATATCTGTAAATATAATAGTTGGTTAACGTGAACCTTATCATTTTCTTTCTTGGATTCATGTTTTTCGTCTTTTCAAGGATTAAATTAGTAAGGCATTAATAATTTAATTATGGTTTTCATTGTTGGCTCATGTTATTTGGGACATGCAATTCACATTGTACCATCATACTTACAATAAATCTTGAATGATGAAGTGGCTGAGCAAGCCTTTTAAAGGTTCAAGTCACAAAGTGTCAGATGGACACTACGTAGGGGTGCATTTGGAGATGACAATGTAATTTTGCATGTGCCCTCTAATGCCACGGTAATCCCTAATTCATCAGGGTGTATTGTATTTTAAACTTCAATATTCTATCAGTTAGCTCTAACAAAGTTAGCGTCATGCTAGTGTTTAATTTGAAACTGTATTTTAGTGGAAAAATGCACTGTTTTTTGGTGGAATAGTTCATAATTTATTATGATCTTTTTTTGAAAGTGTACTAGTCAGGATGATAAATGTGTGGTTTACTTCATAGGGTTCTCAGTTCTTTCTAGATAAATTTTTCATCATTTGCTTTGAATACTTCTCTAGTGCTTTACTTTCATATTGTATCCCCTGCACAATTGCTCCTGAGGTCCATGTTGTTATGTTTATTCGCTATTTCTGTGGAAAGTTTTTCCTGAGGTTCTGCAAGGTAAATCTAAATGTAAAAAATACTATTTTACATACTGATATTTGTTCAAGACATTGTTGTGTGATACTTGAATTTCATAAATCTAGATTTCTATTTCGTTATCTATATCAATATATAATAACAGGTTCATGGATTGTTCATATTTCTCAAACTGTGGAGTTTTTCCTTTCCTATTGCATTTTCCTTTATATTGTTATGTTGTTATTCAAATTCCTAGTAGTGCTTTCCAGTTATTCTTCTACATAGTACATGCTTTGATAGATTATATCAAAAGTCTTACCAATACGATAACATTGATTGTTGTATGTGGTCATTTTTGTTTAGGATGGTCCATTACAGAATCAAGATGAGGAGCTGGATCATGCAATTGCACTTTCTCTTTCTGAAGAACTAACCAAACCAGATGGTATATGATGGAAATTTTATTTTTTACAGTAATTTTTAGTTTAATTATATCATTTAGCTCGATGCTTTTCATATATTCAACTAAACTTTTGTTGCTTAACAAGACTGTCATTTCCATGTTTTAGTGAAACTGTTTATGGTTTGATACTCTCATACAACCTTTATCAAGTTACATTCACCCTCATTAGAAAAAACAATAGAATTTTTCTTGCCATGACTATCTTTTATTGTCATTGTTGACTTAAGAAAGTATTTTAGCTAAGAAACTAATTTCAAGGTTATGGCATAACTTGTCATATAAATTGAACAAAAGTTATATCCAAAATGTTAACTTGTAAACTACTTAGCTGGTTTTAGGCTTTCCATTTAAAATCGACTTTAGTTTAAACTTTGAACGAGTTGTTCCATAGACTTGAATAAATAGATTTTGGTGTAAGGATTAAAAATTAGCCCATAAGGCCTTCTCAGTTATTCATTTATTTTATCTGAATATAATATTTACTATTAAATTATAACAACTTGGCAAAAATATGTCAAAGATTAAGATCATACATTGTAGAGTGTCGTTGAATAAAAATTGGAGCAAGGACACTGAATTCTTTCAGTTTTCCTCGTTCTTATTCATTTTGTGTATCTTTGCACCTTTAGGGGCAATTGCTAGTTTAAAGTCTAATTCTTTAAAGGGTGCCAGCTCAATGGAAGAGCACCTGCTTTACAAGCAGGAGGTTGGTGGTTCGATTCCATCATGCTCTGATATTCATAGGGAATGACGAAGATCAGTTTTTGGTGACAGATGCTCTTTTGACCATCACCAATGAGCTTATGGTGACATTTTTCGACGCTCAACAAAATATGAAATGGTGACGGTCAATGAACGCCACCATATATACACATCAATAATGACGACCATTAAAGGTCTATCACCATAAATCGTTGTTATGGATATGAAATGGTGAGGGTCACTGTTTGTCATTATAGTCATTATTCGTGACAGACCTTGATGTCACCAATGAGTTTATCGTGACGGTCAATGAATGTCGCCATATATATACACCAATAGTGACGGTCATGAAAGGTCCATCACAAAAAAATGTTGCTATTCATATGAAATGGTGACGGTCACTATCTGTCATTATAATTAATATTCGTGACGGACCTTGAATGTCACCATAACACATACTTTCGGTGATGCCACCTTTGGTGACGTTCCATTTTTTGGTGATGGAGGTTATTGTCCATCACCATTGCTCATACGAAATGGTGATGGTCACTATCCATCACTATAAATCATTATTAGTGACAGACCTTGAATGTCACTACAACGCCTATAATTTTAGCGACGCCACCTTTTGTGACGTCTAGTTTTTGGTGACAAAGACTCTGTTGACCCTCACCAATGAGCTTATGGTGACCATTTTCGCCCCTCACCAATGTGTTTTTTTCTTGTAGTGTGCCCTACTTTAGTTTATCAACCCAGGGTTTGTACAAAATTGGAGGTAACAGTTCTATATACACAACAGATGCATTCTATTCATGTCATCCTCTTCCGCTCTACGAAAGGCTGCTACTTATAGGGGTTATCAGTGAAGTCTGTCACACTTCAATGAAACTAAAATAAATGGCAGAAATGAAATGACAGAAATGAAAATAATTCAATTAGCAGAAAGGAAATGGTAGAAACAAAACTAATTTAAATTGCAGAAAGGAAACTAATTTATACCACACTTAACTTTCAAATCATCTAAACACACCCTACTCTATCTATCATGCTCCTATCTATGCAGTTATTCATGTCCTAATTCTAATTTGATGAAGTGTGCTTGTAGTTTGGAGGAAAAAGGGTTAAAGAGGCTAGTGGAGGGCTTAACGCATGAAACAAGGCTTAGAAGTGGAAAGAGTGGGGTTAAACACTATCAAACCTTATTATAGCGCAGAAATGGCTTTGGAGCATATTTTTTTTAAAAGTGCGATGGCGGAGAAGTGGGAGTACAGTTCGGGAGCAGGAGCGAAGTGTGATTTGCGAAGAGGTAAAATCTGCGAAGTGTGACGGGGTAAACATTGTGAATTGCGACATGGTAAATGTTGTGAAGTGCGATACCCGATATCACAATATCGCAATCGGATGTACGAAGTGGTAAGTGTTAAAAAAAAATAGTTAAATGGCGTGAAGTGTGAAATGTGACAGGTGATGTGGCGGTGGGATCGATAGCGGAGTGCGATCATAATATCGCAATCGACAGATTGAAGCGGTAAGTCAAAAGAAAAGGGTAAATGTTGCGAAGTGCGATTGCAATGTACGGTAGAAAGAGAATTGAGAAGAAAAGGGTGGAGGTCAAACTTTGATGGTTTGTCATGCGTTTTACGTTAAAATGGCTGCGATAGCCACAGAATGTGAAAACGAAGGAATAGAAGGTAGACTTAGTTGTTTTGAAGTGTTTTTGGGAATAAAAAGGGTGCGACAGCTACAAATAAGTGAAAATAAAAGGGGATAGAAGAGTAACAAAAGAGATGGAAAATGAAGCGGGAAGGTGAGGGTGAAATTCTCTGGAACTTTAATACTGCTTCCTATAAACAAACCTTCGGATTCATGCACGAGAAAACATAAAATAATGCGTGATAAAAAAATGAACATAAATCAATTTTTTTGGCATGTGGGAAAGCCTACCCCCCTCAAGCTCTATTGGCAGAGATGAGAAAGGAGGTCTAGATCCACAAATTTTAGAGTTTTATCCTCCATTTTATTAAGAAAATAAAAACCTACAACAACAATTCGAAACAACAACTTGAAACTATTAGAAGCAAGATTAACTAAATGACAGAAACAAAAAAAAACTAATGGACAAAAACAAACTAGCTAAATGACAAAAATGAAAGAATGGTAATAGGCAGAGAAGTTGAGGCACATGGATTGGGCCCTAATCCACGAGCCCAGCTCTCTGGAACTAGATCAATGAAAATTAATCTGAATACTAATTTCATTAAAATGAAATCTTATTACATCACGAAGGTCTTAAACAACAAAAGCCTAATAGAATGGAAAATGGATGACATGGGATGGAATGGAATGGAATGGACTGTATCGAATGGACCAGAATAAAATAGCTAGATCAGAATGGAATAGAATCAACCCTAATTAACTCTTGATTAACTTTATTTATCCTCAAGGGAAGCTACCAACAACTCCCTAAAAAATAGGTAATGAGTCCACTTGAATCCAAGTGAAGTATGGCTTGAGTGCACTTGGTCTTGAGTCATTTGGTTGCCTCTGGAATTCAAATTGTTGGAGGGGATCTCATGAGGATCCTTTGGCTGCCTTTGAGAGTTAAGGAGGGTGGACAACCCCCTTGAATCTCTCTAATATTTCTCCCTAATTTCCTGATATTGCGCTCATTTATTCTCCAATCTTGATCTTCCAGTGGCACAGAGCAAGTCCCTAAATCATCTTCTTCTCCAAATCTGCCAAATATTCTCACAATATTTTATAAAAATAGCCAATATTATGCACAAATATGCAATTACCTTTAAACCTTCCTACGTAAATATTGAAGCATAAAAAAACACATTAAGTGCAGAAGGAGATATTTAATATATATATTCATGTGCATAAGGAAGGTAGATGGGCTTATGAAAGGTTAGATGGGCCTTATTTTATGTATAATTTAGAGGCCCATCATAAGGCCTACTAACTGCCTCTTTGAGGTTTTCCACTAATAAGTCTGCCTAGGCGCCTTAAAGGAGGTTTTCACCTAGGACCTTTTGTTTTTATCTTTTTTTCCCAACCCAATGACCGCCTCATGGAGGTTTTCAATCAGTGGCCCAATCTCAGATGTCTCAAAAGAGGTTTTCACCTAAGATTTTATTCTTTCCCTCTTTTTTTTTTTCACTTTCCTACTCTACGTGAAAAAACAAAACCTTTTTCAAGTATAGGAATACTTCCAATGGAGCCATGTACACATCAAGATGACAAATAAAATCATGTGCACACTTGGAATACATGCTTTGACATGTACTTGAATATGAGAGATGAATTTATTTGACTGTGTGTTGTTGCAACTTAATGACTATTTGGAACCATATGTCAATATAGTTGTGATGCCCCTGGTTCACTTCCTGAGTTGGATCACCTTGGATGTCCTCTTCTATTATGGCAGTCAAAACTTCCTCTTTTTTTATATTGTTCTCTTGAACACATGGAGGAAATGCTGGTAAACATGAGGGAACTTTGTCAACATCTGATTATGATTTCTGCTCTTCATCAAGTGCAACCCTCGATCTTTTGATCTCCTCATTTGGATATTCTTCTTCTTGATGTTGTACTTCAATGAAATTAAGAAAATCTCTTCTTTGCAATACCTTTCTTGAACTAAGATGCAGACCATTTATATCAAGAGGATATGTTTGGTAGTGTTGTACCTCAGCATTGTAAGTGAGCTGAGATACTTCATTTTATGGGTTTGGAAATGGTGGTATAGGTAGTTGAGTGGGGGTGGATATATGAGATATATGTGGTTGAGGCTGTGGTTGTGGTGGAGGTGGATGGTAGGGATAGCATGGAGTTGGGTATGTAGGATATTGAGGGAAATATTGAGGATGTTGAGGATCTTCCCAATAAGGACCTTGCCAACCTTGTTGCCAAGATTGGTTTTAGGGTTGAGATGACCAAGGTTTCCAAGGAGGGAGTGTGTCCCAATTAGTTTGAAATGGGTGTGAATAAGCTTGAAATTGTGAAGTGGGTCCTTGCATCATATCAACTTGACTAGGCTACCAGGATCTCCTTGGAGCTACATAACATAACTTCTTTAATGATTGCCTTGATCCATTGTCTTCCTGGTAAACTTATTTATAACTGGGGAATGACGAACAACATTTAGTAGCATATGATTCTGCATGGATAACAAAAATATCATCATCTTCTTTTTGCTCATTTTGCATTCTTAAAATTTCTACTTGTTCGCTTAGCACTACAAGGAAAAGACCCTCTAGCGGAGGTTATAAAGGAGGTTTTTATTGTCAAATTTTTTTTTTCAACAACATCCATTTATGGTTACGGAGGTTTTGGAAGAGATTTTAACGGAAATTAAACACAACTAAAAAAACTGGGCGGCCAGAGGTTATTACGGATGTTTTTTTCATCGGTGCGCTACTAAGGTTTCAACGCACCGGTGCGTGTCATCTAGACGATGGCCCCAGGGTAGTTGAAGGTTCCTGCATTGGGGTGTCAAGGTATAAAACATCATCGGGCAGAGTGTTTGTAATACAACACACGAGGCCATACCAATTGGTCTTGGGATTTGTGCGATGCCCATAGGTCGTCTCAACGCACCAGTATGTAGACTTATAGAAATGCATCGGTGCACCGTATCAGAAAAACACACCGATATTTATAATTGGTATTGGTATTTTTGTGGTGCCCATACATCATACAAATTCACCAGTGTGTAGTCTCACACAAAAGCACCGGTGCGCAGTATCGAACAAACACACTGATATTTTTAATTGGTTTTGGTATTTGTGTGGTGCCCATAGGTCGTAGAAATGCACCGGTGTGCTTCAACATACAAAAGCATCGGTGTACAGTACCTGACACACATCGGTGTTTATTTTGTATCTTTTAGAAACATCGACATGTGACAGTGCAATTATTGTGATTTTTCTAAATTCATTATTCATCAAAAGTCGACACATCTTATAACAATATTCATATTAATTACATTTTTATTAATGCATTTGAATGTGATGTTTCGATTAATTTGTTATATCATATCATAATTATTGTGGTTTTTTAAAATTCATTATTCGTCAAAAGTCGACACATATATATCTTATAACAATATTCATATGAATTAAATTTTTATTAGTGCATTTGAGAACGACAATGGAGAACACAATAGAATAAATTAAAACATATTATATATATATATCTATATATGAATAAGACAGTCTTTATCATACAAAATGGGACAGTTATTGGTATCCCTTTGTCTTTCAATTGGGACACTATGTCCATTACATTAAACAAAATGTCTGATTTCACAGAGATATTTCAAAAAATACAACGACTTGCTTTGATATCTAAACATAGTGATCAACATTCTTTGCTTGAACTGTTATCACTGCTAGAGCTATTTCCATGACTTGGGTTATTTTTAGGAATGTTTTGTTCACGGTGTTGATTGTTTTCTTCTTCTTCACCTTCCATCTACAAACATAAAAATAAACTGAAATGAGTGTATATACATTGGTGAGAATAATGAAAATTGCAATATTAAATAATATACATCAATGTAAATCGAAAAGAAAAATGATGTACCATAGCAACAATTGACTCATAAACTACACACATTCTTTCAAAACCATGTACCATGCCATCTTTCAAAATTTCATCTGTTGGCGCAGTTCCATACTTTGTTTCCTGCAAGTTTTATACCCCATAACAAATCATATATTTAATATAAAAGATGTTTTTGTTCTATTAATTATAGACGGATCTAAGTAAAACAAGATCGATAGATGCTTACAAATTCCACAATTAAATTCTGATATGCCAACATATACTCACAACCCATATTTAACCCAATTTCAATCAATTCATCTGATGGTTCTTCTTTGTATGTTAGCACCTGTTTGAAGACATTCAATGATGATTTTTGTAAAACAACTTAAAAAAATAAAAAAATGAAATCTAGTTAAGTTGTTATAAGGAAGTAAAAATTAATCACAAACTTAGATATCAACCCTTTTCTTCCTTGTCGTCTTGTTTTATGTGTTGAATGGGTTCCATTTTATTTTATTTTCTGCAAGAAAATTCTTAAAAATTAATATTTAATGCTAAATTGTTTATTTACTATACCTAATGATTGAAAAATTCAATGATTGCATATTACATTTGAAGAAAGTTGTTCTTGAGATGGCTCCTCCTGCGATGCAATTTTGTCCATTTCTTTGACCATCTCCTTGTACACCTTTTTGGACATTCCTACTGGCATATTTATGATACCAACTCATTCATCTTTTAAGATTTTCATAATATTCTTGAAAACATGACAATAAACTATTTAATTTTTATATTGATATATGAAAAATAAATATAACAAAAGTGATATTTATAAATAATTCTAGACAAAAATTTAAAAGAATATTACTTTTTCATTCCTTTTTTTTTGTTGTTGTACGTTTTTGCTATTAAAAGTATGACATGTCTCATTGATCAATTCTCTAGAAACTCTTCCTGTAGTTTAGATAAAATTTGGTTCTTTGAATCATTGGATTGGTTTTTGTATTGTAAGTGGAAAGAATGTCTATACATTCATTCCACTAGATCCCTCAAACTTTTGTAAAAGTTTTTCCCCCTTTCGTTAACCTCCAGCACCACTCTAAATGAGCTAAGGAGCAATTCATTTTCATTTTCATGTTCTATTTTTTTTCTTTTCTTAGAACAACATTCCTTTTATGAGTTGTTGGTCCCTGTAGAACATTAAACATAAGTGAATTAATAGACTGTTTGACACATGTTATCTAATAATTTTAAGTATATTATTAATGAAAATTAAAAAAAGAAACTCATATTGGATCGATAGTATTTTTTTCATTCACTTGATTCATCCTTTTGCAATTTTTCCATCAAGCTTTTATGCTCTTCTGGTCCTAGATCAGAAATAATCTTATCGAGTTTCGTCATTTTGTGGCTCTGCATGATACACAATAAACAATACATATTAGTTAAACTTACATATAGTTAAAAAATAATATTTTTTATAAAGAATTTACAAAGAACTTTTCTTTTTTGCTTTTCTTGATGTGTTATCAATATTTTTGTTACTTGATCTCTTGTTAGTCATTTCTTTATCAATCTGAAACATGTACCATATCATTCATTAATATATTTATAATTAAATTGTTAACTTTTCAGGTAAAAAATAAATCTCAAGAAACCAGTGCGCCTTTCATGATGTACGCATCGACGTCGGTGCATGGGGGTATTAGAAACACACCGCAAAAACAATATAATAGACCGAACGATGCGTGGGGGTATTATAAATGCACCACACAAACAGTGTAATATATCGTACGGTGCTATCCTTGTAACATAGAGCATGGATGCCCTATTTTAGATATGGCACACTAATTTAAAAAAAATATTTTCAAAATTTTTATTACACAGTACTTGCACGGTGCGCTAGGTTACGCAGGGCACACCATTTAAAAAAATCCATTTTTTCCAAAAATTCATGCAAGGGCTGAATGGATTGGGATCTGACTATGCAAGTTGTCCCATGGGTTGGATGTCAATCTAAAATGAAAAGCCCTAATTTTGAAATCACAGAAACAACGAGAAGAAAGGGAAGAAACAAAAAAATGAAGGGTTTAGGGTAAAAATGGATAAAACTGCAGAAAAAATAAAAAAAACTGTAGAAAAAGTAAAAAAAATAATCAAATTTAATCACGAGATGGTTTGAAATTCTATGATACAAGGTTTGAATCACCAAAGGTTTGGTTTCTGATTATCTGAATACTTCTGTTCGAATGTATTTCGCTGCTCCACAATGCTCTCGTGCTCTCTTGCTCCAGGTATGTCTCCTACAAAATCTCTGGCTGAAAATTTTAGCAAAAATAGTGAAATAATGAAAAGTGTTTAAAAGAATTATTATATGAAATTAGATTTTTGAAAATATTTTTCCGCCGATTTTTCAATTTGCCGTTTTTTTTCACTTAAATAAAATAGAGTTGCACTTTTTATTATTATTTGTGTTTATTCATCACCGACGCGTCACTTAATAGCACCACATCAGTGCATCCATTTGTAACACCGACACCGGTGTGCAGTAACTAAAATGCACCGGTGCAGTTATATGTACAGTAGCACCGATTTGCGGTTAAGGCACCGAAATTACTTTTAGGTGTGTACACTAAAATTTAGTGAACTCCAACCAGAAATTGAGAATTAAAATTTTTTGTTTATTCTTGAGAATTAGAATTAGAATTAGAATTGAGAATTGGAATTGGATAAATTCTTGATGGAAATAACTATTCTTCCAATGCATTTTGTTTATTGCAGGAGGTCCCCACTGATTATGTGGAGAGAATGCAATGTGGGGCATGTGAAGATGCAATACTACAGGGCCCAAGTGGGAAATTGTGACATGTGAACTTGTGCTATGCTAAGACGTGGGCAGTTTTCACAAATGGTTGGGAAAGTTTTGTTTTTTGAGTAGTTTATTAAATTTGGAGATATTTTATTTTTTAGACATGTTGGAAATGTACATTTTGCTATGAAAATATTTGGGCCATTTCTTTTCAAAACTACACCTCTTCTTCTTTCAGAAAAAGAAACTTGAACCTTTCCATAGCCTACAACAAGAAAAGGTGCCCCATGATCTGTTTGCTGACCCATGATCTGCTTGCTCATTTGTAAGTTCCTCCTCCATCTTGGTATCCAGTTTCCTCTTTTCTCCTTTGTGCTTTCTATCTCGATCTTAAATTTTTTTATACAATCTCTGTTTTACGAGAAACTGACCTTGAATGTTCTGAGAGAAATGACAGCGAGTCCTTCATTATGCATTTGTTAGTATAAGAAGACCGATTTTTGATTAAACGATGCAGTTATTACATATGGAGGAAATGGTTTCTCGTAGAAAATGAGTATAGGGTTTAGCTAAGGAAAGACATTGCAAAATGGGCTATTACATTAGCTTTTCCAATGGGAAACTTATTTGCAGGTGGATATATGGTAGCTGCAGGTATCTATACTTTTCTTCCCACATAAATGGTCACTAGATTTCCATTTATAATACAAGCATATTTTTTATTGGTTTCATCCACAGGACCACAACTTAGACAAGTTAGAGATGTCATTCAGGCTCAATTGAAAGCCAAAGACGTGATTTTATGCGACGTCAGATTTGCCGGTAAAAGTTTATGTAAGCCAACCGAAGTTCAGATAATACTCTCAGTTGCTTTTAAACGCATTCTGGAGAATATTTCCCTTCATGGGACCTACCAGCCCGATCAAAAACGTTAATTAATCTTTCTTTGTTGTCCTTAAGGGAATAAGAATCCTTCCCTTCATGGTGCCTCTTGGCTTTATCGACTGCCTCAACTGATCTTTCTCTACTTTCCAATATTTCTCTGCCATCAACTCTGCTCTCCCTTTCTCCATCATGGGACCTCTTAACCCTATCGCCAGCCTCAACCGAATGCTCTTTGTTGGTCTCAACCTGTACTCCTTTTCTCATTTTGTACTATGTCGAGCTCTATAGCCGTATGCATCCCTGTAAGGATATTTGTTCGTCTTTCTGTTTGAATCACTCATTTTCTCTGCTATAAACTTCTCAGCCAAAATTTTAACTCTCTTCTTTTCAAACCCTCATCTCCTCAGAAAATTTCTTGCTCGCGATTCGAACCCTCTGCCGCTCTAATACTGCACTTTACAGAATAACCCTGTTCCGGTGTGCGGGGTTTTATAGGCGCACCAGTACGGTTTCGTAAGATCGAGGTTTATGTTTTGGCACGACGTTTTATGATGCACCAGTGCGGAAGAGTTGTGAAGCACCGGTGCGTCTTAGTACTAAGACGCACTGGTGCGTGTTATGATGATAAGTGCACCAGACTATATAAAGTTCTTTTTTTTTGGTATGTAAGATCTTAATAAAATAATGATAATTCTAAAGTACATGAATTTATTTGCATTATTTTCTAAAATTTATTATGTTACAAAATTCATATTATTCTAGATTTATTATTTTACAATTATTTACAAATGAAGTTGTCTTTAGTGCGACTTTTTGAAGGCTTTTTCGGTGGATTTTTCCAATCTAATTTCTTTAAAATCCCGCAAGAATTTATTGAAAATAGAAATTTGATGGGTAACTTGCACAATACAAGTGTCCTAGGGGTTTTTTAGGGTGCTGAATCTATATTTACAGTAAAAATACTAGTTTAAATAACAGAAATCAAGATTTTATCTCAATTTTTTTCACCGGATTCCAGCACCAAAAACTCCAAAAAGTCGCACTAAAGACTACTCCTTTACAAATTTAAATATTTTAATAGAATAATTTCACATTAATACAATTAAAAGTTTACAAATATTTTACATACAATTACAATTAAAATTACAATTAGTATTAGAATTAGAATTAGAATTAGAATTACAATCACAATTTTACAATTTCACATACAACTACGATTAGAATTAGAATTAGAATTTTAATTTTACATACAATTACAATCATTTCACAGTAATACAATTAAAATTTTACAAATATTTTACATACAATTAGAATCAGAATTAGAATTACATTTACATTTACAATTACAATTTTACAAATATTTTACATACAATTTTAATTAAAATTACAATTAAAAATTTAGAATTTTACATACAATTAGAATTAGAATTAGAATTTTACAATTTGTCATATATACAATTACAATTACAATCATTTCACAATAAATTAAATATTACAATTACAATTAAAATTTTACATACAATTTTAAAATTACAATTACAATTACAATTACAAATACAATTTTACAATTTTACATACAATTAAAATTTAAATGTCAATTACAATCATGACATAATATTTAATAAATATCATGGTCATTTAATATTAAATTAATTAATAAACATCACGATCATGATAATGCATCATACAAACATCATATTCGACTAAAAAACACATTCAAATTCGCTAGCATCATCGTGATCATGATCATCTAACAAATCACAATTAGCATTGTATAACATCATCACAATACAAATATCAAATATACATCTCATGCCAAATAACTCATGCTATAATATACACCTATCAGCTGCAAGCTACATATTAAATGAACATATCTAACATGACCTAACAATATACACATCATGATGATCACCAACATGTAAATTAAGTACAACTGCAACATGAACATAAAATACATGGACCATATATATATAACTGAATAATGTTATACAACTATAACATAAATGTCATGGATCAGTTGGTGGTACAACATCAATAGCAGTACTAGTCGAGGCCTGTTCAGTCAATGGTGCAGCCTTGTCAACAGTCGATGGTCCAGCCTGCTCATGATCATGAGTACAGATGGATGCTACAGACTGCTGACTGGACATGGCCGATGGTCCAACCTCATCTCCATGATGACTGCTTCTAGATGCTAGTGGAGGCTCATGCTCATCTGGCGTGGCGGGAGGTGAACTATCATGATATGATGAGCCACCGCTCGCGGACTGTCCATCATGTGTTGCGTCTCGACCATGCCTATAACGTGCAACAATCCTCCTCAGCCACGTAACAGCTGTCGTAGCTCCTACGACATGCCACATCAGGTTGTACATTTCACGTGGCATGCCTCTCCACATATGTAATAGCCTATCATCGGCCTATATGTCTCTGTAATGAGCGGGTTTGATGCCCGCCTCAACAATCAATGCACTGAGTTGGTCGCCAAACTCCATCCCGTATCTAGTATCAATTCGACCGCGCCTAGAAAAATGCGGTATCCATGCACCAATAGGAGCATGTCTCTCTGCACCGACCTCCTAATGATCCTCGGCATCTGGCATGCCCTGATCTTCATTAGGATCCACACCTGGATCATGTGGTGGCATCAGCATGTCCTCCCCATCAAAAGGGACAATGTCTGCAAAATATATACAAGTACACAACAATAATTAGATAATTTCATTACACAATTTAATAAAAACAAGTTAAAGAACATGTTAGAATAAATTTAAATAAAAAAATAATATTACCTCTATCATCTGGCAGCTCATCATCTGTGAAGAGGATGTTGACACACCCTCGCCAATCCAATCCAGCAAAAGGACAGGGGACCATAATGAAGGGATGCATCTTGTCAACACTGGCTAGCAACTCCAGTGCATCATGCGATATCTTGGCTGGAAACATAGTCTCGCCCAGGCTTGGGCATCATATGCCCCCACATGTGCATCCATGCATCCAACATCGGCCTACGAGGTTGCCGAAAAAAATTAGGCCTCATATTTGGAAATATCTCAAAAAATAAACAAAAAATCTCTAAAGAAAAAGGGAAGTTGACCCTCCCTTGTGCATGAGCATGACATCTATCTAAGGCTGTACAGAACCGCCACAAAAAAATGGAAGACCACCTGACAAGTTGTGGCTCCTGTACTAAAGAATCAACATAATATATAAGCGAGCAACTAATGCATTGCCCGTCACTGGTGTTGTGTGAAATGGTCAAAATCAGAAGTGAGAGGCACTGCACCTCCTCACTACCAAATGAACAAATACGTAACTGACCTCCAGCGACCTAAAAATCTACAGGAGACAGTACTGATGCTCCAATGTATCTTTGGGAGTAAACTAACTGACTCCCTGCTACACAACTAGCTGAAACCTCTGGGAACAAGGGAAAATACACCCCTCTCCTCGATAGCCCTGTAATGAAATATATATCCTCTTCAGTGGGTGTGTACCACTGGTTAGGACCAACCTAGAAATATTGTCGGTGGGCATTCCACCTACGGATAAGATGTCTCAAAAACACACTATGGGCCTTTAGGGAAGTAGCCTCCTCATAGAACTTGAGGAGGCCTACTTGCCTTAGGAGCCCCTGGGTAGCTGCTGTAATAGGCTGAGGGTACGCATCTCTCTCCCTCTCTTGTGCCTCCCATAAGAGAATCATATCATACTACTTCGCCTATTGTTTCTGTTGTTCCCCCTCTTCTCTCTAAATAATTGAAATATTAAATATTTTTTTTTATTAAATGAGACATGTATTTAGGAATATACATATATAATTTTTTTGGAAAAAAAAAACAGACCAGTCGGTGCGCCATAAAAAACAGTCATGCACCAGTTCCGGTGCATTGTTTGTTTGTCGTGCACTGGGAACGGTGCCCCAAATGACATTCAACGCACCATATGCGGTGCACCTAAAAACTTTTAAAGCACCGTTGACTATGTATGGTGTTAGAAGAGTGGTGCGTTGACTAAAATATATGCCCTGGTGCATATAGTTGTGTCAGCGCACCGACTTCTTGACTAAGTACATAGTCAACGATAGGCTGCACCGTTGACCCTATTGGAATGCCGAATGCGATGCGCTGACAGACACTGGGGAAGATATTTCCGTCAATGCACCGCATTGCTATTCCACATGGTCAATGGTGCGGCCGTCTAAATGACCGCACCACCCTTTTTTTTAAATTTTAAAATAACGCGGTGCGCCTTTCGGTACTGCCCTGGACACGGTGCAAATACCATTAGCACCGGTTGCGGTGTGGCCTGTAAAGTTTACAGGCAACACCGCTTACCGGTGTGAGCCGAACGGCTCGTGCGCATTGCGCGGCAATATTTTTTTTCTTTTAAATGGTTAATTTTAAGGTTATTTGAAATTATAATCATCTAAAAAGCTTAATTATGGAAAAACAAGAAAAATATCTGTACATTTCACCGTCGAGGAGGCATATTGGCTGTAGAATTTGCAAAAGAAAATTTTCCCACCGTTTTGCAAAATGCAAGCTGGAGTTTGGTGGGAAATGAACAACAACAGTGCGTGTAATGGGTGCAATGGGAGAACTGATGTCAGGGCAGCTCAGACAAGGATAAATTGCACCGATGCTTGAGAGCTCTGGAGCACTGAGAAAAGTGAAAAATGCAGTTTTTTGCTGTAATTTTTTTTTTTTTTAACCCTGTTTCGGTGCACAAGGTTTTATAGGAGCACCGTTGCTATTTCTTATGAACACACCAGGCGGTTTCTGTTTTGGAGTGGTGTTTTATGATGCACCGATGTGGTTTCTTAATACCGCACCAGGCAGTTTCTGTTTTGGTGCGGTGTTTTATGATGCATTGGCGCAAAAGAGTTGTGAAGAACCGATGCCCTACAGTAATACGATGCACCGGGCGGGTGTGTACAGAGCACATGGTGTCTGGTGTGCCAATGTTTTGTGCACACTAGTGCTTTCTCTTGTAGAGTGCACCAGTTCTTTCTCTTGTAGAGCGCACTGGTGCTTTCTCTTGTAGAGCGCACCGGTGCTTGAGAGCTCTAGAGCACTGAGAAAAGTGAAAAATGCGGTTTTTTAGCCATATTTTTTTTTTTTTTTACCCTGTTCAAGTGCGCGGGGTTTAGAGGGGCATTGGTGCTATTTCTTACGAATGCATAGGTCGGTTTCTATTTTTGCGCAATGTTTTATGATGCACCGGGGTAGAAGAGTTGTGAAGCACCAGTGCTCTACAGTAATATGACACACTGCGCGGGTGTGTACGGAGTGCATGGTGTTTGGTGTGCTAATGTTTTGTGCGCACCGGTGTTTTCTCTTTTAGAGAGCACCGATGCAGTTTGGATGATATGCGCACCGAGAGGAAAACATCCGCAAAACCCTCCGCTCGCCAACCTCCTCTAGTAACCTCCACTAGAAACATATGTATGGGGTATTTTTATAATGGGTTCCTCAAAAACATCCGCTAGAGGGTCTTTTCCTTGTAGTGTATATTGCTAAGAATTTATGTTTTAAATTTTTCAAGCAAATTTCCAAGTTCATCTTACCTTACCAATGTTGATGCTGACTTACTTACTCTTTCCCTTCCTCTTTATATGTGCTTGCATGTTTCACAAATTTCTTCAAATGAAAATTGATATACATCTCCTTTACTCATGAGATTAAGGAGATCAATTCACTCATCCCTAATTGTTCTAAGTAAGAGGGTTTTTAGTGTGTCAAAACCTAAATGATGCAATTTTTCCCTCTTAACATTATACACGAACCTCTCTTTTAAATCCTCAAGCCTCTCCTCTTCTTCTTGGTTCATTCTAAATTTTTTTTCTCTAAGATCACGATATTTGTATTTTTCTAGAAATATCTTTTGCATATCATTCCATGACCTTATTGAATTAGTAACTAGACTCATGAACCATTTAACAGCTCTATCCTTCAATGTTGCAAGAAAAAATCTCAGTTTTTGAGTGTGTGATAATTATCCATAAGACCTACACAGTATCTCAAATTCAAAGAGAAATGTTTCCGGATCCTTTGTCCTCATACCATGGAAGTTGGGAAGGAAATACGAAGGGATGTTATTCATATGTACACTAATGTCCATATCTTGAATGGGAAACCCAATAAGTTCTTCTTCATTTTCATCATATCCATCCATCTATTCTACCTTCAAAAGTGTATGGTGATGTGGTTATTACTGCACCATGTGGTCAAGTGGGGGGGTTGGTATTGGAGAAGTATTTAAAAAAAAATTAAAATTTATGAGTATCCCTTCTCCTATGAGGCATGAAAATCAGATCTTTTGTATTTTTTTTAATATTTTTGAAATGGCATGAAAAGAAAGGAAAGTAGAAAAGAATGCTAAAAACAAAATCAAAGCATCTACTAGATACCTCCCCGACAATGATGCCAAAAAGTGGTGAGCCCTGGTATTGCACCGAGAGTACTGCAACTCCCAGGGGCTGCCCTAATTTACTTTATCAACCTGGGGTTCGTAAAAACTTGGAGGTGACAATGCTATATACAAAACAGATGCATTATGTTCATGTCATCCTCTTCCGATCTACAAAAGGGTGCTGCTTCTAGGGGTTCTCAGTGAATTCTGTCACACTTCAATGAAACTAAAATAAATTGCAGAAAGGAAATGACATAAAGAAACTAAGTCAATTTGCAGAAAGGAAATGGAATAAATGAAACTAATTTAAATTGCAGAAAGGAAACTAATTTAGACCACACTTAACTTGGCCAATCGGCTAAACACACCCTACTCTATCTATCATGCTCCTATCTATGTAGTTATTCATGACCTAATTCTAATTTGAAAAAGTGTGCTTGTAGTTTGGAGGAAAAATGGCTAAAGAGGATAATGGAGGACTTAACACATGAAACAAGGTTTAGAAGTGGAAAGAGCGGGGTTAAACCTTATAAAACCTTATTATAGTGCAAAAATGGCTTTGGAGCAGAATTTTTTGAAAAGCACGATGGTGGAGAAGCGGGAGTACAGTTCGGTAGCAGGAGCAAAGTGCAATTTGCGAGAAGGTAAAATTTTCAAAGTTCAAAGTGTGACGGGGTAAACATTGCGATTTACGATGTGGTAAATGTTGCGAAGTGCGATACACGATATCGCAATATCACAATAGGCTATTTGAATCGGTAAGTGTTAACGAAAACCAATTAAATAGTGCAAAGTGCTAAATGTGATGAGTGACGTGGCAGTGGGACTAGCGGCAGAGCGCGATCGCGATATCGCAATCGGAAGATCAGAGCGGTAAGTCTTAAAAGAAAAGGGTAAATCTTGCGAAGTGTGATTGTGATGTACGGTAGCGGGAGAACCGAGAAGAAAAGGGCGAAGGTCAAACTTTGATGGTTTGTCAATCATTTTGCGTTAAAATGACTGCGATAGTTGCAAAACGTGAAAACGAAGGAATAGAAGGCGAACTTAGTCGTTTTGAAGTGTTTTTGGGAATAAAAAGGGTGCAAAAACTGAAAATAAGTGAAAATAGAAGGAGATAGAAGTGTAACAACAAAGATGGAAAATGAAGCTGGAAGGTGAGGGTGAACTTCTCAGGAATTTTAATACTACTTCTTGCAAACAAACCTGTGAATTCATGCATGGGAAAAAAAATAATGCGTGATAAAAAATAGTGAAAACAAATCAATTTTTTGGCCTATGGGAAAGCCTACCCCCCTCGAGTTCTATTGGCAGAGGTGAGAAGGGAAGTCTAGATCCACAAATTTTAGAGTTTTATCCTCCATTATATTAAGCAAATGAAAACCTACAACAACAATTCGAAACAACAACTTGAAACTATCAGAAGAAAGATTAACTAAATGACAGAAACAAAAAATAACTAATGGACAGAAACAAACTAGCTAAATGACAGAAAGTAAAGAATGGTAACAGGAAGAGAAGTTGAGGAACATGGATTGGGCCCTAATCCACGATCCTAGCTCTCTGGAACTAGATCAATGAAAAGTCATCTGAATACTCATTGCATTAAAATGAAATCTTATTACATCCCGAAGGTATTAAACAACAAAAGCCTAATAGAATGGAAAATTGATGGCATGGGATGGAATGGAATGGATTGTAGCGAATGGACCATAATCGAATAGCCAGACCGAAATGGAATAGAATCAACCCTAATTAGATCTTGATTAGATTTATTTATCCTCAAGGGCAGCTACCAAAAACTCCCTAAAAAATAGGTAATGAGTCCACTTGACTCCAAGTGAAGTATGGCTTGAGTGAACTTGGTCTTGAGTCGCTTGACTGCCTCTGGAATTCGAATTTCTGGAGGGGATATCATGAGGATCATTTGGCTGCCTTTGAGATTTAAGGAGGGTGGAAAAACTCCTCGAATATCTCCAATATTTCTCCCTAATTTCCTGATATTGTGCTCATTTATTCTCCAATCTTGATCTTCCAATGGCAGGGAGAAATTCCCTAAATCATCTCCTTCTCCAAATCTGCATAATCTGCCAAATATTCTCACAATATTCTACAAAAAAAAACCAATATTAGGCACAAATATGCAATTACCTTTAAACCTTCCTAAGAAAATATTGAAGCATAAGAAAACATTATTAAGTGCCGAAGGAGAGATTTAATTTATATAATTCATGTGCATAAGGAAGGTAGATGGGCTTAAGAAAGTTTAGATGGGCCTTATTTTATGTCTAATTTAGAGGCCCATCAGTTTGTGCATTGGTTAGCCCAAAGGGCATCACCAATAATTCAAAGTGTCCATAATGACAATGAAAAGCGATCTTGGGGATGTCCTTCTCCCTCACCCGGATTTGGTGGTACCCTGATGGTAAGTCTATGTTAGAGAAGTAATTGGCTCCTCTAAGCTCGTCCATCAACTCATCAATGAACAAAATGGGATAATTTTTCTTCAACGTCTTCTTGTTGAGGGACCTGTAGTTTATGAACATGCGAAGGGTCCAATACTTCTTCTCCACCAACACTACATAAGAAGCGAAATGATTCGAGTTAGTCCTGATATGCCCCAACCTCAGCAACTCCTGTATAGCCCTCTCAATATAATCTCGATATGCCTTGGGATTTTTGTAAGGAGTGGTGATGACTGCATGAACCCCCTCCTTCAACTCAACGGTGTGTTCTAACCCTTTGTTCGATGGCCTGCGTGGTGGAATCTCTCTAAATACCGCTTGATGCCTCTCTAAGAGAGCTAATATGTCTGGATGTGTCTATTGCTTCATCCCCCCAGTCTCTAAGATCCTCAAATCTACATTGCACTCTATGTCACCTTGCCTCAAATCAACCTCCATTATGTGTGTAAACACTATTTCGGGTGTGTTAGCCATCCATAAAATTGTTTCATATAAAATGATGGTTAAATCAAGTTCCTAAGTTTCCAAGAAACAAATTTCTGCAAAATCTGTGAGTTCTTGGAACTTCACTGTGCCTCATGTCCAAAAGAACCCATATCACTATAGTCTTCACTTAAAAAATCTTCAAGAAAAAGCCCTGTTGTTATGAAAAGACTGTTTTTTAGACCCATTTTTCATCATTTTTCCTTTGAAAAATCTCCCTAAAAAACCCCCCAATTTCCTCATTTTACCCTTTATTTTCCTTTAAATTCCCCTTTAAACCTTATAAAATCCTTTTATTATGGTTTAAACCCCATTTTCCAACCTATCTTAACCTCCAAAAATCCTCAGAAAACCTTCATTTTAGTCCAAAAACCTTCATTTTTTATATAAGGCCTTAAGTCCCTTTTCGCTTAAGCCTGAGTCCCTTTTCACCATAAGACCAAGGCCTGAGACCGTTGGCTAAAGGTCTCATGCCCCCATCTCCATCACACTTCGACATTTTCAAATTCTTCCTTACCTTTCTTTTTTCTTCACCGATTTGCGAAAAGCCGATATGCTTTCCCGCTTTAAATCTGAGCTGTCGATCTCACTTTCGATCCGACGGTCCTCGCTCCATCAGCGGTCCCCATTTCCTTTGTCCTGGACCCTTTACCTCGCCGATGGCCGATCCGTCGATTGGATCTGAGACGTTGATTCCACAAAGATCTAACGGCTATCGACACATCACGTTTCCCCGTCGATGTTCTCCCCCTCCGATGGACCCCCCCGTCGATTAAATCCCGACCGTCAATTTCCCTTAGATTAGATGGTCCGCGCTCCATCGCATCGGCACATCACATCGTTAGTTTGATTTTCCATTCCGCTTCGCCCCGTGCCGATGAAATCTCCAACATTGATCCTGTTTGTGCTCAACCTAGTGTTCCTAAATTGAGTTCATTAATTGTCAACCAGGGTTGGTAAACTGCTGAAGTGTGGTGCACTATATGTGCCTAGGTATTTGTTTCTCACTACGTTGTGTTTAGTGTTTTATGATGTTTTTAGTTTTATGGTTTTATGTTTGAAAAGGGAAAGAACTAAGTGCTGGTGAAAAGAAGCTATTGGTTATTTAAAACAGAACAAAACCTAAACTATGGATGACAAACAACAAATGCAAAGCTTGATAATGACTTCATTGCAAGAAAATAAATCACAACATGAGCTTGAACTTATCCAATTCATTCATTAAAGATGTGTTGGAAGAGCTTGAGAAATGGACAAGTTAAGTGTAAATGAAATTCTCCTAAATAAACAATCAACTCACAATATTACAAAAAAAATGATTATTTGTAACACAGTAAGGTTTCTATTCTAGATTAACCTATGATGTTGAAGTTACCCTATTCTGCAACTTGACTTATCACTACTAGGCCTTATTCAGAAGCTTAGAGATTTTCTAGAATAATGTTTGGGAAAAAGGCTATAGGTGAATTTGTAAAAGATTTGCAGAATGATCAAAGCCTTAAACTGATATTACTGACCCCTGTTCATGTGATGATGTATCAATATAAATTCAGAACAAAAGTAAGTTGTAAATAATGAAGGCCGAGAGACTAATTTTGACAACTAGCACTACTTGAAACAAAATGGATAACACTAGGCCAGAAAGCGGTCTATCAATTTTAAAAGACAAGGATCGCAACTAAACTAAAATACCATTATCAAATTGGAAATTTAGTGACAGAGCTGAACTAAATGCAATCAACCTCTGGAGTGCTATAATTAAATTAACATGCAACTAGTCTATGGAATTCTACAGCCCATCTCGTTCAATAGGAATGATATTTTGTAAGAGTTTGTAAAACAAGTCTGGCTGTATTATTCAATGCAATTGAACATAAACATAAGATTTAAAGCAAATACAACTAGAATCTAAGACACCATAGCTATTTCTTATTCATTGTTAATGATGTTTTGGAAGAGTTTGTAAGAGTAAGATCGGCTGTGACACTTAGTGTAAAAAAGCATAAATCATAAAATTCGAAAGGAAATGCAACTAAAATCTACAACACCACAACTATGCCTTATTCATCGTGATGATATTTTGGAAGAGTTTATAAGAGTAAGTCTAGCTATGATGATTAATGTAAACAAGCATGAAACATAAACTTCAGAAACCTGCTTAAGCTAGAAATGAAAAACGAGACTAAAATACTTATCTAAACCGTATAAACAAGGCTGCTCAGGTAGCAGGGGCCCTCTACCACCGGAGTAGCACGAAATCTACTTCAAGATTGACTCAACGCTTTCAAGGAAATGGTACTTCTTTCATTAAAAGAGAAATTACTTCAAAACATAGTGTTTCGGACTTCTGCAATCTAGCAATCAACCACAAAAATCTAACCTTGTCCCTCGGTTTCCCGAGCCATATTTGTAACAAATTTACATAACTGTCTTGAGATAACCTAGGGATAATTGTCTTTCCAAATAAAAACCAAACTAGGACTCTGATGGTGGTCATGTAATATAATTAAGGACATCTGGACTGTCCTTGTCCTATTAGGAGTCTCTCTCCTAGTTTGAGTTCCCACGTACATAATCTCCTACAGAATTCCGTTCAAACTTTGTGGAGAGAAAAAAATGATGAGGGAATGATGTGGAATACGACCATATGTGTTTTCCTTTGAGATGACACCTGGAACCTACGTAGACATGAAGACAGCTGCAGAATCGGCAACTAGCTACAAAATGTCTGCATTCTGTAGCTAGATCTAGTTCAAAAAGTTCTACAATGACAAAATCATAAAAACATAGCAAGTTAGTCATGATATATAATATTAAAGCAATTTTAACTAATTCTATTGATCATTTGAGCCTGTGATTAATAATGGACAAAGGAAATGGAGTGGAATGTGGTGGAAGAAAGAACATCTTTGGAGCTCAACATACCCCCACTGCTAGATTCTTGCATGTCCTCATGCAACTATTCCATGAACTCTGAGACCTCTGCAAGGACATCCAACCCTCTTCTTCTACTTTTCCTGGCAGTCAAAGGCCTTCTGGGCTTCCTTATGACTAACTTGAATCTCAAATTTGTGAGTGCCCTGGATAACTTTTTATTTCTCTTCTTCAATTTTTCACTGGCCTTGTATAACTTTTGCATTTGTAAAGACAGAGTTGAATTCATATCAGTTTTCAGTTTAACTTTCTCTCTCAGAATTTCATTCTCATTCTTGATATGTCTGTTGAGGATTTCTAACTCATATTTATCCCTCCTTAAGATATCAACTGCAGATTTTGGTGGACTAAGAGTTTTGTCTCTTCCTTCTGAAGCTCTTTTCTCTAACGTCTCAACATAGTTGTAAATTTCTTGCTGTGCAGGGTCTATTTCAGGAGCTCCTTCATCAAAATCCTCCTCAATAGGTGTTTCTTCATCCTCTATGTTTATGACTCCAGTTTGTTTAACCTTTGTTTTCTTTAGTATCCCTCTAAGTCTGTGGCTCCTTCTCGGTTGAGATGGCCCTTCTCCTTTCTCTCTGGAAAATTTTCTTATTATCCTCTCTTTCTTAAGCTGCTTCTTAATCTGAGTCAATTTCTCATAAATCATTTCTTCACTGCTTTCTTATATTGTTTTAACAGTTTCATTTTTGGAGGTTTTCCATTTTCTGCTTCTTTTTGTAGGTTTGTCTTCAGGTGGAGGTTCCTTGGGTTCTTCAAAGTGATTTCTCACTAAGAAATCTTCCCAATTATCTCCCATTTTTCTCAAATGATGTTCAATCAACATTTTGACTAAACCATGGTGGTATAAGGTTGTTTCCAGAAATTGAATTCTCTTTTGAACACTTGAAGCCATTTTCTTTAAACTATGAAGCAAGAAAAAGGGCAAATTGAGTTCTTCTTCTAGGAAATGCATTATCAACCGAGTATGATAGACATAGAAATTGCCATATCTTCCTTCACAAGTGATGAATTTTTGCAAGATAAGAAACATGTTCCTCCATTTGTTCTTTAGTGCGGAGCTAGGGATACCCTTTTTAAAAATGGTAACATCCATACCTGGTGACTTGAGTATCTGCTTCCATGCTTCGTTATGAAATTCTCTATTCTTGAACCACCTTTCTCCTTGTCTGGGAAATTCGGTTGCTTATGCAATGGAAGCTTCTGTAATGATGAATTTAATGTCTCCTATCTCGACCTCAACTCCATTGAAGGATCTTGCAAACGTTTTGGTCACCTCTTTGTGAAAACCACTGAATTTTTCAAAGAATTGCAACCACCCTGCTTGTTGTAACATTTCTCTGACTTGAGGATAACCCTCCAAGTACTTAGTTCCAACCAGTTCGGTCCTCATGATGAGACCCATCACTTCTCTTTCCAACCTTCAAATTGTTTCTCCTCTGTTCACGGTGACAATGACTATTACAGGGATGTTTTTGCCCCATAGACGTTTCCTCTGTTTTACAGACTGAAATGGTTAAGAGTTGGCTATGGGAAAGAATGATATGGAGTGATTGCAGAATGAATATAATGAGGTGAGGATAATGTATATGAGTTGAAAGATATCACAGAAGGAAATACCACGGAGATATTTTGTAACGAATTCAAAATCATCATTAAATGCTTTGGCCTAGTGACGTGACTAATCCAATCACTTCAGCACTTTAACCGTTTAGATTTTTAAATGATGATCGAATATGGGATTTGAAATGGTGGAATAGAAAGAGTTTTATCCAAAGTTTTTGCGGGAGGTTGGTTAGGCATGATCAACAAAATTAATTAAAACAACTTTTTGAATTATTCATAACTTAACTATACTAAAATATTTCATGATATGTCATTATAATCATAACTTTTACCTTTGCCTTTCCTCTGATTTTTTTGTGTTCTTCATATGCTTTGTTCTCTCCTGAAAATCATTAATTTTTGAGTCTTCATAACCTTCTTGATTTTTCTTGTTGTCATGGATATGCAGGATCATTTTATTGCAGATCAGGTGATTACTAGACAGTGCCTTCAGGATCTCTGGCTGCAGAATGTCTGACTGGCTGCAGAATGTCTGATTGATTGCAGAATGTACCTGTAGAGAACTTGAAACATGAAATGGAATGGTTTGGAGCATGAATGGAATGTTGTATGGAATGAGTGGGGATGGATAATAAAATATGGTGTAATGGAATATGAATGAAGTGATTAATGGAGTGGAATGGATCACAACTTATAAAATGGAGTGAAGTATGAGAAGTGGCCTGCAATTCATGAAATGTATTATTCAATCGCAGAAAAACAACAGACTTAAAAATTTGGGATGGAAATGAGGTGGACCATGAGGTGAAATGAATGAAGTGTGGATGAATGAAATGAAATGGAGTATGGAATGAAATGGAATATGGATGAATGGAGTGAAATGGATCATAAGTGGGATGTGAATCACTTATGATTTTGTAACAACTACTTGTAGAAAGAACAGATTTGAAAAGCTAGAGTGTCAGAAATATTCTGATTTTCACTTCACCTTTTCTGTATAAACATGCCAATCAGTGATTGGTTTTCATGTTTATACTTTATTTTATTTTTTTATTTTATTATTATTATTATTATTTTTTAATATCTGACTTCAGAAAATTCACTTAAGTTGATGAAGAAGAAAAATTCTTCTTCATTAACTTCATATCACTAATTTCTTGGAATTTCTTGACAAATTCTTCTCTTGAGAGTGGCTTATGATATAGCTTCAATCTATGACCATTCACAAGAAAAGTGACCTTCTCTTCATCTATTGTCCTGATTTTTATTGCTCCATTGTCAAAAATTCTTATAATTTCATATGGCCCAAGCCAATGTGTTTGGAATTTACCTTGAAAATCCTTGAATTTTTAATCAAACAAGAGAGCCCACTCACCTTCTTTGAACTTCTTTTCCTTGATGTACTTGTCATGCCATCTAGTCCTTTGTTGTTGGACTATACTTGTTTTCTGAACTGCATCTTGTCTGATCTCATCCAATTCATTAATCTGCTCCAATCTGTGCTTTTGTGCCTCTGTTAGATCAAGTCCTAGCTGAACTTCCATTTTGAAAGTTTGAATCTGGAACTCTATGGGAAAAAAAAATTGCTTTCCATAAACAAGTTCATAAGGAGTATGGCCTGTTGTGTTTCTCCATGTAGTTCTATAGGCCCACAAGGCTTCAGGAAGCCTATCTACCCAATCTCTTCTATGTAAATGAACAGTCTTTGTTAGGATTCCTTCAATGACCTTATTATTAGATTCCACTTGACCATTTGCTTGTGGATGATAAGGAGTAGATTTTCTATGCCTGATTTTGTACCTCTCCATCATTTGTTCCACTAGCCTTGATGTAAATTGAGCTCCTTGATCTGTAACAATTTCCCTTGGGACACCAAAACGAGTAAAAATATCCTCAAAAGGAAAATTAACTACAGATGCTTCATTAGCAAAAAGTAATGGCTTGGCCTCTACCCATTTGGTAACATAATCAGTGCAAACTAATATATATCTCTTTTGTCTTGATGGAGGACTAATAGGCCCTACAAAATCCAAAGCCCATTTTTCAAAAGGTTCAATATGTACCTGAGGCTGCAATGGCATCTCACCTGAAGGAGAAGGTTTCCCTACCCTTTGGCAACTGTCACACCTTTTGACATACTCTTTAGCATCTTTAAAAAGGGATGGCCAATAATATCCTAAATGAAGGACCTTATAAGTTGTCCTCTTATCAGCAAAGTGTCTGCCACAAGGTTCATCATGACATGCTTTGAGAATCTTAGGCATCTCATCTTCCCGAACACATCTTCTAATGATAAAATCTGGACCTGTCTTATACAACTCATTAGTAACCCATGAATATTTTGCACTGTCATAAATGATTTTTCTTTTATCTCTTGCATTAATTATTGAAGGAAATTTTCCTGAAACTAATTAATTAGCAATGTCAGCAAACCAAGGAGTTTGGGTAGAAATTGCAAAAAGATATTCATCAGGAAATTGATCTTCAACTGGAGTGTCATCTTTGATGTTTTGGAGTCTAGATAGGAAATCAGCTACTGTGTTTTGTTTTCCTAGCCTATCTAGAATAGTAATGTTGAATTCTTGTAAAAGCAATAACCACCTTATGACTCTGCCATTAGTAATTGATTTTTTCATTAAGTATCTAATTGCAGAATAATCTGTCTGAACAAAAGTTTCATAGCCTGTTATATAGTGTCTGAATTTTTTTATGGCATGAACAACAGCTAAAAACTCTTTTTCAGATACAGTATAGTTTAACTCTGCAGGAGTCAAATGTTTACTGGTATAGTAGATGACATAAGGAATCAGGTCTTTTTGTCCCAATACTTCTCCTAGAGATATATCTGAGGCATTTGTTGAAATATGAAAAGGTAACTTCCAGTTAGGTCCCCTTTAAATAGGTGCTTCAGAAATTTTTGTTTTCAGGGTCTCAAAGGCTAACTGGCAAATAACCCATTTGAATCTGCGCCTTTCTCAAATGTAAGTAATTTGAAGAGTGGAGATGCCAGGCCTTGTTGAAGTTTTCATACCGGGAGCAATAGCCTGAATCCTCTGGTAGTGAAACTTAACATATTTGACAACTTGGAATAGATAAGTTAGAGATGACTTCAACTTTTGACTCATCAACTCTAATCCCATCCCGTGAAATGTGATGTCCTAAAACAATTCCTTCAGTAAACATCATAAAACACTTCTCATGACTAAGTGAAAGATTTGCTTCTTTACATATTTTTAAAACTTTTTCCAAGTTTGCTAAGGCTTCTTCAAATGTGTTTCCATAAACTGTGAAATCATCCATATATACCTCTACACAATCATGTATTAGATCCGAAAAGATCCCTAGTACTGCCCTTTGAAATGTTGCAGGTGCATTGCATAATCCAAATGGCAATACTCGGTAAGCATAGGTACCCCAAGGATAGGTGAATGTCGTTTTGTCTTGATCCTCAAGTGCTACTTGAATTTTATTATAACCACTAAACCCATCTAGAAATGAGAAGTACTTTTTGCCAGCTAAGGTATCTAACACCTGATCTATGAAAGGTAGGGGAAAATGATCTTTAAGAATAGCTTTGTTTAATACTCGGTAGTCAATACATACCCTCCATTTACCATTTTTCTTTGGCACAATTACCAAAGGAGAAACCCACTGACTATCTGAAATAGGATAGATAAAGTTGACATTCAACAATTTCTGCAATTCTTCTTTAACAATCTCCCTAATATTTGGATTCATCCATCTTTGAGGTTGTCTGATTGGTTTACAATTTTCCTCTATGTAGATCTGATGAGTGCAAGTCTTGGGGCTTATCCCTTTCATATCAGTGTACTCCCATGCATATGCAGAAGAATGTCTCTGTAAGATCTTGACTAGCTCTTCTTGTTGAGATTTTTCTAGGTTCTTGTTTATATTTAAAGTTTTTCCTGGAAATATCTCACTTATAGAGCTGCCAAATTTATCCATAGAATGAAGAGACATCTATCTTGATGATAAAAACTCAATTTTGGATTCTTCTTGAAATTGTTCATGTTTGCATTCCGAAGAGGATTCAAAGTTTTCTAAAGTATTCAAAATTTGACTATCTTCACTAATTTCTGAAATTGTGAAGAGAGGTTGTAAGTCTTCTTCATCCTCTATCCATTGAGTATCATCTAAATCTATAATTGTCCTTGTTGGAGGATACAAAGTGAATTTCTTAGTTGAACTACCATCAGAGATATACATATCACCGGATCTAAAACTAATGAAAGCATCAGCTGTAGCTAACCAAGGTCTTCCTAATATAATAAGATGCCCTCCTAGATTATTCTTAGGAGTTAGGATCATGAAATCCACAGGGTACTCCCAAGAATATAGAGACACTGGAATATCTTCTATTACCCCATCAGGTTTGATCACAGATCTATCTGCTAATTGTAATAATGTGGGTGTAAAAAGAAGATTAGGAAGTTTCATTTTATCCATGATTTGTCTACTCATGATATTGATTGCTGCTCCTAAAGCAATGAGTGTGTTTTGGATCTCAATTCCATTGATGTGAATTTTAACAACTGGATTTCCTGGGTCTAGATACTTTGGAATAGCAATCTTACCCATCATAATGTCTGCTATTTTTCCTGCCAGTTGAATTTTCTTTGTCTCTCTTATTCTTTTTCTTTTTTTCTTCATGCTCAACTCCTTTATTGTCTTTGCTAAAATTGGAATTTCCTTGATAGCTTGTAATAATGGAATCTTAATGCAAACATTTCTCATCTCATCTAGGAAATCATAATTAGGCACCATAATTTGTTTTTCTACACCCCTATCAATTTGTAATCTTTCTGGAAAGGGAGGTGTAGAAGTGGATGTTGATGGCTACTCTAATACAGGAGTTGAAATGATTGGTTCTTTTTGTTTTGATTTTTCAATTTTTGGGTCCTGAAAAGATGTGTCTTCTTCAAGACTTTTATTTTCCCGTAGAGAATATTTCGCAGAGTTGTCTTGTTCTTGTATGATCACAGAAGGTTTCCTCTTTTCAAGTATTCTTCCAGACCTAAGTTGAACATCACTAATGTCTAGAGGAGTGATTAAATAAATTGGAAACTGTTGTCCTTCTATCATGTATGTATTCTGAGGATTTTTATTGTTGGGGTTTGGTATGGGTTGAGCAGGCAACTGATTTGATTTCTGAGGAAATGGTAAT
This sequence comes from Pinus albicaulis, assembly GCA_034641835.2. Taxonomy (NCBI): domain Eukaryota; kingdom Viridiplantae; phylum Streptophyta; class Pinopsida; order Pinales; family Pinaceae; genus Pinus; species Pinus albicaulis. The sequence goes on along the minus strand of CM076580.1, from coordinate 257,128,745 downwards.
GGAAGTGGATAATTTTGATGTTGTGGGTTCTGAGGATTCTGTTGAGGATTTTGTTGAGGACTTTGAGGAGAAAAATGTGGGTATGGTGGATAGGATGGTGGATACTGATAGTACTGAGAGTATCTTCCATAGGGATTTTGTGCTCCTTGTGCCCAAGCTTGAGATTGATTTTGAAATTGGGGCCAAGGTTGCTACCAAGAATTCCAATTTGGTGGAGGTTGGTTATACATTTGATCATGGAATCCTTGTGTTTGAGGTCCTTGCCAAGGCCTTCTAGAGACAAAATTGAGAGATTCTGTGGAATTTGTAGGAGTTTCCTCTTGAAAGACAACTTTAAGACCAGGAAGTGAAGGACAACTCTTGGTCTCATGTTTTTCTGAAAAAATTACACAAGTCTCTACAAATTGTGCATCCAAAGGACATTCTCTCTAGGCATGCTTTTTCTACATTTGGGACAAAAGATGGCTAAGGCATCAGATTCAGCTTTTTGCTTGTTTTGTAACTTAAGGGTGTCTATTTGTTCACTAAGACTCCCTAAGATGTCAGATTTGAATTCATCAAGCATATGCCCTATCTCTACCCTACTTACTATCCCAGATGCAAACTTACTTGCCCTTGCAAGAGCAGGGTCTCTTGGACCTTTTATAGTTTTGGATTTCCCTCTTGAAAGGTTGATACATAACTCAGATATTTCAGGTAATGTGAGCTGAGATATTTCCCCTTTTCCCATCATGTTAAGGATATCCAACCATTCATCCCTAATTGTCTTCAACAAGAGAGCTTTTAAGGTTTCTTGATCTAAGTTCTCCATTTTTTCTCTTTTGATGTTGTAATGAAATCTCTCCAACAAATCTTCCAGGTTTTCATCTTCTTTTTGTAACATCTTAAACACTTCCTCCTTATGATTGATTGGCATACAATAATCCAAATACCTCTCTAGAAATTCTTGTTTCATATCTTCCCATGTTCTAATAGAACTGTTGATCAAACTCATAAACCACTTCAATGTTGCTCCTTTCAATGTTGAAGGAAATAGTTTAAGTTTTTGAGCATCTTGTAAGTAGTCATAGGTTCTACATAGGAATTCAAATTCAAATAGGAAGGTTTCAGGATCTTCAGTTTTAAGTCCATAAAAGTTTGGAAGGACAGAGGGTGAAATGTTTTTCATAGTTGCATTGGTTTCCTCATCTACTATAGGAAACCCAAAAGAGCTTCCCATTTCTCTTCTACCTCTTCCTCTACCTCCTTCTCCTTCTGCACCTCTACCTCCTTCTCCTCTACCTCTACCTCTACCCCCTCCAAATAATGTGTGTTCTCCATTAAATACTCCTCCTCCCCCTTCTTCTGCCATAGTTGATTCTTCTGTGGAAGTGGAAAAGTTTGTATCTCTAGCAAGGGTCCTTGAATCTTCTCCTAAGACAGGTTCAGTGGATGAAGTGGAAGGTCTTTCTAATGGAATATCTGATCTTAAGTCTTCTGGAAGTCTAGGATCAGTAAAGGATGGAATGTGGGTCTGAGTTGGAGGTATACTGGCTCTTGGTCTAGGTGAAACAAGTGGTGTTCTAGGAATCAAACTTCTGCTTTTTCTTCTTATGAATCTACCCCTTGAGTCTCTCTCTCTACGCATATCATTGTTTTTGGAAGTTAAGAAACAAGGCTACCTAGTTACACTTCCCGGCAATGGCGCCAAAATGTTTGTGCTCAACCTAGTGTTCCTAAATTGAGTTCATTAATTGTCAACCAGGGTTGGTAAACTGCTGAAGTGTGGTGCACTATATGTGCCTAGGTATTTGTTTCTCACTACGTTGTGTTTAGAGTTTTATGATGTTTTTGGTTTTATGGTTTTATGTTTGAAAAGGGAAAGAAATAAGTGCTGGTGAAAAGAAGATATTGGTTATTTAAAACAAAACAAAGCCTAAAATATGGATGACAAACAACAAATTCAAAGCTTGATAATGACTTCATTGCAAGAAAATAAATCACAACATGAGCTTGAACTTATCCAATTCATTCATTAAAGATGTGTTGGAAGAGCTTGAGAAATGGACAAGTTAAGTGTAAATGAAGTTCTCCTAAATAAACAATCAACTCACAATATTACAAAATGACTATTTGTAACACAGTAAGGTTTCTATTCTAGATTAACCTATGATTTTGAAGTTACCCTATTCTGCAACTTGACTTATCACTTCTAGGCCTTATTCATAAGTTTTGAGATTTTCTAAAATGATGCTTGGGAAAAAGGCTATAAGTGAGTTTGTAAAAGATTTGCAAAGTGATCAAAGCCTTAAATTGGTATTACTGACCCCTGTTCATGTGATGATGTATCAATATAGATTCAGAACAAAAGTAAGTTTGTAAATAATGAAGGCCGAGAGACTAAATTTTGACAACTAATACTACTTGAAATACAATGGATAACCTAGGCTAGAAAGCAGTCTATCAGTCTTAAAAGACAGTGACTACAACTTAAACTAGAATGCCATTATCAAACTGGAAATGTAGTGACAGAGCTGAACTAAATGCAATCAACCTCCGGAGTGCTCTAACTAAATTAACATGCAACTAGTCTATGGAATTCTACAGCCCATCTCGTTCAATAGGAATGATATTTTGGAAGAGTTTGTAAAACAAGTATGGCTGTATTATTCAATGCAATTGAACATAAACATAAGATTGAAAGCAAATACAACTAGAATCTAAGACACCACAGTTGTTTCTTATTCATTGTTAAGGATGTTTTGGAAGAGTTTGTAAGAGTAAGACCGGTTGTGACACTTAGTGTAAACAAGCATAAATCATAAAATTCGAAAGGAAATGCAACTAAAACCTACAATACCACAGCTATGCCTTATTCATTGTGATGATATTTTGGAAGAGTTTATAAGAGTAAGTCTAGCTGTGATAATTAATGTAAACAAGGCATGAATATAAATCTCATAAATCATCATAAGCTAGAAATGAAATTTAAATTAAAAAATACTTTATCTAAACTTGATAAACAAGGTCGTCAGTAGCAGTGGGCCCTCTACCACCTGAGTAGCAACGTAATATACTTCAATATTGACTCAACGCTAAGCAATGGCATTAAAAGAGAAATTACTTCCAGTACCAGAAAGTTGGATCGGAATTCAGAAATTGGCACCATAAAATCTAACCTTTGTCTCTTTCGCTTTCCGAGCTACATTGTAGTATAAAAAATTTACATAACAAGGAAAAATGCAGCAAGATGATGGAGCTTGGTGAAATGAAGTCGCCTTCACCAAGTGGGCCCGCAGGCGAATTCTGGCGCAAAGTCTATTTTTATACTATGTCTATTTTTAGACATATGGAGCATGGTTCGGGGATTCTAGTTTGAGATTCTTGGAGCATTGGTCATGTTGGTAAAAATATATGAGACTCTATTTTTTAGGTCGAAGAGGTCGAAGGATATTTTTAGACTGCCTCTCCTAAAAATAGGGAAGTCAAATATTATTTACCCTTAATAATATTTGGACTCTAAACAGCAGTTTACTCTCTTGGAGCACTTCAGTTCGAGCCTTGGAAGTGGCTCATGCATATGACAGAGGAATTACACTATTCCCAAGGGTTTGATGGCATCATGTATGGTTGACTTCAGTTAGGACTTCAGTGGCAGAAGTTTGGTGGAGTTAATGAGACAGCTAGTGGAGTTGTGTTCGGTTTAATTTAGTTGAACTGGTTGAGATTAGTTTAACTAGCTAATCAACTAGTTATGAGTGGAGTGAATTAAATATTATTTAATTCATTAATTAGTAACTCATTATTCAACTCAAGAATACATCAGTTCACTACAGTGCATGATCAGTTCAGTGGAGACCAGTGAAAGAGGTAGATGAAAGGGTGGAGTTAGCTATCAGTGGCGACATCAGTTGTGCATGAGATTTGCAACACACTTGGAGGAATTGCCCATGATGATTGCACTGTCAAGCCAAGGAGATTCGAACCTTGGATCTCTATATAGACAGGCCTGGATTGCGCAATAGAGGCAAGGCAATTGGCGGTGAGTTTTGAACCAGTAACCTGTTCAAAACTGAGCTAGATTGTGTGTAACTTCATGAGAAAGTACTGAGTACTTGTGAGGAGTATTGTAATGAGTTTGTTACTTGATTTCTCCATTATAATATACACAATAGCTGCGGGGTTTTCAGCTATAAGCTTTCCCCATACATACTGTGTTAATGTGTATGATGATTTGATGTGTTATCGCTTGGTTTTATTTCCGCATGTTTGATGATCTGAGTGGAAGAGATTATGTGTTGCATATAAATTCGAATTGTATGTGATCAGGATAGTCTCGGTGGATAATTAATCATTATTCAGCAAATTTCTACATGGTATCGGAGCTATTGAAGCATAGATTGATCATCATAGTGATTACAAACTTATTTCGGTAGACAGAGTCTGCATGCGGGCCAGGTAGCCTCCGGATTCATCTTTCTTCGGAAAGTGAAAGGTCTGGTAAATGCCCCTTGCAGTCGATCTCTGTGCTAGAAATAATTTTTTCTCACGATCTAGAGCGGTTGAGCTTTGAGGTGGAATTTGAAATTTTGCAGCAGTTTTGTTTTCTTGGTGCTAGTGTTGAAAATGTCTTTCAACGGTTTGCGACTCGAATATGCTCTTGAAGGCAGTTCGAATTATGTTGCATGGAAGGATCGCATGGAGGCAGTATTAGAAGATAATGGACTGAAGGAGTTCGTGGATATGGATGTCCAAAAGCCCACCGATCCTGCTGAAGTCGAAGCATGGCAAAAGAAGATGGCGAAATGTCGAAGGATCCTGTTGGAGGGCGTCAAGGATCATATTGTATCCAGCCTGCATGGAAAGGCTACTCCATATTTAATGTGGAAAGCTTTGACGGATCTATTCCAGAGTAAGAGTGACCAAAGGAAGCTGGCACTCAAAGATAAGCTCAGGAACATCAAAATGGAGAAGGGCGACAGTATCGCCAAATACCTCACGAAGTTCACTCAATGCAGAGATGAACTGGGAAGTGTGGGAGTTACTGTCGATGAAGAGGATATGGTCGACCTGGCTCTCCTTGGTCTTCCGAAGGCTTGGCACTCATATGAAGATAGTGTCAATGGTCGGGAGAAGCTGCCGGGATGGGAGCGCCTTTGGGCGGATCTCATGCAGGAGGAGATAAGGAGGACTACTCGAGATGGATCTTCATCAAAGGGAGCTGATGAAGAAAATTGTGCTTTGGTGGCCAAAGCAAAGAAGGGGAAGGGTAAGAAAACCTCTCATTCCGGTGCAAAGGGCAAGAAGCAGGATATGGCGAAAGTGAAGTGTTTTCACTGCCATGATCACGGACATTATGCTACCAATTGTCCAAAGAAGAAGAAGAACAAGCAAGCGGGAAGATCTGCAGATGGAGAAGTTTTGGCTTCACAGTTCGAGCTTGACTTTTCACTGATCGCATGCTTGGTTTCAAGTGTGTTGGGATCGGTATGGTTCTTGGACAGCGGTGCGTCATTTCATATGATGGGAGATCGGGATTTGTTCTCAGATCTGGAGGACAAAGATTTGGGTGTGCACATCGAGATGGGCGATGATGGCAGATACAGTGCGACTGGTATCGGTACCATATCCTTTCAGAGGGAGTCTTGTAAACCCTTTGTACTGAAGGATGTCATGCATGTACCTGGATTGAAGAAGAACCTGATTTCTGTGGCGATGTTGGAGGATAAGGGGTATGATGTGGTCTTCGGCAAAGGAAAAGCCTTCCTGCGCAGTAAGACTACTGGAGAGACCCGGAAGATAGGGGTTCGAACTCAGAACCTTTATCAGTTGCAGGTAGATGACTGCGCAGCTATGGCATGCAAGGCGGGAGAAGTGGTGAGCCGGGATGGTGAGGGCGAACTATGGCACAGGAGATTGGGCCATCTTCACCATGGAGCTTTGAAGATTCTGCAGCAGATTTCTACTGGACTTCCTAAGGGCACTCTTGCGTAGTCAGATCAGTGCAAGGGGTGTACTTTAGGGAAGTATGTGAAAGCCACCTTTCACGAGAAGGATAGTCGCACCACGATGATCCTTGAGAGAGTTCACACAGACGTGTGTGGTCCTTTCTCAGTTGCTTCGACAGCAAAGCACAGGTATTATGTGATCTTTGTTGATGATTTCTCTCGAAAGTGCTGGATCTTCTTCATGCAGAAGAAGAGCGATACATTCGCGAAGTTCTGTGAGTTTAAAGCACTGGTCCAGAAGGAGTCGGGGAAGAAGGTGATTGCTCTAAGGAGTGATAACGGTGGTGAATTCATCTCGGCTGAATTCAAGGAGTTCTGCAGCGCAGAAGGGATTCGGAGAGAGCTCATCGCACCCCATAACCCACGGCAGAACGGGGTGGCTGAGCGGAAGAACAGAACGATCGTGGGTGCTGCACGGGCGATGTTGCATGATCAGGGCCTACCCCTTCACTTGTGGGCTGAGGCATGCAATACAGCAGTGTATGTGCAGAACCGGTGTCCTCACAAGGTTCTTGGCATGAGTACACCAGAGGAGGCTTATTCTGGCAAGAGGCCTGATATTTCCCATTTGCGGATTTTTGGTTCTCTTGTCTACATGCATGTGACGAAGGATGCGAGAAGGAAGCTGGATCCAACTGCTGAGGTTGGAATATTTGTGGGGTACACTGATACACCTCACAACTATCGGGTGTATTTTTTAGACAGTCGAAAGACTGTTGTGCGACGGGATATAAAATTTCAGGAGGAGAAAGCCATGCGGTGTTCGCTTGAGAGGGAGCTACACTTGCATGCAGATGAGGAGCTGTTAGTTCCTAAGGAGGAGCTTCCGGATGTGGATCAGCCACAAGAGGAGGTTCGGGAGGTGGAAGAAACCACCCAGGCAGCGCCAACCATCAGAGGGCGCATGCGCACTACAGAAGCTGAGCGACTGGCTCGGGATGCAGAGAAGGTTGTAGGACCACCTACAGCACAGCGCAGACAGAGACAGTCACCGGATCGGTACACTGGATACATGGCTCTTATGAGTCAATGTGTTGTGAGAGAGCCATCCTCTTTTGCTCTGCTGAGAAAGGCTGGCAGAGAATTATCAAGGTTGATGCCATGGTCGAGGGCACGATTCGATCGTCGAAACGGATGCATGGGAGATTGTCCCAAGACCGGTTGGGAGAATCGGTGGTGGGTTCGCCGATGGATCTACAAAGTGAAAGCGAGCGCGAGAGTCGTACAAGCGAGGTTGTCCACCGTGGCTTTTCACGGGATCGAGGGGATTGATTGTAAGAAGACCTTTCTTTGTCCACAACCTACTCTTCCATACGGACGATCCCTTGCTCTCTCCCGGCACGGATGGGGTGGCATTCATCGGATGGATGTGATGCCCCGTTCCTCAACGGAGTCATTGAGGAGAAGGTGTACATAGAGCAGCCTGAAGGTTTTGAGATCTTCAGCAGTGAGTCGCATGTGTGCCGACTCAAGAGAGCACTGTACGGGCTGAAGCAAGCACCTCGTGCTTGGTACACTCAGATAGACAACTACTTCAACAAGCTTGGATTCTCCAAGAGTGAGGCGGATCCAAACCTGTACCAGATTGTGGTGGAGGGGAAGCTGTTGATCATCGTACTGTATGTAGATGATCTGATTTTGACTGGCGATGAGCAGTTGATACTTTCATGCAAGGAGGATCTTGCACGAGAGTTTGAGATGAAGGACTTGGGCATCCTTCATTATTTCCCGGGATTGGAGATTTGGCAGCGCAGTGGAGGACTGTTTGTTTCTCAGGGCAAGTATGCCCGGGAGATTCTGGAGAGGTTCAACATGCAAGGCTGCAAGCCTGTTGACACTCCTCTTCCTGGTAGTTGGAGGAAGGAGGATGCTACTTCAGCGGAGGTAGTGGATGCCCTTTTATACGGTAGTTAAGTGGAATCAACTTATCATCCTCACAATTAAATGCCGACCGATATGTGCTATCGTTCAACGGCACACATGTAGTTCGCGACCCTGCCAAGCTCACGGGAGCGAAGGCAAGCATGTATTGCGCTATATCAGAGGCACATCGGGATATGGTCTATAGTACAGACAGGAGGATGGAGTGAAACTTTCTGGTTTCACTGATGCAGATTGGGCAGGGAGCCCAACAGACCGGAAGAGCACTTCTGGAGGAGTTTTCAACATTGGGTCGACAGCAGTTTCCTGGTACAGCAGGAAGCAGAGATCCGTGGCACTCAGTTCAGCACTTGGCTGCATGCGAGGCTATTTGGATGAGGAAGATCCTCGCAGGATTGTTCATGTTGCATTTGGAGCCTACAGTGATCTACTGTGATAACCAGAGTTGCATTAAACTCTCGGCTAATCCAGTATTTCATGATAGGTCCAAACACATCGACATCGGGTACCATCATATCAGAGATTGTGTTCAGCGGAGAATCATGATGCTTTCATATGTTCCCATGGAGGATCAGGATGCCGACATCCTGACGAAGGCGCTCACCAGGAGCAAGTTCGAATTCCACAGAGGAAAGATAGGGGTTGCAGATAATCCATATCTTGCTGAGAGGGAGTGTTGAGAATGCAGCAAGATGATGGAGCTTAGTGAAATGAAGTCGCCTTCACCAAGTGGGCCCGCAGGCGAATTCTGGCGCAAAGTCTATTTTTAGACTATGTCTATTTTTAGACATATGGAGCATGGTTCGGGGATTCCAGTTTGAGATTCTTGGAGCATTGGTCATGTTGGTTAAAATAGATGAGACTCTATTTTTTAGGTCGAAGAGGTCGAAGGCTATTTTTAGACTGCCTCTCCTAAAAATATGGAAGTCAAATATTATTTACCCTTAATAATATTTAGACTATAAACTTCAGTTTACTCTCTTGGAGCACTTCAGTTCGAGCTGCAGAAGTGGCTCATGCATCTGACAGAGGAATCACGTGGTTCCCAAGGGTTTGATGGCATCATGCATGGTTGACTTCAGTTGGACTTCAGTGGCATAAGTTTGGAGGAGTTAATGAGACAGATAGTGGAGTTGTGTTCTGTTTATTTTAGTTGAACTGATTGAGATTAGTTTAACTAGCTAATCAATTAGTTATGAGTGGAGTGAATTAAATATTATTTAATTCATTAATTAGTAACTCATTATTCAACTCGAGAACACATCAGTTCACTACAGTGCATGATCAGTTCAGTGGAGACTAGTGAAAGAGGTAGATGAAAGGGTGGAGTTAGCTATCAGTGGCGACATCAGTTGTGCATGATATTTGCACCACACTTGGAGGAATTTCCCATGATGATTGCGCTGTCAAGCCAAGGAGATTCGAACCTTGGATCTCTATATAGACAGGCCTGGATTGCGCAATAGAGGCAAGGGAATTGGCGGTGAGTTTTGAACCAGTAACTTGTTCAAAACTGAGCTAGTTTGTGTGTAACTTTATGAGAAAGTACTGAGTACTTGTGAGGAGTATTGTACTGAGTTTGTTACATGATTTCTCCATTATAATATACACAATAGCTACGGGTTTTTCAGCTATAATCTTTCCCCATACATACTGTGTTAATGTGTATGATGATTTGATGTGTTATCGCTTGATTTTATTTCCGCATGTTTGATGATCTGAGTGGAAGAGATTATGTGTTGCATATAAATTCGAATTGTATGTGATCAGGATAGTCTCGGTGGATAATTAATCATTATTCAGCAAATTTCTACACATAACTGTCTTGAGATAACCTAGGGATAATTTTCTTTCCAAATAAAAACCAAACTAAGACTCTGTTGGTGGTCACGTAATATAATTAAGGACATCTAGACTGTCATTGTCCTATTAGGAGTCTCTCTCCTAGTTTGAGTTCCCACGTACATAACCACCTACAGAATTCCGTTCAAACCTCGTGGAGAGCAAAAAATGATGAGGGCATGATGTGGAATACGAGCATATGTGTTTTCCTCTGAGATGACACCTGGAACCTGCGTAAACATGAAGACAACTGCAGAATCGGCTAGATCTAGTTCAAAAAGTACTACAATGACAAAATCATAAAAAAATAGCGAGTTAGTCATGATATATATTCTTAAAGAAATTTTAACTAATTCTACTGATCATTTGAGCCTGTGATTAATAATGGACAAAGGAAATGGAGTGGAATGTGGTGGAAGAAAGAACATCTTTGGAGCTCAACAGATCCTGTTAGAGATCGACGGCTCTCGAACTTCGCTATCGCATCGCTCAGTCGGCAATTCATCGCATCGGCACATCACATCTTCCTAGTTCTCTTGTCCACTGACCCTTTTCCCCTGCCGATGTGATCCTCCGAGTTAATCTCTACCATCCATCTCAGGGATCCGACGGCCCTCATTGATCCCCTCTTTTAAAATCCGCCTAATGGCTTTCTGCTACACGCCAATTTTGCTGATGTCATTTTCCGGATCCCACCGCTCTTCCTCTGCCATTGATATAACTCTACCTAGATTGGACGGCTCGTGCTCTTTCGCATCACCATCCTTCCTCCCGTCTATCCCCAACCAAGCCATTTTCGCGATTTAATCTTGGCCGTTGATCCTCAAGATTGGACAACTTTCTCTCCATTGGGTCTTTATTTTTCCCAACCCCTCATCCACCATTCTAAATCTATGCGTTGATCTAGACCGTCCGTTCCTTCAGATCCAACGGTTCTCGCTAAACCATACCCTATCATCCCACCGGTCCCACCCGATTGTGCTGGGTTTCTTCATCACATTTTCCTTCAATCTCCACCGTTGATCTGGTCCCTCCCTCCCAGATCCAACGGCCCACAATAATTTTCGCACCCGCTTCTCAATGACGCTCTAAACTCCATTTTTAACACGAAATGGGCAGTTTTGTCTGGAATATGTGTCATCCATTAACATGTATCACATTCCCCCTGCTCATTACCACTTACCGCCTAATCACAATGAATAGTGTAGTCAAAACTATGGAAAGGATGATGGAAAGGATGAACATGAATGAGAAAGCTCAATCTAGGGAAAACCAAATAGCTCCTCAAAATAGAAACCAATCCCAGAATCAAAACCAGAACTTTAGGAGAAATCAACCTTAGAACAGACAAAGAGATGTTGATCAACAGATCATACCTCATTTTCAAGAAAATTATGTTAATTAGGATGCAGAAGGAGTTAGCAATGAGGATTTTGATTTCCTCCATGAAAGAAAACAAGGTCTATATACACCCTATGAAGACAAAAGACTAGAAACTGAATACTATAAACAAGACTCTAAAAATGCCATCATAAGAGCTCCCAAACAATTTGACCTAAGAAATAAAAAGAACCAAGAGACGCCCAATAAGAGAACCTCTGATAATTTTTCCAAAACGGCCCTGTAAAAACTTCCAAAAAGATAGTAGAAAATCATAAAACAGTGGCTGAAAGTTCTGATCCAAACAAGGGAAAACACACCCAAATCAATGAAAAACAGAGTGTTGACCCTAGCAGCACTATAATTTCAGCTAATGCTCCTGAAAAAACTATTTTGACTACTATAAATAGTAGAAATCAGCACGCTGATTTTGCCGATGAATCAATGATTAAGAAGGATGAATAAAACATTTTGAAAAATCAGATTCCCTTGAGCCTGTAGAGTGAAATTTCCAAAATCAAAATCTCTGTCCCACTCACTGAGTTAGTCACTAAAAATGTATATAGATGTCAAGTTTTGAAAGCTTTGAACATAGACGATATTCATGACACTATGAACTTAAATGATGATACACCAGAGCTCCTATTTGGACCAAAGATTGAAGGAAAATTTTAAGAAGGAACTACCCCTCCATTCTACATCAGTTTAAATATCCATAATAAGATGTTGCATAATTCCATGCTTGATTCAGGAGAATCACATAACCTCATGCCCAAGGTAATAATAGAAATATTAGGCTTAGAGGTAACTAGACCATACAAAAATTTATATTCCTTCGATTCAAGTAGGGTGAGATGCCTAGGCCTAATAAAAGATATATGTGTTAACTTAGCCCAAATTCCAGCCAAAAGTCTAGTGATGGACATTGTAGTGGCTGATATACCCCCCAAATATGGCATGCTTCTTTCAAGGTCATGGCGTGCTAAGTTGCAAGGTACTATGCATATGGATATGACCTATGCCACCATCCCTGTCTTCAGTCAACCTAGAAGACTCTATAGGGAAACACACATGAAATACATGGTGAGTAGTTAGTAAAGACCAAAAATCTCCCCTCTCTATTCTATACACACTGACCTTGACTCATTCATTCTTTGTAATGATGAGATTTCTAATGAGCAAGGATTAATCAATGAAACATCAGCCAATCTAGTGGTCACTCCACATCCAAACATAGTGGCAGTCATAAATGAAGAGGAAAACAAGGAGAAAACTAAAAAGCAGTTTGCTAATTCAGAAAATTACAACAAACAAGTTGAAGGTCTCGAAGTCCAAAACAATCATACATAGTACCAATTAGGAAAATCAAAGAATAAATCTTCAAAACATTGAAAATTTTGATGAAAAAAGAACAAAAAAATATAGTGCAGGCCCTTACCCAAAACATAGTGGTGAACAAGAAAGAGGGGACAACAATGAAATAAATGATAAATCTGAAAACAATCCTCTTTGGAGTATGAGTTTTGATGGGTCTTGCTCTAAAAATGGTGCAGGAGTAGGCATATGGGTGCACAACACTGAACAAAATCATGCTGAGGGGCATTCATATAGATTAAACTTCCAATGCACCAACAACATAGCAGAGTATGAGGATCTCCTTTTAGGCCTGGATTTATTGAAAAAATTAGGGGCCAAGAGGATAACGGTTCATGGAGATTCAGAATTGATAATTAGGCAAGTAAATAGGGAATACACTGCTAAAAATCCCAGACTTAGAGCCTATAGAGATGATGCCATGGACTTGTTAAGAACATTTGCTGAATTCCAAATTACCTTTGTCCCAAGCAACCAAAACATTCTTGCCAATGGATTAGCTTTTGCTGCTAGTAATTGTCTAAGACCTTATGAAAGCAAACAATACACCATTCAAGTCAAATATAGACCAACTTTCCTAGATAATGAAAAATACTGGCAAGTGTTTGAAGGAGATAAACAAATAGAAGACTTCCTACAGTCCATAAATGAATCTGAAATGCAAAACTCAGATTTAGAGTATGATGAAGACTGTCCTACTGAAGAAAAACCACTTACTAAAGAAGAAAAGTCTCCTAAGATTGCTGAAATAAATTTGTTATTCAAAGAACCCAAACATACACCATAAAATGGCATAGATTTAGAAAATGAAGACTTAGAAGTGTCGCAATCCAAAGATCAAAGCTTGCCAAAAGGACTGGTCCCATTAGAAGAATTGTTTGACTTGAATGATGTGGCCAAAAAACCAAAACTGAAACCTATTGAAACTAAAGTGGAAGAATGCAACATAGGCAGTGAACAGAAACCCAAAATGATCAAACTGTCTAAGACACTGCTAACTCACATTAAACTGAAATACATTGAGTTATTTAAAGATTTTTTTGATGTTTTTGCATGGAGCTATGAAGATCCAAAATCATATGATACAGAGATAATTCAGCATAAGATACCCCTCAAAGAAAACGAGAAACCATATAAACAAAAATTGCGCAGAATAAACCCTGTTCAGATACCTCTGGTTGAGAAAGAAATTAAGAAAATGTATGATGCTGGAATCTGTTAGACACTCAGACTGGGTGTCTAATCTTGTATCAGTTAGGAAAAAAACATGAGAGATAAGGCCTTGCATTGACTTTAGAAACTTAAATAAAGCCTCATTAAAGGACAACTATCCCTTACCCAAAATGGATCATATCTTACAAAGGGTAGTTGGTTCTAAAATAATTTCTTTGTTAGATGGCTTCTCAGGTTACAATCAGATATTGGTACATCTTGATGTTCAACTTAAAACAACCTTTACTACTCCTTGGGGTACTTTCATGTATTTTAAAATGCCCTTTGGTTTAATGAATGATGGTGCCATATTTCAGAGAGCCATGGATATAGCATTTTCAGAAGAAATAGGTTACTTCATAGTAATTTACCTTGATGACATAACCGTGTATTCAAAAACTGATGAAGAACACCTAATACACTTGAGAAAAGTCTTTGAGAAATGCGGAAAATATGGGTTGTCCTTAAATCCAAAGAAAACATTGTTCGGTCTCTAAGAAGGTAAAATTCTCGGACATATCATATCTGAATAAGGAATAAGGATAGACCCAAAGAGGATCGATGGTATATTGCAAATCAACCATCCTAGAAACATCAAATAACTTCAATATTTCATTGGGAAGATTAATCTCTTGAGAAGGTTCATAGCCAATCTAGCTGAACTCCTTAGAATCATGACAAATATGCTTAAGAGAGGAGTTAAATGGACCTTAGAATCAAAGAAATCATTTGAACTGGTAAATCAAGCACTCACCAAAACACCAATTTTTCTCAGTCCTGATTTTATAAAGGATTTCTTCATTTTTTCACTTGCATAAGAACACACAATAGCTGCTGTCCAACTACAGAAAAAATTGAAGGGACAAGAGCAACCAATTGCATTTTTCAGTAAGGCATTAAGAGATGTACCTTTGAAGTAAAATATCATGGAAAAACAAGCCTTTGCCTTAGTCAATGCCTTAAAAGACTTCATAGTTTACATTTTACATTCCCACATTATAGCATTTGTGCCTTATTTAGTTGTGAAAGACATATTGACCCAAGATCCAGATGGGAAAAGAGGAAAGTGGATTACTGTAATTTTAGAATATGACTTAGAAATCAAGCCCACTAAGCTCATAAAGGGTCAAGTACTAGAAAAAATTATGGTTGAATCCAACTTTTAAGCTCCTGATATAAACATGTTTAATGCATTAGATAAACAGGAAGAGTTGACCACTCCAATTATTGAAGACCTTTTTCTGAATTCATCTTGGTATGCTGACATTTTTTATGTATTGCTCAACCTAAATTTCCCTCATAGTTTGTCTAAAACAAAGGCAAGATTCCTAAAGTTGAAAGCTGTAAATTACTCCAATTTGAATAAATTTTTATATTGGAAAAATACTAGTGGATTATTGTTTAAATGTTTGCCTGAGAATGATGCAGATAAGATCAAGCACGAGTTTCATGAAGGAGAATGTGGAGGCCACCTCTATTGGAAATCGACTGCTAACAAAATCCTTATATCTGGTTACTATTGGCCCACCCTCTTTCAAGATGTCCATAAAATGATTATTGCCTGTCACAAATGCCAAATCTTTGAAGGCAAAAGTAAGCTGCTTCACTTACCTTTGCAACCAATCACTGTTGAAGCTCCTTTTCAGCAGTGGGGTCTAGAATTCATTGGGGAAATCCATCCTGCCTCATCTGCCCAACATAAATGGATCCTCACAGCAACAGACTATTTTAACAAATGGATAGAAGTCATCCCCTCTAGGAATGCCACATAATCAGTTATCATTTCATTCCTTGAAAACTATATATTGTCTAGATTTGGCTGTCCTAGAAAGATCACAATTGATAATGATACTGCATTTGGGTCTAAAAATATGGTGGAATTCTGTCATAAATATCAGATCATATTGGGTCATTCTACAGCTTATTACCCTCAAGGTAATGGTTGGCAGAATCCTCAAATAAAAGTTTGGTGAACATAATCAAGAAGTTGCTAGAAGATAACAAAAAATCATGGCACAATAAGCTAGTACATGATTTATGGGCAGACAGACTAACCATTAAAAAATCAATTGGAATGTCTCCCTACCAACTAGTTTATGGAACTGACGCAATATTTCCAACCAATTTAGGAGTGTCAGTCATGAAGCTGATCCAGGAAGTACAGTCTGAATATGATGATATGACAAGAAGAAAACACCAGGCTATACATCTACAACAAACAAGGGAAGAAGTGTACATCAGAGCACAACAACTACAAAAAAACATCAAGAAGCTGTCTGAAAAAAGAACCAAGGCAAGTGACTTTAAAATTTGTGAAAATGTATTGAAATGGGATTCAAGGAGAGAAGATAAGGGCAAACATGGAAAATTTGATAACTTATGGCAAGGCTCTTATCTTATCCAATCTGCTATTGGAAACAATGCATTCTTTCTGCAGGAATTGGATGGAGCTGAATACTTTGGAGGTCTTGTCAATGGCAGGATACTCAAACATTATTTCTGTTAAACTAATATCTTGGTTTCAAAGTTTTTCATTCATTGTACATAACATTGATTTTTGAATTTGAAAAAAGAAATAATGCAAAAACAAAAACAAAAAAGAGAAAAAAAGGGCAGATATAAAAGAAAAAAGTTACAACCCCATACCAAAAAAGACAAGAAAAATATGAAAGTATGCAAGCTTAAATGCCACTCCTTGAAAGAGCACTGCTATTTAGTCATATAGCCTAATCATGACTAGATAGATTTCAATTTACTGCCGATAGGTTAGTGAATCAGATTTTTCAAACTCTCTAATCTTGGCTTATCAGTGGACTAGATTAAGATAGAAAAATAGAGGTTCAAACAAGCTTAAATATGGAACCTGTAAGTTTGATGAAGATTGGCTCAAATTAGATCAATATCTGAGTCATAAGAAAAAATAAAGGATGTTTTAAATTTTCAGATCTTAAGCCTTCACAATTTTGTTTTAATTTTCTGCAAAATTTCAGTCTATGTGCAGCTTGTTTTTATGCCATAGTATTACAACAAATCAAAAAGCTTAAGCCTGGTTTGTCTGTATTTAAATTTCTGTTTTAGAAAATAGAGAATAAAATCTGTCAGACAGTTTAATCCTGGCAGATAGTAGCTTAGGTAGAGAATTTATGAGTTCAACTATTTAATCTAAACTCATGGAAGAAATAAGGGTAGATTTAGATTAGTTTTTCTTGTTTTCAAAAGAATAAAATGTTGATGTTAGATGTTTTCAAGTCCAAGTGCACCTTATGAAGAAAAAATGTTAGGAATTAGGTTGTGTAGGTAGTTGTATGGGGAATGAATTATTCTTGATATACTACTGGTCATGTTTTTAAAGCAGCATGATAAAAGAAGAAGAGGTTGTCATGGATAAAGCACAGGTCTGCATCCCAGAGATTTATCTCTGAAGTTCTTGACACCTCCAAGGAGCTGTCGTCCACAAGTGGAGCCACTGTTAGCCATCCATAAAATTTTGTCATATAAAATGATGGCTAAATCAAGTTCCTAAGTTTCCAAGAAACAAATTTCTGCAAAATATGTGAGTTCTTGGAACTTCACTGTGCCTCATGTCCAAAAGAACCCATCTCACTATAGTCTTCACTTAAAAAATCTTCAAGGAAAACCCCTGCTATTATGAAAAGAATATTTTAGACCCATTTTTCATCATTTTTTCTTTGAAAAATCCCCCTAAAAAACCCCACAATTTCCTCATTTTACCCTTTATTTTCCTTTAAATTCCCCTTTAAACCTTATAAAATCCTTTTATTATGGTTTAAACACCGTTTTCCAACCTATCGTAACCTCCAAAAATCCTCAAAAAACCTTCAATTTTTATATAATGCCTTAAGCCCCATTCGCTTAAGCCCGAGACCATCGGCTAAAGGTCTCAAGCCCCCATTGCCATCGCACTTTGGCATTTTCAAATTCTTCGTTACCTTTCTTTTTTCTTCGCTGATTTGCGAAAAGCCGATACGCTTTCCTGCTTAAAATCTGAGCCGTTGATCTCACTTCTGATCCGACGGTCTTGGATCCATCGGTGGTCCCCATGTCCTTTGTCCCAGATCCTTTACCCCGCTGATGGCTGATCCACTAATTGGATCTGAACCATCGATTCCACAAAGATCTAATGGCTATCGGTGCATTGTGTTTCCCCGCCGATGGACCCCCCTGTTGATTAAATATCAACCCTCGATCTCCCTTAGATAGGACGGTTTGCGCTCCATCGCATCGGCGCATCGCATCGTTACTTTGGTTTTCCATTCTGCTTCCCCCCCACTGATGAAATCTCCACTGTTGATCCTGTTATGGATCGACGACTCTCGCACGTCGCCATCACATCGCTCTGTCAGCAATTCATTGCATCGGCACATCGTAACTTCCCAGTTCCCTTGTCCCCTGACCCTTTTCCCCAGCCGATGCAATCCTCTGAGTTAATCCCCGCAGTCAATCTCATGGATCCGACGGCCCTCATTGATCCCCTCTTTTAAAATCCGCCCAATCGATTTTTGCTACACGCCAATTTTGCTGACGTCATTCACCGAGTCCCACCGCTCTTCCTCCATCGTTGATATAACTCTCCCTAGATCAGACGGCTCACGCTCTTTCGCATTGCCATCCTTCCTCACGTATGTCCCCTACCAAGTAATTTTCACGATTGAATCTTGGCCATTGATCCTCAAGATTGGACGGCTTTCGCTCCATTGGGTCTTCATTTTTTCCCAACCCCTCATCCACCATTCTAAATCTCCGTGTTGATCTGGACCGTCCGTTCCTTCAGATCCAACGGTTCTCGCTAAACCATACCCTATCATCCTGCCAGTCCCACCCGACTGTGCTGGGCTTCTTCATCACATTTTCCTTCAATTTCCACCGTTGATCTGGTCCCTCCCTCCCAGATCCAACGGCCCACAGGAATTTTTGCACCCGTTTCTCCATGACACTCTAAACTCCATTTTTAATGTGAAATGGGTGGTTTTTCCTAGAATACGTGTCATCCATTAACGTGTATTGCGTTCCCCCTGCTCATTACCACTTACCGCCTAATCTTTGCGTGAAAACCACCTCCGGTTTTTGCAAAACTGCCTATCCATATTTTCGCACCATAAGCGGATTTAAACCCTGTTTTTTATGGTTTCGACCATGGAATCCCCTTTCGCATGTTCCCTTGCCTCTGCACTGCCCTTTCACCCTCTGTCGAGCCCTTTGAAGCAGTTATAGCCCCATTCACAGGTTTTTATAATATTTTGATGGTTTGTTGCAGGTTTAATGGCAGATAGGCTACGAAAGCCATCCCACAGTCAAGAAATGTTGACAGAGGCCGAGGGTGACGTTCCTCTGTGGCCTAACTAATGCAGAAAAGGGACAAAAGGAGATGATTTCCACGTTTTAGTCGATAAATCATGATATCGGCTTTTCAATCAAACCCTCCAAAGAAGCCACCTGTACACCAAGATAGTGAAGAGTATCAGAGATTAAAGTTCAAGGATAAAGCACAAATTGAGGACAAAATTGGTTTAAAAGTTAAAACAGTCAGTAAAGGACAAAAAGCCCGAAAGATGATTAGTAAAATCCTTAAAGCATTATCAAAGGCAAATCAGTGTTTAAAGCCATAAAGCAAGACAGATCACCCAAAGGGATGCTTAAAATGCCAAATCACCGAAGTAGTTACTCCTCCAAAGACCAAAAGTGCCACCTACCAACTTATTTTTCTCAAAAGAATACAAATTGAATGCAGAGTTAGAGATATTTTGCCAAAGACAGCTCAAAAGTAATTGCTGACTACTAAAGACCTCAAAAGTTAACAAAAGTGACTTAAGTAGATGAAGTTAATATAAAAAATCATTTAACAGAGTTAAAGACATTAGATATCTTCTCCTTTAGGCATCTCAAAGGCCGAGAAACATTTACTCTGTATTAATTGAACAAATAACCCTTCCTTTCACTCCACCTCCTCATTTTTCTATAAATATCATAAGAGGAGCCCATTGTAAATGTTGGTTGGATAGTTGTTGAATGTAAATAGTTCTTGAAGCTGTTGAAGCCCTGTTAGAAATTGAAGAAAGATAAGCCGAGATGAAAAGTTTGAAGCTATAAAGACCTACCGGACTTGAATATTGTAACTGGTTTGAACATCAAATACACTAGCTGATTTATGGGATCCTGGTCTATGTCAATGGTGATGTTTTTCTTACTATAGTTGTTATTTTCATTGTGTTTTCATACGGTCCACTTTCTCTAATAAAGAACATCAAATATAGATTAGGATTTACTGCGAAGTACCCTAAATCTCACTGATAAGCTTCATATTTATGTTCTCTGCTAATTGTGTATTTAGGAATGATGTAAATAGAGTATAACCAGTTAAGGAATGTTGGTAAGCCCATGATTTGTTAAGTAAAACTTAAGATGTTGTTTTTGAATGTTATTTTCACTGCATGCTAAGTAGAATCCTAATCAAGGAAGTTTATGGTTAGCCCTGTCCCTTGTTTAGTCTTAAAAAACTGTTTTGAAAGTTCCCCTTAAGAGTATGCCAAAAGCAGGATAGATTCAAAGTTCTTACTTGATCTTCGGTTATTCTCTATTTATCTTATATGTTTTCTACTTTCCGAAGGTAATCTGTTAGATTGCTAGATTGTTGTCTGAAAAGTTTGCTTTAGTAAAAGTCTGCCCAAAGAAGTCCATGGTTTGCCTTGTCCTTTGACTTGCTTCAAATAGTTACTTTGAAAGACTTTTCTTGTTTAGTGAGGTTAATGAATTCTTTATTTGTTATTAGCTTTTCTTCTTTCACAACACTTTTAATGTTCCATATCACAAATTAATCTAAAGAGATTCTTTTATATAGATGATTTTCCCCATGGACCACTCTTGAAACTTGTTGTGAAATTAAATATTTTTTTGACTCCATAGCCCAATGGATTGATCCTATCTCCTACCTATCCTATCAGCTGAAACATTCTTTTGACTTACTCACACCTTCACCCTTGAAAGACTTCCTTCATTTTTATGATATCCTACCCAACTAAAAGAAACAAAACCCTTGTACTTCATAACTAGCCTAATATCATATCATAAGCCTTAAAGATATATTATTTGAAAATACTTAAAAAGAGAGATCCCTTTCTGAATTCAGGAGGGCTAGATCCTAGGATTCCAAAGTGGTTCTGATATAGGTCCTGCAGCATTTGTTCTTGCCAATCTTGCAAACTACGAGATCCTAACATAGTGGCGACCATAATGGGGAGAGTTTTCTAAGTAAAAGTCCCTAAGAAAAACACTCAGTATTCATTCAAGTGAAATTAGCTTTCTTCAAGCATTACCAGCATAATGGTAATCATGATAGGACCTATCTTAATCAGTGGCAAACTAATTAACCCTTAGGATTCTAACAGACCCTTATCAAATCTTGAAGAAATCGGCTAGTAAGCCATTGAGTAGACTTTGTTTGTTTCACCACCTTAGCTAATTGTTTAAATAGGTATAGGACACTCTCACAACCATAGAACTACAAAGAACTCAGAAAACCCAAAACATTCCAGATTGGTATTTAAATAAATCAATGGTGGTGGACCATAAAACATTTTACCTTCGAAAAGGTAAAAATTTCCACCTGGCGAATTCCACTGGCCTCCAGTAGGCCTATTACTTCTCTAGTACTTATAAACCCCCCTGGCGACTCCATTGGTATTCAGTAGGCCTGCTGACCCCACTTCCTAAGACTCCACTGGGAAACTCTTTTATCATAACATCATTCAAACTCAGTTAAGAGAACTTTTGGGATTAAGTTTTCTTTCATAATATTAGTTAACCTTTTAAATATTTTCATACTTGGCTAAAATTTTCTCATCATTGGGTCTAAAAACACCACATAGTGGCTTCTAAAATAATTCATACTAGAGCATATCCTGACCCAAATCCTCCTGAGATAGTTGATAATCCAGAAAGTATTCTTAGGAAATCTCCTAAATCCAAGACTTCAAGTGTTTTTAGACCAATTCATAGAGCTAACTCTGTCCCTAAAAATCTCTCAGCTCTGCAAGATACACAAGTTGACTTACCATTCATAAGGAACCCATCCAGAACTAAGTCACTTAGTGATATAGATCAGATAGAATTTGAACCTCCATCCTCACCCCTACATAGTGGTGAACATACTGATAGCAGAGAAACTACCCCACCTGATCTGCATTTCATTCATAACTTTGGTTTCTCTCATCCTAGATCTGCTCAACAGTCTCTTGCTGGTCCAAGCACCTCTACACCCATTGTTCAAACCTCTCCATTTTATCATCCCCCTCCTATCCTACATCCTCCACTTGTAAACCCCC
The DNA here is from genome assembly GCA_034641835.2 of Pinus albicaulis. Lineage (NCBI taxonomy): Eukaryota > Viridiplantae > Streptophyta > Pinopsida > Pinales > Pinaceae > Pinus > Pinus albicaulis. The sequence goes on along the minus strand of CM076580.1, from coordinate 257,106,730 downwards.
CATTTTTTCCACACCTCCTATCATGAAAACATGGTATGCTCCTCTAGTCCTATTGGCGGATAAATCCATCTTGCGGACAAGACCGATCTCCCTAGTACTAAAAGTATCTAGCAACAAACAGCCGAATAGACTAATCTTTCTCTAAGCATATATTATCCATGAAAAGCTCTATAGAGGTGTTAAGGACTTACCGTTTGTCCAGTGCTTGTTTGAAGTCATTATTGTCCCTCGCGCGCTTGAAGGAGTTTTCCTCATAAACCTGCAGTCACAAACAAGAAAAATATTACATAGCACCTGTATAGAAATCATCATAAACCATGCTTATCATAGTGATCAAGGAATCTATGAAATAAACCATTGAAAGCTTATTGAGAAAAATGAGTATATTTGTATTAATTTCAAAAGAAGAAAATCCTTACAACCTGAGCCTTGATGTTGCACAGGACTTTCCGGGGTCCGAAGCAGGAATCTCCTTTACTTTGATAAGCTCTGCACTCCTCCAATCAAGACGAATAGAGGTATGTAATCTCTCCTCACAAAAGTCTTAATCAACTGAGTCTGAATCTCAACAGCACTTAACTTCAAATATTCTAAAGCTTCAACTCCCCTTTGAGGCTACCCAATGCCTCTTTTTATAGTAGAATAGAGGAGGTTTCTTGTTCCAACTATGAAGGGATAGAATCCTCCTTCAAAGGGATAAGCTCCTCACATCAAGGGGTTAGCTCCATAAGATAAGGGATACATGCACCTCATAAGAGCGGTTCTATCACCGCAAGATATTTTCTGGAAGCTTCTAGAATTCACTTTTATTGAGCTTTTTGGAAATTACTTGCGCCTTTTTGATCTGACAGGGGTCCGCACTTTTAACACAGATAAAGTGCGTTCAGGTACGCAAGAGAGCTAAACATTAGGTGTGGGACCGCAGGCAAGATAGAGAGAAAGTGCGACACCAAAGTTTGGGAGATTTTTAGGAACTTTTCTCTGATTTTCAAGGCTTGACATGAGGAACTGATATGTTAGACTTCCAAAGGGAGAAGTATGAGTAATAATGAGCTCATACAGTTAGCAGAATGTCAGGATGACAATTTTCAGTGTAACAGATTTCCCCCTAAAGTGCAAAGTCTGGAATAGATGATGCCGAAGTCTGTCATATATGAAGAGCGCAGTACTTTATCATTTCAAGGATCATCCTGTGGTCACCCCAGTCGGAACCTGTAAAAACATTCAATGCAAAATATATATATATATATATATATATATATATATATATATATAGATATATTTATATATATATATATATATATATATATATATATATATATATATATCATCGCTGAGGTAGGCATTCTCATACTCAGATCAAAACTTAACTAATTCAAACTTTTCTGATACAGGAATGATTTTGAGTACATCACAGTATAGACATGTGTAGACACAGTATGGACGCAACCATCTTTTTGTAAATAGTCTGCTGTAAGATAAAAAAATTCCTTGCAGCCTGGATGGTAGAAACTAGATCCAGGGTCTTGATTTCCGCATCTTGAACTAGTACGATTCTATCCATGTGAATGAATGTGTTGAAGTCGAACATGGTAGAAACCACTTGATTACCAGTCAATGATGTAAACTGTTAACAAGTGTGAGAGTAACCACCAGTAATGTCAATGGCTCTCAAAGTACCCAGTACAATCCATGAAATGTGAATGAATGAGCTGAAGTTGAACATGTCACAGAATCATTCGATCGAAGGTCAATGATGCAACATGTCGTCGAAAGCGAGAAACCTGCCATTGAGGCATGCATATTTCAAGGTACTGACGATTTCTAGATCAACTTTCTAGATAATGATTTGTCGTTGATAGAAAGCGATCCGTTGTAGGCAAGCCCACAACATGAAATCATAGATCAAGTTTTGAAAATATATTGGCAAGGACTGACTCAGGGATGGTAAAAAATGGATGACAGATATTTTGCAGATGAATGGTTTATTTGAACTGTCCTCTTGAACACATAACGACACTACAGATGGCTTGGTAGCAATTGACCCAAAGCTAATACCCAGAAACCAGATGAAGACTTTCAAATAAGGTTTGATTAACTGCTAGGCAAAGGATTTCCCAGCCCAGGTGATTGAAAGTGTCGTGTTCAAGAGTGGTTAACTAGATTTTCGGAAAAATCAAAATACAACAAATAAGTCATTTTCCTCTCTTTTCCCCCACCATTTCTGGCAAGTACCTCTTTATTTTTGACAAGCTTGAGGAGGATAAAATTTGCTTGTTTATAATCTCATCCTTTAGATGAGTCCAACTTAGTTTAAGATTCGAACCCTAAGAAGGAGTGGTTCGTTCCTGTTGAAAATTAAACAGTCCTTTACTGTTAAATTTTAACGAGTCCAGTATAGGAGAAACTAAGTGTTTTTCAATTTTAGGGAGTCAGAAGAAAAACATAAGAAAACTCCATGGGTGTAATTTTTCTTATGTTTAGTCTCTCAAGCCCGAAAAAGGATAACATAATGCGGGGGAGAACTCTATTGACCGTAATTATTCAACGTATACATTTTTCGTAAATAGTCCATTTCAGTTCGTAAAAGGGGTAAACTTATACTGAAGGGACTATTATTCATTTACTTTAACGAGTTCGAACAATCAAGTACTCGGCAATCTTTTCATGTTTAGAGAGTCTGAAAAGGGCTTAAAAGAGAACTCTAATGTTTCACTTTTTCGTTAATTTTTGAAAGAGTCCGAAAAAGTGATAAAAGTATACTCTTTGTTGAAAAATGATCAATTCTCCTGAAAAAATCCAATTTCTGCACAAAAACTTGAAACATTACACATACTTGTTTAAAATAAGTAAAAATGCTTTCAAAATACCCTTTTTAAAGTGAAAAATAAACAAATTAAAATTCATCTATTCGAAAAAACTTATAAAAAGGACTTTTTCAACTTCATTTTTACCGTTCAAGTTCAGAGTGAAAAGTAGAAGCTTTTGGGTAAAAAAGTTCCTGTGAAGATTCCGGAAGATCCGTCCAACGAAATCGAGAACCGTCAGTCCTAGGTAATCCAAAACCTCTTAACCTTGCTTTTCATCCATTTACAATTCTTTTTAGGCTTTAGTTTTTATCTTTTAAGGGAAAAATATGTTTAAGAAATCGCCCACGAGGGTCCGCAAGCACAACACACAGGACCTGCGGACCCCGACCTTTTTCTATGTAGAAAAAAGTCGTGGGTCCACACTTTTTATATATAACGCGTGCGTTCCTACGCACTGTGTATGAAGGAAAAGTGCAGTCCCCGTGCAATTGAATTTCAAAATCAAAATTTTCATTTCCTGCCCAAAAATTTTCAAATTAGATTGTTTTAACTTATCTTTTTATGAATTGTAGGATTAGCAAGATGTTGATTTGGAGAGAACGTGAGCACGAGGATGTGGATGACGCTGCGATGCTCCATTCGCCCACAATGCAGGCTTTAAGAGCATGCATTTTGTATAAATTTTGGGCCATTCAAGGCATGAGGGCATAGGTAGACCTCCTGACATGGCTGGTAAACAGGTGGAACATGCAGGACCAGTGTTTCATTATTGGCGGCCACCGGCTCAAAATTGAGCTGGAGGATATTTATTTTCTGATTGGTTTGTCCGAGAGGGGCGAACAACTTTCCTTTTTTGGGACTAGGCTAGGTGGCCAAACTGTCGCTAGTCTTCAACAAGAGTTTTGTAATGATGAAGCAGACCCCGAGGAAAAACGGATTGATATAAAAACTATCATCTGTCCCGAGTTGAAAGTAATTGCATTTACTATTACCAAACTGTGTGGGAGTTCCGCACTGCATGTGGCTACTGGTTCCCAGATGCGTATTGCTGTGGACTATTTTCGAGGCACCATTTTCAACTGGTGCGAAGCTGTGTTGGCCAATGTAAAAGGCCAACGGACTAGAGTGAAAAATGGAAAAATAAATAACTTTGGATATGGATCCATCGTGGTCACTTTTTCTCTAGAGAGGGTACCCATGCTAGCTCCGCAAAGTATTCCTGTTGATGCTGGTCGACCCCGAGAACCTAGGATGGTTCGTTGGGTTGCACTGATGGCCCGTCACGGTATTAAGGGCGCTGAGATTGTTCGATTTCCTCCTTCATATTTATGTTGGCTGGACCGCCAAATTTTTGTCATCGAGGATTTTACATACGCCGGGATAGATTTCCGTGGCGACCGGGAGATGACTCTCCCAGCAGGGGAACAGTGGGATGAATCAGGTAAAATCATTTTCAACGAATTCTAAGTTCTAATTTTTATTTTTGATCGTCTTGTCAATTAAAAACTAAAAAGTTTTTATGAATGCAGATGTGAGTCCACGATGACCAGCCCATCTCCAACTCTATGACAGAAGACAACCAGTTGCAGCCGCACCAGCCCTAGTAGGCCAATCAGCGGAAATTTTGTCTGATTTAGAGCATCATCTAGAGCTTCTGACTCTAGATATTCCAGAGACAGACATAGATGAGATCCCACTTAGATTGCAGAGATACGTGATTGGTGTTCCAAGATCTTTTAGAAGGTTCCTGTGTAGGGTGGCTCAGGCAGTGGTTTCTTATCGTGATCACCATCAGTGATGGGATGATCGTGTTGTAGACTCATATTTTTGACTTTTTGTGTTATCATTTTTCCGATCATAAGGTGTTTCCAACCTATGATCGAAGACGATGTATATTTTTTGAAAAACATTCTATACTATGATATATCACTATTTACCGGCTATCTGTGTTCATATTATGGATGTTGTTTGTTTTACTGTTTTGATCATTGCAAATGTCGATTTATCATACTAGAAGCAATTGCGTTTGCTAATGTATTCAAATGTCTTGGAATATGTTGATATTCAATGTAATCAAATTCATGTTCCAAGAGACGAACTCTTAAAAATAACTGTAATAACACCGGATTTCTAATGGCATAAACCTTGTTTAATTGTAATACAACAAGTTCAGAATCTAACCTAACAATCAAACTTCGAATTCCAAATGGTATGGATTCAGATAATAACTCAATCACTGCACTATACTCGGCAATGTTATTCGTTGTTTGACCAAGGCTTACCCCATGCATGGATACTAACTCATCAAAGGGTGAATAGATAACCCAAGCCGCGGAAGAAATATTCTGTGTACTATGACAAGCACCATTAACAAAACCAATGTAGGTTTGAAGAGACGTCAACATCTGCAATATCAAGAGTAAAACTCAGATAAGAAGGAAAAGTGATAAACACACTTCTAAACTAAGCACACTTTTCTAATCTAAAACACACCAACAGTAAAGAAATCTAATCTAATAAAAATCTCCATACCAAGTTTTAAGCATAATATCGCTTTAGATAAAGTCCATTTCTGGGTTTATCTAAAGGGACACCGTCAAAATCTATCAGCTCATAGCCCCCTTTTGCTAACTTTCGCTTGACAATGAAAGGGCCATGCCACATGGGCACAAATTTCCCGGCTCCTAGCTTATCGTTGGCTTGATCATAAACTAAGACTAGGTCTCCTTCTGAAAAATTTCGAGGGGTAACACTTCTATCATACTGAGCTTTTATTCGTTTAACATGACCCTCGTTTGCTATTGCAGCATTTCGTCGATTCTCATCCAGCTAAGCTAAGTACAAGAAACGTTTCTCCTCCTCAGACGTAGCTGGGAGTAATTCTATGGCTAATTTCAGTGACGGAATTTCGCATTCAATCGACAACACAACTTCCAAACCGTAAACGAGTTGAAAGAGAGTGAAACCAGTTGATGTTTTTACTGAGGTTCGATATGCCCAAAGTGCTGAAAATAACATGGAATGCCAATTCATTTTGTGAATACCAATAATTCGTCTAATCATGGTGACTAAAACTTTATTTATAGCTTCGACCAGACCATTGGCTTGCGGATAATACGGAGTGGAACTATCGTGGCGCAGGCAAAGTTGATCTGTCAGTTCCGTCATCATGACATTTCGAAAATGACTTCCATGATCTGTAATAATGGCTTGAGGAACACCGAACCTAGCAATTATGTGATTAAATACGAAAGTTGCAGCAATTTTGCTGTCAGCCGAAAATGTAGGCATCTCCTTGGCCCATTTAGTAAAATAATCTACTGCTAAGATAATATATGCATGCCCCCCGGTTGAGTGAGGGTTACATGTAACAAAATCGATACCCCATTTCGCGAAAGGACCAACAACAATTATGGGATGAAGAGGAGCGGGTGGCGCGTGCATTTTATGATCAAAAAGTTGACAATTGTGGCATTTCCGGACTGCATAAATACAATCCTTGAATAACGACAGCCATAAATAGCCAACGCGCAATATCTTTTGGGCTATGGCATACCCAGACATATGACCGCCACATGCTCCAGAATGGCAGTCATTTAAAACCTTTTCAGCTTCTTCATGAACAAGACAGCGTCGGAAAACCGAATCTGCTCCACGACGATAAAGTGTATCACCAATGATATTATACTGTTGGGATTGGAAGCATATTTTCCGTCGCTGAGATCGTGAGATTTCAGGCCGAAAAGATTGGGATTGGAAGCATATTTTCCGTCGCTGAGATCATGAGATTTCAGGCCGAAAATATTGGGTTTGGAGATAAACAATAATATCTCCATACCATGGATCGAGAGTACTGATAAGAAACAGAGATTCGTCCGCAATGGGCTCTTCTGCCACAGTTTCAGTATCAATAGAGAGAAAATCACACATCAGTTCCGCAAATACCAAAGATTTCTTTGCCTTGTATTTCTCAAACTCCAAGTCAAATTCCTGTAGGATGATGATCCATTTGGAATACTTTCCCCCTAGCAATTGTTTGGTTAAAATATACATCATAGGGTTGCAATCAGAAATTACCGTGGTTTTACGTAACAAGATGTAGTGCCTAAATCTTTGGACAGCTTGGACAGCTGCCAATGCCAATTTCTCCACATTTGTATATTTGATCTCGGTCGGATGCAGATTCCGACTAAGATAGTAAATCACATGTTCAGTATGAGATTCGTCTTCCTGAACTAACACCATCCCAATGGTGGAATGAGAAGCAGCGAGGTACAAAATGTAATCCTGGTTGTAGTTGGGAGGATGCAATAATGGTGCATGGGTTAATGCGTGTTTAAGTGCATCAAAAGATCGATCAGTGATCTCATCCCAAAAGAATGGAATATTCTGTTTCAACAACCGGGTGAAACCCTTTGTAAGCTCGACATAGTTAGGAATGAACCGACATAAAAAGTTTGCTTTCCTCTGCAAACTTTGGAGTTGGCATAAAGTCGAAGGAGGAGGTAATTTGATAATAGCTTCGACCTTCGATGGATCGACGCGAATGCCTGCTTTCGAGACAACAAAGCCCAGTAAATGACCCGACTGTACACAAAAAACACATTTGTGTGGATTCAGCCTAATTTTATAATACCGACACCTCATAAAGATAGCTCGTAAGTGTGTGAGATGGTCGGCCCTGTGTGATGAATGAGCAGGTAAATCATCGAGATACGGCTACACAATGTGCTTAATGTCATGAAATGCATAAGACATTGCCATTTGAAAAGTTGCTCCAGCATTCTTCAATCCAAAAGGTAGTTTACGATAAGAAAACGTCCCCCACAGACAAATAAAATCTGTTTTTGGCTGATCAACAGGAAGTATGTTTATTTGATTATACCCGGAAAAGCCATCCATAAAGGAAAACATTTCGCTACCGACACAATCATCGATTATTTGATCGATATAGGGAGTTGGATAATTGTCTTTGGGACAAGCTCGATTAATATCCCTATAATCGATACATACTCGTATTGTTCCTTTTTTTTTAGTCACAGGAACAATATTTGATACCCAATCTATTAAAGGAATTGGATATATAAAACCTGCACGAAGTAATTTTTCAACTTCGGATTTAATAGCAACACCTTTTATAGGATGTATCTGACGTAAACGTTGACGAACAGGTTTGGCATTCGGGTAAGTCTTGATTTCATGTACGACGATTGACGGATCAATTCCTGGCATTTCTTCATAGGACCAGGAAAACACATCATAGAATTCTTGAAATAGGGCTTTATAAGCTTTAATTTCATCCTCAGTACAACAAGCACCTATATGAATGTTTTCAATTATTCTTGGTTTTACTGAAATGTCAATTGGAACTGTTCGAGAAATGTTTTCCAAATTTAACTCAGAATCAGGATTTTGCAATGGATTCTGGGTTTCTTTGACATATTCAGCGGTAAAAATTGAAGCGAAATCATCTTCAAAATGATCTAGTTCAGGTAAAAACGAAGATTGGTGATGCAGATCTTCCCATGGTAAATCATCAATGGACAAAAATTCATGAATGTGCTCATCAATATGAACAACATCAGGAAATTTCGTTGTGGCTGAACTGGATATAGAAAGTGATTCCTCATGGATCCCATTCATTGGATCATTTTCGGTTGAAGAGGGGTCAGAAAGTGACTGTACAACCTGGTATGCAATTTCAAATGGACTCAAAGGCATCATGCCATCAATTGAATCTAACTCGAAATCGGAAGGTACGATCCAAGGATCATCAAACATAATAGTATCTGACGAAATCATGTGAATAGTTGCAACAATAGGTGATACATTAGGAGGAGGAAAGGAAAAAGTTCCTGGTAAACCAGAATCTTTAACCAATCCTACTCCAACATCCTTATAAGGGATAACCGCTTTACCAACGTGCTGGATTGTTTCTGTAGAGGCTGGGTCGGAAGAGAAATAAGTTAATTGATCTATTGTGACGATCTTTCCTTGATATGGAAATTTTATGAGTCGAAAGATCGAAGAAACAACAACAGTCATATCATAAGATCAACTGCGACCCAGGAGAAGGTTGTAATCTAGAGGGGCATCAACCACTCCCACATCTAGATTTACGGTTTTACCTTCGACCCCTATGGGTAAATCCTGCAAAATACCAAAAGGGTGGAAACCTCGACCATCAAAAGCCTTAAGAATCGTCGGAGATTGGTTGAGTGTAGGAGAACCAAGCGATTTCCAACACTGAATCGACATAATACATGTTGAAGCTCCCTCATCAATCACAGTCCGATAGATCGGTCTATTTTTTACTAACACTGGTATCTAGAAATCCATTTGATGAGGTAGACGAGGTGTACTATTTTCTAAATCAAATATTATAAGATTAGAATCCTGAACATCTACAACTCCTATAGCAAACAAAAGAAATTTATGCTGTGCTGGGCATGATTGCAGCACTTCCAAAGCCGACATTGCTGAAGGAGAAATAGATAAGTCTTCAACAATGTTGTAATTCTGAGCAGCTCTCGCATGTGGATTGAAAGCTGATTTACGAAGAACACCTTTAGCAGGCGGTTTGATTATTAAGTCTGGATTTTGTTTCTCGATCTGTAGCGGACCAGAAATAGGAGGAGGCGTAGTTGAGGCATTTGCATTAGAAGATTCTGCTTCTTTACCATCAACAAGACTCTTAGTACCATAATCTTGTGATCGCGTCGCAATCCTTACATGAGACATCATCAAAATAGGTTCTTCTGAAGTAGTCGAAGTAGAACCAATCATTTTGCTATCTTGAGTTGGAAAAGGATCCTTCAAGACAGCAGGTTGTTGTGAACCTTTAACGAATTTCACAACCTCTGCTCGATGTGGGCATTCCTTAGTAAAATGATCTTCGTCACAAATATAACAAGGATAAAGAAGTTTGCATTTTTCGTCGTTGGATTCATTTTTATCAGTTTTCTCTTTTGAATTCTTTTTATTTTTATTCTTCCCTTTCTTTTTACCATCGAATTTAGATTTAGCTGTAGATGTCTCTACGACATGAATGTCGGCAGAAATTTTAGGGGAAGATTCTCCTTTCGGGGAATTTGGTAAAGTTATAATAGGACAAGAATTCTTTGAAGATTTCTTCTTACTTTTCGTATTGACTATACCAATCATACCATCAGCGGCATGAGACCCTGAAGGAGCAGCAGCTATTTGACCTTGTTTTGGAAGGTCGGGGATTTTTTCGTGTAAAGTACCTGGGTGCGTATAAACGAGGTCAAGGTACTGAGCTTGAGCAATCACTTGCTCTTCAGTAACAACACCAACCTTAGCTACATCTTCAGTAATCTTGGGCAACAATGATTTAACAAACCATTCTGCCAAAATTTGATCTGGAATATAAACTTTCACCAAACATCTTCTACATCGCCATTCATGAATATGATCAGAAATATACGTAGACGTGGATTGTTTTAGTGAAGTTAACAATTCCGTGCCATTTTCGTATCTGACAGGCAATTGAAAATGAGTCAAGAAGGCAGTTGCTAACTGACTGAAGTTATGAAACAAGCCTCGTGGTAACTCAATGTACCATTTGGCTGCAAGACCAATAAGAGTTCTTTGGAGAAGACGTAAGCGAACCAAATCATCAATGATTGGATTAGATACACACCAGAGGTGATAAGTCATGAAGTGATTTGATGGATCCTCTCCTGACTTACCTTCAAACTTGGGTATATCACTGGGCAACTTATGCGACATTGGCGGCCAATACGGATAATAGAAAATCGGATCATTCGTAAGATGCGTCAAATCAGGTAAATCCAAAGTTGCAATAAATGATAACTGACGGTTAGGGTCATGAAAACCTTGAGTAGCCAAAGCAGTTCCAGGAGGTGGATACCCAGGATAACTGGGAATCGGATTTGCGTTAGGAATTGTGTAACCTCCTGGAAAACTAGGATTAACCGGACCAAACTGGGGTTGTTGAGGCTGCTGATAAGTATAGCCAGGGTACGGTTGATACTGATAACTTGGATTTTGTGAACCGAGACCGAATTGAGAATATCCCTAGTACGGTTGATACGTGAATTGTGGTTGACTTGTGACAACTGTACTTGTACCGGCTTGTCCTGCAGGCATCTAAACCGAAGTCTGAACTGAAGATCCTGATTGGGGTACAGAGACTTGAGGGATTTGCATGGATACAGGGATAGCCGAACTTGGAGTTACAAATACTCCAGAAATAGGTGTTACAGGTTGAACAGACATTGCAACAGTTTGAGGCGGAGTCTAAGGTGAACTAGGCCCAGCCTGCTGAACAGAACTAGGTGCAGAAGTTTGAATAGTTGGCTGGACAGGTTGCGGGGTTAAACCATAAACCAAAGGTTGTCCAGGTTGACCAGGCAGCTGCACGTTAGACTGCATAGGTTGTTGATACTGGGATGGATCCCACACCATATTCATTCCAGGGTACTGTCTCGCAGAAGGTTGAATGTAAGGACCATAACCTGGTTGAACATAGGGTTGATAAGTAAGTGGTAAATTTCCGGCTCCTTGAACATATGACTGACCAGAACGCTGTTGGTAGCCTTGAATTGGGTACTGACCTTGAGGTTGATAACCCTGAGGTGCATACTGAAGCTGGGGTTGATAAGGACCCTGAGGAGCATATTGAGTTTGGGGTTGACCCTGTGGTATGTACAATCCTGAAGGGTGATATCCTTGAGGTATGTACTGTCCTTGGGGTTGTCCCCCAAAATAATATGATTCCATAGTTTGTCCTGGGAAAAAAATATCTTGAGGTTGCCCTCTAGGTGGTAACTGACTTCCTGAAGGTTTCCCCCCAGGCGGTAACTAACTACCTTGAGTTTGCCCCCCAGGCAGTAACGAATTTCCCTGAGATTTCCCTCCAGGCGGTAACTGACTGCCTTAAGGTTGCGGATTCGGAATATTACCAGACATCATAAAGATTTTAGATTTTCTCTGTGTTTAATGTTTTAGTTTTAATTCCACTTAAACCAGATGATAACACTTGTTCTATTGGTTGAGGAGCTGCTCCGGAGAAAGTACCAGACAAAGCTTGATATCCCGAAGGAACAGAAGGACCACCGTGTAAAAATGTTTCTGGTGTCTAGGAAAACATGGATGACTCTCCTGCCATAATGGATGACGGATAGTAACCCCTGGGTGTTGGATGAAATGGAACTCGAGGTGGAGAAAAAGCAAGACCCGGATTCTCTAAAAAAATTGTTAAGGATAAATACCAAGCAGTAGTTCGAATAGGGCTGTAGAAAATTGATTCACGTTCCCTAAGATTTAACGACTGAGGGGAATTGGGAAGAGATAACTCTTCGTCTGGATTAGTAAGTTCTTCAATAGAAATTAGTCCAGATGGAAGATCATCAGTGACAATATTTCTTACCCTAGGTGAACCAGGATTGCTATAAGTTGGAGTAATAAATCCTGAAGATGTTTCCAAAACAGAAGGTTCAGTTTCAGGTTTAGAGATTTCAGGTTCGTCAGCCAGTTCACTGGTAGGAGAAATACTACCAGTAACTTCAGAAACTGAAATCGGCTCTTGAATGTGTTCTGTTATGGGTGTTTGATAACTAGGATGAGCTACTATAGATGAAGTTCTGACTTCTGTTGATTTAATCCTACCGCTACTAGATGATACCAGAGTGTGAAGCCCTTCAAGCTGACTTGGTGAATATTCAGGGGGTTTCCCTTGTAATCTCCAGGATTGTCTCGACAATTCTGCCATGATTAAATATTTAACTAATCACACGCAAACAAAGAAAATTTCAGTGAAAACACCTAAAGTCTCTAAGGAACAAACAATTGAATCACACGCTTAAAAATCTAAGAGTTCAAACCACACTCAAACAGTAACTTCCCGTACTAAAAACACTAGTTGGTGATGAAATCCAACTTAGTAGAAATTTAATACAGAAAGGGCGGTTAGAACAGTTACCCCGACAACCTGCTTAATGAAACAGACTGGCACAAGTTTCCTCACAAAACCACCTCGTGTGAAGAGAAACCCCCAGAGAGTCCAAGTGAGTCTAGTCGACTTCTATTCCAGGTACAGTGAGATCTTTCCTTCACCGTCACCTTAGGAAATAATCTTAAGTTTTGGACACTAAGGTTACCAACAGTAGCAAATATAACTGGGGGAACAGTCTACGATCCAATCCCACGCGCAAGGGTAGAGTAACAAAGCTCAATCCCCTTGAAGGCTCCTCGACATGGTTAATCTGAGGTTTACCGACAAGTGACCCCAGGCTCCTCGACAATGGTTAATCCGAGGTTTACCGTTTGTAATGCTCGCAAAATCTTCTATCTTCCCCAATGAAACAGAATTGATTGTCTCAAAGGTTCGGACATGATCTCGTGATTAACTTATTTAAGAGAAGATTCCCAGATTATACAAATTACAATTGGATTTATTTCCTACCGCAAGATTCGTCTACTTGTTTGTTTTACTACCTTGGAGAGTTAATTACTCCCTACTCCAAGATACTAGCCTAAGCTATGTTGGTGATGAGAGCCCTAGAAAATAAAAAGATTGCTAGATGAATTTTAATTAAGCGTTACTTTTAGGAGTTGTTTCTTAAGTCAATGGGTGCGGAAGTGAAACTCTGATGGTGTGAAGACTCTACTTCCAAAAAACACTTAAAATTCACCTAAAAATGATAATCAGATTGTTTTCTTTAAATGAAATTCTAATTAAGGAAGAGTTAGAGAATGCAATTCTTTTAATGAACAATTCCTTCTTTAAACATAAAGAACAATTGAAAGAAAATATTTTTGTCTTTTCAACAATAACTCCAAATGAAACAAACTATCAAAGCTCATAAGAAAATCCTTTCACTTTCAAAAACTTGAAGCTATAAAACAAATTTCCTTCAAAAGAGATCTACAAACTTCTATAAAAATCACTCAAAACTATCAAACTAATTCTGAGATCTACAAATTTTAATAACCTATTTGAATAAAAGCTTTAATTTTTTTTTTGAAGAATGTTTTACTTAGTTATTCAGCAAACTAAGGATCTATTCGTTCAGAATAAAAAACAGATAAAAAACACTCAATTATGTTTTTATAAAAAATTAAATTCAAAAACCAATAACAAAGTTTCTTTTCGAAGATTTGCAAAGAAACAAGCAACTCTATTTCTCAATGAAGGATGATTTCAAAATCAAGTCGGATTCAGCAAAAGACCAAAAGACCAATGTAATCTCAGGTATTTCCAACAGTCAATGCTTCGAATCGCTACAAAGACCAAGTGAAAGACAATCCAAGACGCAAAACTTCTAGAAAATCATCGAAACACCAATACTGCTAAGATTCATTCACAGAAAGATTTTGACAGAAACAATCATCAATCTGGGTAGAAATAAAAAAATCTAAATTAAAATAAAGATAAACTAAGAAATAAATCTAAAGGTTTTTCAAAATTTTAACAGGGTTCGCAGGTTTGCAGAAGGAATAGGTGCGGTACCGCACTGTTTACTAAAGAAAAAATGTGAAACTGCCCGCACTGTGCAAAGAAGGCAAAGTGCGGTCCCAAGAAAAATTAGAGAAAAACATAAAAGATCTCAAAATTTTCAAAAACAGAGAAAAACTAAGCTACCCAGGCAGATGTCTATCAATCAAAAACTAGGAAAACGTTTCCTCAAATCAAAATAAAAGAGAACAAAAAACAACAAGTTCTTTCCCCAGTGGAGTCGCCAATTTGTTGGCGGATAAATCCATCTTGCGGACAAGACCAATCTCCATAGTACTAAAAGTATCTAGCAACAAACAGCCAAATAGACTAATCTTTCTCTAAGCATATATGATCCATGAAAAGCTCTATAGAGGTGTTAAGGACTTACCATTTGTCTAGTGCTTGTTTGAAGTCGTTATTGTCCCTCGCGCGATTGAAGGAGTTTTCCTCATAAACCTGCTGTCACAAAAAAGCAAAATATTACATAGCACTTGTATAGAAATCATCATAAACCATGCTATCATAGTGATCAAGGAATCTATGAAATAAACCATTGATTGAAAGCTTATTGAGAAAAATGAGTATATTTGTATTAATTTCAAAAGAAGAAAATCCTTACAACCTGAGCCTTGATGTTGCACAGGACTTTCCGGGGTATGAAGCAGGAATCACCTTTACTTTGATAATCTTTGCACTCCTCCAACCAAGACTAATAGAGTTATGTAATCTCTCCTCACAAAAGTCTTAATCAATTGAGTCTGAATCTCAACAGCACTTAACTTCAAATATTCTAAAGCTTCAACTCCCTTTGAGGCTACCCAATGCCTCTTTTTATAGTAGAATAGAGGAGGTTTCTTGTTCCAACTATGAAGGGATATAATCCTCCTTCAAAGGGATAAGCTCCTCACATCAAGGGGTTAGCTCCATAAGGTAAGGGATTCATGCACCTCATAAGAGCGGTTCTATCACCGCAAGATATTTTCTGGAAGCTTCTAGAATTCAATTTTATTGAGCTTTTTGGAAATTACTTGCACCTTTTTGATCTTATAGGGGTCCACACTTTTAACACAGATAAAGTGCGTTCAGGTATGCAAGAGAGCTGAACATTAGGTGTGGGACCGTAGGAAAGATAGAGAGAAAGTGCGATACCAAAGTTTAGGAGATTTTTAGAAACTTTTCTCTGATTTTCAAGGCTTGACATGAGGAACTGATATGTTAGACTTGCAAAGGGAGAAGTATGAGTGATAATGAGCTCATACAGTTAGCAGAATGTCAAGGTGACAATTTTCAGTGTAACAAGTCCTTCCTTTACCTTTAGTAAATTTGCCACAGGACTATCAGTCCAAAATTCCCCATTTCACCGGAAATGAATCCACTACTGCTCAACAACACGTAGTCAAGGTGAATGATGCCTTTGATTATATGGAAATATAAGATGAGACCATTAAGATGAAAATATTTGCCCAAAGTTTAGGAGGAGAAGCCAAGAAGTGGTTTAAGGGTTTAACTCCTAATAGTATAAGTGATCTCTCTTATTTACATCAAATATTCATAAACAAATGGGAAATTAGGAAAATTCCTCTCCAAATACTTTCAGATTACAACAACCTCAAGAGAAACATTGGGGAAAGTGTTCAAAATTATTGCACTAGATTCAATAGTGTCTATAACGCACTACCCCTAGATTTGAAACCTCCACAAGGCTCAGCTTTGGCCAAATTCCCTGAAGGATTTAGTCTCGAAATGGCCTATCAGCTAAAAGAAATGGATCCCTTAACTCTATAAGACATGCAGAAGGGAGCTCTTAGTGTAGAAGCAAATCTGATGGAGAAAAGAGCCAGGATGAGGAACGAAAAGAAAGTATCATTTAGGGATGAAGTTGCACCTTCCACATCTAACTCAACAATGAAAAGTGTAGTCAAAACTATGGAAAGGATGATGGAAATGATGAACATGTATGAGAAAGATCAATCTAGGGAAAACCAAACAACTCCTCAAAATAGAAACCAATCCTAGAATCAAAACCAGAACTTTAGGAGAAATCAACCTTAGAACAGACAAAGAGATGCTGATCAACAGATCATACCTCATTTTCAAGAAAATTATGTCAATGAGGGTGCAAAAACAATTGAACAAACATAGGATGATAACATAAACATGTTGGGAGTAAGCAATGAGGATTTTGATTTCCTCCATGAAAGAAAACAAGGTCTATATACACCCTATGATGACAGAAGACTAGAAACTGAATACTATGAACAAGAATCTGAAAATGCCATCATAGGAGCTCCCAAACAATATGACTTAAGAAATAAAAAGAACCAAGAGACTCCCAATAAGAAAACCTTTGTTAATTCTTCCAAAAATAGCCTTGTAAAAATTTCCAAAAAGACAGTAGAAAATCATAAAACAGTGGCTGAAATTTCTGATCTGAACAAGGGAAAAAACACCCAAATCAATGAAAAATAGTGTTGACCCTAGCATCACTAGCATTTCAGCTAATGCTCCTGAAAAAACCATTTTGACTGCTGTAAATAGTAGAAATCAGCAAGCTGATTTTGCTGATGAATCAGTGACTAAGAAGGCTGAATCAAACATTTTGAAAAATCAAATTCCCTTTAGCCTGGAGAGTGAAATTGCCAAAATCAAAATCTCTGTCCCACTCACTGAGTTAGTCACTCAAAATGTATATAGATGTCAAGTTTTGAAAGCTTTGAACATAGAAGATATTCATGACACTATGAACTTAAATGATGATACACCAGAGCTCCTATTTGGACCAAAGATTGAAGGAAAATTTCAAGAAGGAACTACCCCTCCATTCTACATTAGTTTAAATATCCATTATAAGATGTTGCACAATGCCATGCTTGATTCAGGAGCATGACATAACCTCATGCCCAAGGTAATAATAGAAAGATTAGGCTTAGAGGTGACTAGACCATACAAAGATTTATATTCCTTTGATTCAAGTAGGGTGATATGCCTAGGCCTAATAAAAGATCTATGTGTTAACCTAGCCCAAATTTCAGCCAAAAGCCTAGTGATGGACATTGTAGTGGCTGATATACCCCCCAAATATGGCATGCTTCTTTCAAGGTCATGGGGTGCTAAGTTGCAATGTACTATGCAAATGGATATGACCTATGCCACCATCCCTGTCTTCAGTCAACCTGGAAGACTCTATAGGGAAACACACATGAAATACATGGTGAGTAGTCAAGAAAGACCAGAAAACTCCCCTCTCTATTATATACACAATAACCTTGACTCATTCATTCTTTATAATGATGAGATTTCTAATGAGAAAAGATTAATCAATGAAACATCATCCAGTATAGTGGTCACTACACATCCAAACATAGTGGCAGTCATAGATGAAGAGGAAAACAAGGAGAAAACTAAAAATCCGTTTGCTAATTCAGAAAATTATAGCAAACAAGTTGATGGTCTTGAAGTCCAAAACAGTCATACATAGTACCAATCAGGAAAATCAAAGAAGAAATCTTCAAAACATTGAAAATTTTGATGAACAAAGCACATAAAAATATAGTGCAGGCCCTTACCCAAAAACATAGTGGTGAACAAGAAAGAGGGGACAACAATGAAATAAATGATAAATCTGAAAACAATCCTCTTTGGAGTATGAGTTTTGATGGGTCTTGCTCTAAAACTGGTGCAGGAGCAGGCATATGGATGCACAACACTGAAAACAATCATGTTGAGGGGAATTCCTATAGATTAAACTTCCAATGCACCAACAACATAGCAAAGTATGAGGATCTCCTTTTAGGCCTGGATTTATTGAAAAAATTAGGGGCCAAGAGGATAACAGTTCATGGAGATTCAAAATTGATAATTAGGCAAGTAAATGGGGAATACACTGCTAAACATCCAAGACTTAGAGCCTATAGAGATGATGCCATGGAATTGTTAAGAACATTTGCTAAATTCCAAATTACCTTTGTCCCAAGAAACCAAAACATTCTTGTCAATGTATTAGCTTTTGCTGCTAGTACTTTTCTAAGACCTTATGAAATCAAACAATATACTATCCAAGTCAAATATAGACCAGCTATCCTAGATAATGAAAAATACTGGCAAGTGTTTGAAGGAGATAAAAAAATAGAAGACTTCCTACAGTCCATAAATGAATTTGAAATGAAAAACTCGGATTCAGAGTATGATGAAGACTGTCCTACTGAAGAAAAACCACTTACTAAAGAAGAAAAGTCTCCTAAGATTGCTGAAATAAATTTGTTATTCAAAGAACCCAAACATACAACATAAAATGGCACAGATTTAGAAAATGAAGACTTAGAAGTGTTGCAATCTAAAGATCAAAGATTTCCAAAAGGAATAATCCCATTAGAGGAATTGTTTGACTTGAATTATGTGACCAAAAAGCCAAAACTGGAACCTATTGAAACTGAAGTGGAAGAATGCAACATAGGTAGTGAACAGAAACCCAAAATGATTAAACTATCTAAGACACTGCCAACTCACATTAAACTGAAATACATTGAGCTATTTAAAGAGTTTTCTGATGTTTTTTCATGGAGCTATGAAGATCCAAAATCATATGATACAGAGATAATTCAGCATAAGATACCCCTCAAAGAAAGCCAGAAACCATATAAACAAAAATTGCGTAGAAGGTAAACTTCTCAGACATATCATATCTGAAGAAGGAATAAGGATAGACCCAAAGAGGATCGATGGTATATTGCAAATCAACCATCCTAGAAACATCAAAAAACTTCAATATTTCATTGGGAAGATTAATTTCTTGAGAAGGTTCATACCCAATCTAGCTGAACTCCTTAGAATCATGACAAATATGCTTAAGAGAGAAGAAGGAGTTAAATGGACCTTAGAAGCAAGGAAATCATTTTAACTGGTAAAACAAGCACTCACCAAAACATCAGTTCTTATCAGTCCTGATTTTACAAAAGATTTCTTTATTTTTTCACTTGCATCAGAACACACAGTAGCTGCTGTCCTACTACAGAAAAATTTGAAGGGACAAGAGAAACCAATTGCATTTTTCAGTAAGGCATTAAGAGATGCACCTCTGAAGTACAATATCATGGAAAAACAAGCCTTTTCCTTAGTCAAAGCCATAAAAGACTTCAGAGTTTACATTTTACATTCCCACATTATAGCATTTGTGCCTCATTCAGTTGTGAAAGACATATTGAACCAAGATCCAAATGGAAAAAGAGGAAAGTGGATTGTTGTAATTTTAGAGTATGACTTACAAATCAAGCCCACTAAGCTCATAAAGGGTCAAGGACTAGAAAAAATTATGGCTAAATCCAACTTTCAAGCTCTTGATATAAACATGTTTAATGCATTAGATAAATATGAAGAGTTGACCACTCCAATTATTGAAGACAATTTTCTGAATTCATCTTGGTATGCTGACATTTTGTATGTATTGCTCAACCTAAATGTCCCTCTTGGTTTGTCTAAAACAAAGGCAAGATTCCTAAAGTTGAAAGCTGTAAATTACTGCATTTTGAATAAATGTTTATATTGGAAAAATATTAGTGGATTATTGCTTAAATGTTTGCCTGAGAATGATGCAGATAAGATCAAGCACAAGTTTCATGAAGGAGAATGTGGAGGCCACCTCTACTGGAAATAGACTGCTAACAAAATTCTTAGAGCTAGTTACTATTGGCTCACCCTCTTTCAAGATGTCCATAAAATTATTATTGCCTGTTACAAATGCCAAATATTTGAAGGAAAAAGAAAGATGCTTCCCTTACCTCTGCAACCAATCCCTGTTGAGGCTCCTTTTCAACAGTGGGGTCTAGACTTCATTGGGGAAATCCATCCTGCCTTATCTACCCAACATAAATGGATCCTCATAGCAACATATTATTTTACCAAATGGATAGAAGCCATCCCCTCTAGGAATGCCACAGACCCAGTTATCATTTCATTCCTTGAAAACTATACATTGTCTAGATTTGACTGTCCTAGAAATATCATAACTGATAATGCTGCTGCATTTGGGTCTAAAAAGATGGTGGAATTCTATCATAAATATTAGATCATATTGGGTCATTCTACATCTTATTACCCTCAAAGTAATGGGTTGGCAGAATCCTCAAATAAAATTTTGGTGAACATAATCAAGAAGTTGCTAGAAGATAACAAAAAATCATGGCACAGTAAGCTAGTACATGCTTTATGGGCAGACAGACTAACCATTAAAAAATCAATTGGAATGTCTCCCTACCAGCTAGTTTATGGAATTGATGCAATATTTCCAACCAGTTTAGGAGTGCCAGTCATGAAGCTGATCCAGGAAGTACAGTCTAAAGATGATGATATGACAAGAAGAACACACTAGAATATACATCTACAAAAAACAGGGAAGAAGTGTACATTAGAGCACAACAACTACAAGAAAACATCAAGAAGGTATTTGAGAAAATAACCAAGGCAAGTGACTTTAAAATTGGTGACAAAGTATTGAAATGGGATTCAAGGAGAGAAGATAAGGGCAAACATGGAAAATTTGATAACTTGTGGCAAGGCCCTTATCTTATCCAATCCGCTATTGGAAACAATGCATTCTTACTGCAGGAATTGGATGGAGCTAAATACTTTGGAGGTCCTATCAATGGCAAGATGCTCAAACATTATTTCTATTAAACTAATATCTTGGTTTCAAAGTTTATCATTCATTTCACATAACATTGCTTTTGAATTTGAAAAAAGAAAAAAATACAAAAACAACAAAAAAAGGGAAAAAGAGGGTAGATATAAAAGAAAAAAGGTACAACCCCATACCAAAAAAGACAAGAAAAATCTGAAAGTGTGCAAGCTTAAATGCCACTCCTTGAAAGAGCACTGCTATTTAGTCATACAGCCTAATCATGACTAGATAGATTTCAATCTACTGCCGATAGGTTAGTGAATCAGATTTTCCAAACTGTCTAATCTTGGCTTAAATCCTGAACCTGTAAGTTTGATGAAGAATGGCTCAAATTATATCAAAACTTGAGCCAAAGAAAAGAAAAGCAATTGGTTCTAATATGCTGAAAATCTGAACCAAGAGAAAGGAAAAAGTATGACTCAAAACAGATCAATATCTGAGTCATAAGAAAAAATGAAGGATGTTTTAAATTTTTAGATCTTAAGGCTTCACAGTTTTGTTTTAATTTTCTGCAAAATTTCAATCTATATGCAGCTTGTTTTTATGCCATAATCTTACAAAAAATCAAACAGCATAATCCTGGTTTGTCTGTATTTAAATTTCTGTTTTAGAAAATATAGAATAAAATCTGTCAGACAGTTTAATCCTGGCAGATAGTAGCTTAGGTAGAGAATTTATGAGTTCAACTGTTTAATCTGAACTCATGGAAGAAATAAGGGTAGATTTAGATTAGTTTTTCCTGTTTTCAAAAGAACAAAATGTTGATGTTAAAGGTTTGCAAGTCCAAGTGCACCTTATGAAGAAAAAAATGTTAGGAAGTAGGTTGTGTAGGTAGTTGTTTGGGGAATGAATTATTTTGTTTGATATATTACTGATAATATTTTTAAAGCAGCATGATAAAATAAGAAGAGGTTGTCATGGATAAGGCATAGGTCTGCATCCCAGAAATTTATCTCTGAAGTTCTTGACACCTCCAAGGAGCTGCCATCCCCAAGTGGAGCCACTGTTAGCCATCCATAAAATTTTGTCATATAAAATGATGGCTAAATCAAGTTCCTAAGTTTCCAAGAAACAAATTTCTGCAAAATATGTGAGTTCTTGGAACTTCACTGTGCCTCATGTCCAAAAGAACCCATCTCGCTATAGTCTTCACTTAAAAAATCTTCAAGGAAAACCCCTGCTGTTATGAAAATACTGTTTTTTAGACCCATTTTTTATCATTTTTGCTTTGAAAAATCCCCCTAAAAAACCCCGCAATTTCCTCATTTTACCCTTTATTTTCCTTTAAATTCCCCTTTAAACCTTATGAAATCCTTTTATTATGGTTTAAACCCCATTTTCCAACCTATCGTAACCTCCAAAAATCCTCAAAAAACCTTCATTTTAGTCCAAAAACCTTCATTTTTTATATAAGGCCTTAAGCCCCTTTCGCTTAAGTCCGAGCCCCTTTTCACTGTAAGACTGAGGTCCGAGACCATCAGCTAAAGGTCTCAAGCCCCCATCACCATCGCACTTCGGCGTTTTCAAATTCTTCGTTACCTTTCTTTTTTCTTCACCGATTTGCGAAAAGCCGATACGCTTTCTCGCTTTAAATCTGAGTCGTCGATCTCACTTCCAATCCGACGGTCCTTGCTCCATCGACGGTCCCTGTTTCCTTTGTCCCGGACCCTTTACCCCACTGATTGGATTTGATTCTTCGATTCCATAAATATCTAACGGCTATCAGCGCATCACGTTTCCCCGCCTATGTTCTCCCCCTCCGATGGACCCCCCCGTCGATTAAATCTTGACCATCGATCTCCCTTAGATTGGACGGTCCACGCTCCATCGCATCGGTGCGTCACATCGTTAATTCGCTTTTCCATTTCGCTTCCCCCCCCCACCGATGAAATCTCCACCGTTGATCCTGTTATAGATCGACAACTCTCGCACGTCGCCATCGCATCTCTCCGTCGGCAATTCATCGCATCGGCACATCGCAACTTCCCAGTTCCCTTGTCCCCTGACCCTTTTCCCCCGCCGATGCAATACTCCGAGTTAATCTTCACCGTCCATCTCACGGATCTGATGGCCCTCATTGATCCCCTCTTTTAAAATCCTCCCAATGGCTTTCCGCTACACGCCAATTTTGCTGATGTCATTCACCGGGTCCCACCGCTCTTCCTCAGCCGTTGATCTAACTCTCCCTGGATCGGACATCTCACGCTCTTTAGCATCGCCATCCTTCCTCCCATATGTCCCCTACCAAGTCATTTTCGCGATTGAATCTTGGCCGCTGTTCCTCAAGATTGGATGGCTTTCACTCCATTGGATCTTCATTTTTTCCCAACCCCTCATCCACCATTCTAAATCTCCGCGTTGATCTGGACTGTCCGTTCCTTCAGATCCAACGGTTATAGCTAAACCATACCCTATCATCCCGCCGGTCCCACCCGACTGTGCTGGGCTTCTTCATCACATTTTCCTTCAATATCCATCGTTGATCTGGTCCCTCCCTCCCAGATCCAACGATCCACAGGAATTTTCACACCCGTTTCTCCATGATGCTCTAAACTCCATTTTTAACGCGAAATGGACGGTTTTTCCTGGAATACGTGTCATCCATTAATTTCTATCGTGTTCCCCTTTCTCATTACCAATTACCGCCTAATCTCTATGTGAAAACCATATCTGGTTTTCGCAAAACCGCCGATCCATATTTTCGTGCCATAAGCGGATTTAAACCCTGTTTTTTATGGTTTCGACCATGGAATCCCCTTCCGCATGTTCCCTTTCCTCTACACTGCCTTTTCACCCTTCGTCAAGCCCTTTGAAGTAGTTATAGACCCATTCACAGGTTTTTATAATATTTTGATGGTTTGTTGCAGGTTTAATGGCAGATAGGCTATGAAAACCGTCCCACAGTCAAGAAATGTTGATAGAGGCCGAGGGTGACGTTCCTCTATGGCCTAACTAATGCAGAAAAGGGTCAAAAGGGGATGATTTCCACGTTTTAGTCGATAAATCATGATATCGGATTTTCAATCATTCCCTCGAAAGCAGCCTCCTGTACACTAAGAAAGTGAAGAGTATCAGAGATTAAAGTTCAAGGATAAAGCACAGATTGAGGACAAAATTAGTTTAAAAGTTAAAACAGTCAGTGAAGGACAAAAATCTCGAAAGATGATTAGTAAAAGCCTTAAAGCATAATCAAAGTCAAATAAGTGTTTAAAGCCATAAAGCAAGACAGATCACCCAAAGGGATGCTTCAAATGCCAAATCACCGAAGCAGTTACTCCTCCAAAGACCAAAAGTGACACCTACCAACTTATTTTTCCCAAAAGAATAAAAATTGAATGCACAGTCAGAGATATTTTTCCAAAGACAGCTCAAAAGTAATTGCCAGCTACTAAAGGCCTCAAAAGTCAACAAAAGTGACTGAAGTAGATGAAGTTAATATAAAAAATCAATTAACAGAGTTAAAGACATTAGATGTCTTCTCCTTTAGGCCTCTCAAAGGCCGAGAAGCATTTACTCTGTATTAATTGAAAAAATAACCCTTCCTTTCACTCCACCTCCTCATTTTTCTATAAATATCATAAGAGGATCCCATTGTAAATGTTGGTTGGATACTTGTTGAATGTAAATAGTTGCTGAAGCTGGTGAAGCCCTATTAGAAATTGAAGAAAGATAAGCTGAGATGAGAAGTTTGAAGCTGTAAAGGCCTACTGGACTTGAATATTGTAACTGGTTTGAACATCAAATACACTAGCTGATTTATGGGATCCTGGTCTATATCAATGGTGATGTTTTTCTTACTATAGTTGTTATTTTCCTTGTGTTTTCATACTGTCCACTTTCTCTAATAAAGAACAACAAATATATATTATGATTTACTGCAAAGTACCCTAAATCTCACTGATAAGCTTTATCTTTATGTTTTATGCTAATTATGTATTTGGGAATGATGTCAATAGAGTATAACCAGTTAAGGAATGTTGGTAAGTCCATGCTTTGCTGAGTAAAACTTGAGATGTTGTTTTTGAATGTTATTTTCACTGCATGCTAAGTAGAGTCCTAATCAAGGAATTTTATGGTTAGCCTTGTCCTTTGTTTAGTCTTAAACAAATGTTTTGAAAGTTTCTCTTAAGAGTATGCCAAAAGCAGGATAGATTCAAAGTTCTTACTTGATCTTAGGTTATTCTCTGTTTATCTTATATGTTTTCTACTTTCTGAAGGTAATCCGTTAGATTGTTGGATTGTTGTCTGAAAAGTTTTCTTTAGTAAAAGTCTGCCCAAAGAAGTCTATGGTTTGCCCTGTCCTTTGGCTTGCTTCAAACAGTTACTTTGAAAGGATTTTCTTGTTTAGTAAGGTTAATGATTTCTTAATTGGTTATTAGATTTTCTTGTTTCACAACACTTTTAATGTTTCATATCACAAATTAATCTAAAGAGATCCTTTGATATAGATGACTTGCCCCATGGACCACTCTTGAAACTTGTTGTGCAATTAAATCCTTTTGTGACTCCATAGCCCAATGGATTGATGCTGTCTCCTACCTATCCTATCAGCTGAAACATTGTTTCGACTTACTCACACCTTCACCCTTCAAATACTTCCTTCATTTTGATGATATCCTACCCAACCAAAACAAACAAACCCCTTGTACTTCATAACTAGCCTAATATCATATCATAAGCCTTAAAGATATATCCTTTTAAAATACTTAAAAAGAGAGATCCCTCTCTGAATTCAGGAGGGCTATATCCTAGGATTCCAAAGTGGTTCTGATGTAGGTCCTGCAGTGTTTTTTCTTGCCAATCTTGCAAACTACAGGATCCTAACAGGGTGGATATGAATGCATACCCCTAAAAACTACTAGATTTAAATACGACCCTATGAAATCCATCTCCAGTTTCCTCTAATCAATAGTCACACTCCCAAGACAATACAACCACTGAAATCCCATCACCACATTGGTGTCTGGAAGGTCCACCATGAAGAAATGGTTTGTCACTGAATAGTTCCCCATGGTCACTATCATGTTGGTAACATACTGGGTACACTACATAGTCTTATATTATAGTACTAGTAGTAAAAATCCCTCAAAATCCTCTATCTGAATGCCTCTACACTCCACCAACTGTGCATCAATAATATTGTGGGTTTCCCCACTGTACATGTTTTCTCTACACTGTGCCTTTGATCCCTAGTGTAAAATACTTCAAAACTCCCTGAAGCAAAGGAATAACTCCACTAGTGGGTAAGAAAGCTCCTCCAATAGGTGTGGGTGGTGGGCCACCTTCTCTCGAGCTCTTAGGTCCAACCTCACTTTCATCTACCTCTTGGTCTGCATCCTCCTCCTCTGACTCACTGCCCGAAAATACCTCTATGTAGTGGGCCTTTCCCTTTGTACACCGATGCCCTTGCGCCCATGGCTCCTAACAAGTAAAAACATAATTTCATCTGCTAGAGGTTCCTCCTAGTATCATCATCCAAATTTCCCTTCCCTGCCCACTCCTTCTGAGAAGGTATGATGTATTTTCCCTTCTGAGGGAAAGAGGGTTTAGTAGGTGTTGGAACCCTCATCTTTGGAACAACATCTAAAATGTCCCACACTCAGTTAATGAAATCCTGCAATGCTACTAGCATATAAGCTTGTACCCAACCTCGGAGTGGCTCTGCCAAACCCTCAATAAACAACATGATTAATCGTGCCTCATAAATATCTAAAACCATCACCGCAAGCCTCTGAAACTTTGTTATGTAAGCTTATGAGCTTCATGTCTACTTCATGTTAGCCAACTCCCTAAAGTGCAACTCTAGATCCTTCCTCTCAAATCTCTCCACCAGCCTGAGAGTGAACTCACTACAAGATGTGATGGAGGCATGCCCAAGTGTAACTAATCTGTGATACTACCACTCTTACGCATCACCCTTGAAATGAAATGTAGCAAATATTATGGCATCTTCCTCTTGCATGGTATTCCAACTAAGTAAGTGTCTACTTTCTGAACCCATGATCTCGCAAAACTCTTGGCTAACCCATCAACCCCTGGAAATGGCACCTTCCCTACTAGCTTCTGATTATCCCAATTCAGATTCTGTGGTCCTCCTCAGAATGAGGGCCCAACTTCCCTATATTTCTCCTTTATATGGAAGTAATATGCAAAGGAGAGTGTCCTTCTGATCCTGGGATCCAAGGCCTCATACTTGTCAATCCCGTTAGTGAAGTATCTAATTAAATCTATGAATGCATCAACACCTCTCTCTCACTCTGGATCCACTGTGAAGTGAGGCATAGTAGGTTTGGGAGTCTAACCATATGTGTGGGTTGTGCATGGATGTACATGGATCCCTTCTCCTATTCCGGAGCCTCCTTCTTCTTCATTGTTTCCTCCCCCACCACCTTGAGGACCTCCCTACATATACTCCAATTGCAGAGCCAACATCTACCTCATCATCTCCATCATTTGCTGGTTTGATGTTCCAACTCCTCCAGTAGTGGGTCACGCCCACCCTGCCTAAGATGATCTTCACCATTGTCCCTCGTGTATTCTTTGGTGTTCTCAAACTTTGTATCAGAAATATGCTTAGACTCATCCTCTCTATCACGACCTCTTCCTCTCCCTCTCCCTTTGCCTCTAGGATGATGAACAACTCCACCAAATGGTTTAGTCATGACATGCTCTAGATCCCACAACTGGCTAAGAACATGTTATAATACCATTGTATTTTTCTAACTAGAGAAATATAGTGAATCATCAAAAACATGAATTAGCTACAACAAATAAATAAACATGCAATCTAAAACTCCACAAGAACAACAAGTTTAGAATATTGTTGAGCAGAAATAGTAGAGTTGAGCCATTTTATTAAATATCCAACAAGAATTTGAGTACAAAATATAATGGAATGCGTGCACCCAGGCTTTCTTAATCAAGCCCACAAAATCCACATGAGAATTAAGAAAACTCCACACTAAAATGGCTCACTGGTTGTACACTCTACCCAAAAATTTACTGCTAATGCTGCTAGAGGAAAAATGATATTCAAGGCCTCAAAATTACTCCAAATATTCCAAAAAATTAGGACAATGATCTCCAACCCAGGACCAACAAAACCCAAAAATATTTTGGGCTAATTCCAACCTCCTAAAATTACCCAAAAATGAAGTGAATACCCACTGCCCAGCTCCACGTCCCACTAGAAAATCTATAGCTGCTCCAAAATTCTCCTAAAAAATAACTGAGAAATAACTAAAAGTCAACCCTGAAAAGATAGAGTGAAATTCCATCTATTTCCCGGCATAAGATTGTAGAAACTTCACCAACAAAAAACAACCTACTTGTTGTAGAGATGAAATAGCTCACAAAAATGTAGGAAAATAAATATCCAATCAGCTCCAAGTTTTCTCTCCTAGGATGACACTCTAAGTTCAACGAAAGAGATTTTTGATTCTTAGCTTGGAAATCCCTGTGCTAAACAACAATGGTTGACTTAGCTTAACAACTTAAGCAAACCCCCCTCCAATTTAGAAATGAAATGCAAAAACTAGAATGATCAAAATGAGGCCTCAATCTTCCTTTTATTTTTACTTTCACTTCCTCATACCATGGTTTGATCCTTACCATGGTTAGAATCTATGCTTGGTAATTCCACAACTTAAATTTAATTTTTCTTCTTTTCCTAATTCTCAACCCGATCAGAATCTGGATCAGGGGCAAAAATTAGCTAAAAAATGAAAGTGCTCAGAATTGCACCAAATCAGAATAAAAGCGACCAGCCCATCACAATGAATCCAACGTGACTCGTTTCGTTGAAAACCGAGTTCGGATGAGGAAGTTATGGTTTGCTAATCATCGTTTAGAACAAGCAAATCAAAAAAAAAAATTGTAGAACATGTACAACTGATGACATGACAGTCCAGTCAGCATGTAGAAAATCTTCTCCAGTTTTTATTCCAATAGGATTGTGACAAGTGTCACAATTGGATTCTCCAGTTTGGTTTGTGAAGGTAAAAATCGCCTAATGTCCTCCAATGTTGAGCTTGGGTTCATAGATTTTTGTGTATTGGAATTATTTTTTATTTTTAAAAATTGCATTATTATATATTATATGGTTGAATATCATATATTTTTTTTCCACAGAAAAAAATCAGTAACTTTTTATTATAAAAATGAAAAGTTACATGGAGCATATGCAAAGCATTTCAGACAACTGCCCAAAGGGCACATGTGCTTTAGCACAAAAATCAACGTAGCAAAGCTACCAAAGCAGAAAAATGATAGAAGAAGAGAAAAGAGTCGAGAGAGAAGACCAGAGAAAAACTAGTTGGCTCAAAAAAGAACCACAACGGCCAGAGCGTGGGTAGCTGTCCCACAGCTCAGGTTTTCCTCCCCTTCTTCTTCTCGACCTTGCGCCACTCGCTCTGGGGAGGCGCAGTCGTTACAAGGACTAGCTGATTTTCTGATATTTGAGGTCCTGTATCCTTATCTGAATCTGAAGTATCCGAGGAGTGATGACGTTTGACTCCTCCGGCACCTATATCCTCGTTTGTCTTTTCTGACTGATTCTGGTGGTACTGAGGGTCCTTTTGGTCTGATATTTCTTTCCTTTGAACTTCTTGTCCTTGGGTAGTCTCATTATTTCCAGTGGGAATGGGATCCTCCTCTACTTCAGATTCATCGTCCTCTGAGACCAGAGGAGGGTAATGCCACCCTTTTCTGTGTTTCTCTTTCTGTTTCTTTTTATTGTTTCCTTTCTTTGCTTCTGGGCATGAAATTTGAAGGTGTCCTGGCATCCGACAAATTCTGCATCTGAAAGCAGTATTTTCATAATCGAGTCCCTGCAGCCAGTTCTGTTGCTTGTAAGACAACATAATATTCTCCGGCAGTCCTTTACTCAGGTCTACCTCGACGCAGATCCGAGCAAAGGTATAAATTCTCTCCTCAATTCTTTCTGTATCAGTTTTGATGTATTTTCCAATACTGTTGCCGATTCCCTCCAGGACCTGGTCACTCCAAAAGTGGAGAGGGAGATTGTATAAGTGCACCCATATCGGCATTCTGGCCACTGTCATGGTATTTGGGTCGAAATCAGGAAACCAAGGGGTTAGGAAAAGGCCTGTAGAACCCCAAAACCAAGGTTCTGATTTAATGACAAGATCTCTGATCTCCGTAGATTTAAACTTAACAATGAAGAAACCTTTGGAGCAGAGGTGAATGTCACATGCCATGGTCCATCGTGTGAAAATCCAATGGAAAAGATCCATGGGTTTTGGCCAGAAACAATTAAAACGGTAGATGAGTGCCTGGGTTTCATATGACTTAACATAATCCTCTGTTTCTGAAGAATCAATTTTGAAAGTAGGTGTTTGTCCTAACTGTTCCACAATGTAAGGCCTTGGAACAACTCCTTCTTGAACCGAAAGTGGCCCTGCAGATTTGTTACCCTGTAGAATATTTTTATAGGAGAGGCCGCTAGTTGGTTGCTGCTGAGGTGTGGCTTTTTTCCCCCCTTTTCTCCTCTTGCAGAGCTTGGTATCCCTTGCTGTACAACACCCCCTCTCAGCCGAAGGTTCAGTGAGATGGTCGTGTCAGCTTTAATTCCATATTCCATCATAGACCTATTGTCCTGTAGAGAGTGTCTACCACTCACCAGGTGCTGGATCGGGATCGGATATCCCATCAATTCCCAGATCTACTGTTTCAGGTACATAACGGAGTTTTCTGCTCGTATCCAGATTAAGTATGATTTACCCATAGGAGATTTGACAAAAATCTGGAAAAAATTTGAGATTACCTGATGGGAGGTGGTGGACGGATCCATATTCTGATTCGCCAGGCTCATAGAAAACGCAGGTCGAGGAGCATGGAAACGGTCGGTGTGTAAGCCTATCTTTGGAGCCTTTGCAGGCCGATCCGACAGATTCAATGAACAGATCCGCTGCTTACGTGCGCCCGAGAAAAGATTAATGGGGTTTTCAGGGTTGCTTTTATTTGCACAGTGATCCGCTGCAAAACCAGCAGCATCAAGGCCAATTGGGGCTTTTGTTGATAGCAGCCGCCATCCAGGATTTGGCGGCATCATTTAATAAATGACGACCCGAGCATAGGCACACTAATTCATCGGTTTACTTCGCAACCCATACGAAATGATTGCCTTCTATAGAAACCCCCGCATGTTAAAATGCTGCCCGAGGACCGCATCCATATCCGACAACTGCTGAAGCGAGATCGAGAAATCTTCGTAAAAACCCGTTTGCGAAGCAAACCTCTGCGGGAAGGCGGCCCTTTCAAAACCTAGCAGCAGTCGATAGAGGTGGGGCCGCCGCCCGCATGGCGCATCCTCTCTTTCCCGCCCGCGCTCAACTTAGAAACCCGCAAGCGTGCCCATATCATAATCCGAAGACGCTAGCCCGGTGAGAGGCAAAACCGAAGTAGAGCCCTCGAGACATCTCTCGCAAACCCTAATCCCCCGAACCGCCACGCTCCCAAGGTTGAATATCATATATATATGTATATATTAAATATTTATTATAATTAATTCTAAACTTTATACTAACTCAAATTCCACACATATAATTTAAAAATCCAAAATTTAATTCAAAGATTTGGCATATTCATTTTGGGTTTAATATTAAAATGGTGGAGCATTAACGCATGGTATGGTGGAATGTTTATTACGGTGGATTTAAAATTAATGCAAAGTTCACAAAACCTTATGATAATGGTTTACTATTAAAGCGTATACTAGTAATTGCACCAGATGTTGCAAAGGAAACACCGTAAGGCATAAATTCTAAATAGAAGAATAATGACATATAAAATATCATTGAATATAAAAATTAGTAAATAAAATGTCATTCAAAACTAGAAGATAAAGCAATGGTTTTGAATGAAATAAAGTAAAAGGTAATGGCAATGGTTTTGAATGAGATCAAGTAAAAACATTAAGGTGATTTCCAAAACCCAACACGGGATTATTCAAGTGCTGTAAAAACCAAAAGGAGATCGACCCACTTTTTAAATATTAATTTTATTGCTAAACAGATAAGGATGCATTATGGAATAAATCTTTCAGTTTTCCTGTTCATTGAGAAACTTTCCACCACCCCATACACTGAAAAACAAAAGTAAAAAAGTAGTTAGCGAGTTCTTTATTATTATCGTTATTGCTTATTACGATACTAATTGCTGCAATTTAAGAAACATCTTGAAGTGGTTTAATGATTGTTGTTATTGCTTAGTATTATACCAATTGCTGCACTTTAAGAAGCATCTTGAAGTGGTTTAATGATTATGTTTCCTCTTGTTTGTTAAATATTTCAATTGGGAAGGTTTCTTCACCATGTAAAGTGTTATAAAGGTTTGTTACAATTGTCAATATAAATCGATGATATATACAAGAAGTTATAATACAAATTAGATGTAAACCATGTACTATTGAGGGGGCAATACAAAATACAAAAATATTTGATTGCTAGTGTTAGTGCAATTCAAAATGTTTCTTACAATTTCAAAGATGATGTTATTAGAGGAAACATTGGAGATATTCAAAATGTTTCTTACAATTTCAAAGATGATGTTCTTAGAGGAAACATTGGAGATATTGGACATTATCAACTACATTTCACTAGAATTTCCTTTCAAAGTTGCAAATTTTACACCAAAAGTTATGAATAATTGAGACATGATGTTTGGCTCATTTTCATCTAATATGTAATGATGTCTCAAACTTGTGAGGTTGTGATGAAAATTTATATTTGGAAAGATAGTCTTCATATTGTTCATGAATTAATATTATTTTATTTAGTTTATCTCATCTACTAGTATTTTTTCAAAATCTATAAAATATTGGCTATTGGAATGTGAAAGACCATATTTGAAGATTAAGAGATAATTTATGTTGGAAAGGTTATAGAATCTACCAATTTAACATAATGTAAGTGATTTCTCTTTATCTTCTAGCTTTGAACGGCATTTTCTTTACTAATTTTTATATTAAATGATTTTTAATATGTCATGATTCAATTTTAATGTTTTAAATGCTATATACAATTAAATTTTCATTTTACCACATTCATGGCGTGATAGCTTTAATGGAACAACCAAATCATTCATTTAAAAAACTTGCAAATAAATATGATGTAAATATAAATGATTGATATTATAAAACCTCACAATAATAAGAAATTATAAAATAATTTGTTAAAAGTATTTGGTAATAAATATACATTATATATCATTAAATTAAATTATTCTTGACTTACAAATAAATATAATGTTCGATCTAAGAATTTTGTGAACCATAATGTAGATAAAAATGTCTTTCGGATTAACCACATTATTAGGATTTGGTCGACGTTTCGAACCAGCTAATGTGGTTCATCCTCAGGACAAGGTGGAGAAACAAATCGATCTTGATGAATAAATAAATAGTAGAGATGCATCATTGCCCGAAAATAGCCAAACCGGAATCAATGATGCATCTCTACACCTTTTGAGAAACGTAAGATCGGATTTCTTCTTTGCCACTTGCAGTCGAGGGAAATGGTTGATAAAGCTCGAC
This sequence comes from Pinus albicaulis, assembly GCA_034641835.2. Lineage (NCBI taxonomy): Eukaryota > Viridiplantae > Streptophyta > Pinopsida > Pinales > Pinaceae > Pinus > Pinus albicaulis. Next base: position 257,073,209 of record CM076580.1, on the reverse strand, counting down.
ATTTTGAATGAGCTCGATTGCAAGTGGAAAAGAAGAAATCCGACCTTACGTTTCTCAAAAGGTGTAGAGATGCATCATTGATTTCGGTTTGACTATTTTCAGGCAATGATGCATCTCCACTATTTATTTATTCATCAAGATCGATTTGTTTCTCCACCTTTTCTTGAGGATGAACCACATTAGTTGGTTCGAAACGTCGACCAAATCCTAATAATGTGATTATTTCGAAAGACATTTTTATCTAAATAAATATCACGTTGAAAGAAAATGGTTTTACACATTATATATTATTCTACTAAATTATTCTTGACTTGCAAATAAATATAACATTAGTACAAAATGGTTTTATTATTAATATAAAATAATTAAAAATATTTTTTTAAATAAATTTATTGTAGATAAAAATCATGAGATGTAGTGCCTATTTTTATATAAGATCTTAGATTCCCAGTCCAAGTGCTGAAGTTCTCTAAGATGGAAAATATCAGTAGTTGTCTCCCAAGTTTTGAAGTGCTCTAAGATGGAACATATGAGTGCTCTAAGATGGAAGATGGAACATATCAGTAGGTGTCTCCCAAGTGTTGAAGTGATCTAATATGGAACGTATGAGTGCTCTAAGATGGAAGATGGAACATATTAGTAGTTGTCTCCCATGCTCTAAGATATGCTCTAAGATGGAACATCACATTCTTTCAATTTACTTTTTCATTGAATTGATTTTCCTTTCCCAACTATCTTTCAAAATTTCAAAATTTTTGTATTCGCATAGGGGCACCAAAAGTGAATACATAAACCCATCTATAATTTCCATTTAAATTACTCTATATCTTTAGTTAATATACTTTCAATATTTGGTGTATACCTTCTCCATCCAATGATTCTTTAAGATGTTAATCTCTCCGTTTATAATTTTTATTTTATTATTATTAAAAAAAAAAAAACAAACAAATTTTATTTGGATTTTTTTATCATAAGTTTTCTATCCTTACTCTAAAATTCTAAGAAAAAACACAACTCATAATAGAAATTGGTCTTTTTAACTCTGAAGCTCCTACTATACAACATCATAAAAAAGAATGATAGGCAAAAATATTTTTTTTAAAGGCTTTGTATTTTTAACCAATTTAGTTTTAGAAGATGTAGTCATAATACCAAAAGTGAATACATAAACCCATCTATAATTTCCATTTAAATCACTCTATATATTTAGTTAATATGCTTTCAATATTTAGTGTATACCTTCTCCATCCAATGATCCTTTAAGATGTTAATCTCTTTCTGTGTATATCAATAGACTTAATTTAATATAATTTCAATATTTGGTCCATACCTTCTCCATCTAATAATCCTTTAAGATGTTAATCTCTTAGTAAAATATATATCAATAGACTACATCAATAATGAATGCATAAATAAATTTCCATACCAATAGTAAATCCATAAATAAATTTCCATAATAATAAAGGATGAATATAAACTTTATATATACATTTTGTGATTTACCACATTCAAAACTTATAATTTTTATTTAAAATTTTTAATAATATAGTTAATTAAAATAATTTATTTATATTTATAATTTTATTTTATTATTATTAAAAAAAAAAACAAACTTATTTTATTTGGATTTTTTATTATAAGTTTTCTATCCTTAACTTTTAATTTTTTTGAATAGATTCGGTTATATTATATTCTCTAAAAAGGGTGCGGAGAAGAAGTTCCTCATTACAAAATTTCCCCATTTTTGATACAAAGTGATATTTTCTTGGGGATCATTATAGTATATATGCTACTAGAACTGCTATTTTTTTCCCTTCTCTTTGAGATAGAAACTATTACATTTGTGGTATACCACAGGACAAACTGATTTAAGAGAAAAATACATTTAACTTTCATTGTAAAACTAGATTTTCTAATGCATTTTTAAACATAAATAATGGAGAATCAGAAGTTCTGGAGGGTCATTTGTTCACAGTGTTCTCACTGCCTCTGTATCTACTTCCTTGGTCCTAATAATTGGAGCCTTGTTCTGATTTCTCGCTGAGAGCTTCCTTTATGAATTTGAGAGGTTCTTCCAAGTGGTTGCAACGATTCTTGACTAATATTATATCATTGTTGCAAGTATTCCATTGAGAGCGGATGACAACCATTTCTGTTTTTGATTGGTCCTTATCTTGCTGGATTTGGTTTCTCAAACTTTCAATCACAACCCTGTGGGATTTGCAGAAAGCACATGGGTGCTGCCTATCTTCCAAAGGATCCATTTGTTGTAGAAAATTGCGTTCACTTGTGTTGATTTCCTCTCTGATTTCTGTTTCTATTGTTCTGGCTGCTACTTCCCACTTTTCCAAAATTTGAGAGGATGGATCTTTGATTTTTTGATGCTGCATTTTTGCCTTATTGGTGAGGAAAATCCAAATGGATTAAATAAGGAAAGATCAGATTAAAGAAGACTAAAAGCAGTGAGGGGAGGGACTACGAAAGGTGAGGGAGGAATGGGAGAGCGTGGTATGAAGGAGGGAGATGCATAGTTGCAAAGAAGGCCAACACTTCAAACAGAAGAGACAAGGAGGAGAATGAAGGTAGAACACATCAAAGGGATAATGTTGCGTGAGTTGATTCGAGAGCTTTACAAAGGCTATGAAAGCTCATACCATGCTATTATTTTTATAGTCCAACAAAGGTGTTTCTCTTTGTAGGGAAGTCACAGGAGGAAGCATGATATGGAAGAGAAGAGTACTGGGTGCAGAGATATGAAGAAGCTTGCAAAGATCGTGTTTGATACTTTTTTTGGACATTTGATAAATTAAAAGATCGGATATGATCTTGAGGGATCTATTGATATTTTGTTTAGTGATACGATGGATATACTTTGACATCAGCGAAAATATAGATGGATTCATGGGATAGGAATTTGGGATATGTTGTCACCAATTTTAGCTTGTCATATGTTTCTTTGTACTCCTTCAGTTGCTTGCAAATCTGCTTGCTTGTTTTTCTTTCTCAGGATGTGAAAATATTCAATATTACCTATGTGCTTTGCTAATTTTTGTGCTCTGTTTAGGATTTGATTGAGGGCTGCGTTTTTAGGAAGAGACTTGCTCACCATTGCTTGGATGATGAGAGAGGAGTCTCCAAAGACAATAACATCATTTGTTTTCCCTTAGGATTTTGAGGCCTAAAATTAATCCATAGGCCTCTGCTTTTTTGTTTGAAATTTGTCACAGCCCCCAGTTGTAGGTGATCCAGGTGGATATCGGTGGCCACCCACCTATTCCATTTGGACCCACACCATCAATTCTTGCAGCTTTTCACTTTCAGCACAACTTACTATTTTTAGCAGGTTCTCAAGTCCTGCACTCCCGGAGCCATTTTGGGGCCTTAATGATCTAGGTGGATATTGGTGGCCACCCACCTATTCAACTTGGGGCCCCACCATTGTCTCTTTTAGCTTTTCAGTTTCGGCACAACTTATTATTTTTGGCATTTTTTCGGGTCCTAAACTTCCGGAGTTGTTTTGAGGCCCTAAACGACGTTTTTTGGGAAAAACTAGAGTGATCAGAGCCATTTGACATTTCTTGCACCAAAAGTTGTACTCCTCGGATAGATCTTTTTGATGATCTATTGAGCGCGTCAAATGGAGATCGTATGCCCAAGTTACGTCCCCGGGAAGTTGAAACACCAATTTACCCAAATGGGGACCATATTTTTTGCACTTCATCTCTAAGGGTTAGGTTTTTGAATGTTTGGAGTTTCCATTGTTTCTCAATAATAAATAGGCCCTTCAGCCTCATTTTAACACAGTTCAGAGGTCTATAGCCACCACATCTCTTCTCAAAGATATGCTACCAATACCCTAGCTATTTTTATTTCCATTATGTCTGTAAGCATATTTCAGTCATTTGATTTAAATAAAATGAAGTATTGTTTCCGCTGCATCTTTGTGTTTATGTCTATTTCTGTATTTTATTGCGTTCTTGCATAAATCTAGATCAGTGGTATCAGAGCAGTCTTCTCTTTCTCAGTTTTTCTTTGCATGTCCCTAGTGCAGTCAGAGTATAAGGAGTTAGGGCTCGATCTGGTTGAACCCTTGCAATATCATCCTCGCAAACCTCGATGACCTCCCATGGCGGAAGAAAAGAAAGACGAGGGAGTAGGAGATCCTATCAAAATATTGCTCGAGGAGGTCCTAGAGAAACAAAGGAACACAATGATGGATAACTTTGCTGAGATCCTTCAACAACTGCCCAAATATGGCGCATCCGTATCCAACAACCACTCGAGAGGTGCCACTCCCTTCAAGGTACAGGTAAACTTTGACATTCCTATATTTGAAGGCCAAATAGATGTAGACGCCATAGATAGATGGTTAAATTTGTTGGAAGGGTATTTCTTGGTCCATGATTTCTCCGACCGAGAAAAAATTATTTTTGCACTCCTCAAAGGCGCCCCCCATGTCAAATATTGGTGGGAAACCTACTGTGAGAAAGAGGACGAAGGGGAGCCCTCTCTGTTCTTGTCCACACCCACTTGGAATTCATTCCGAGATGGCATCAAGGAACAATATTACCCCATGGGGAGCTATGAGGACAAATACATCCAATGGACCACGCTGCGGCAACAAAGGGATTAAGATGTGCATGAACTGACGAATTTGTTCCATACCCTATGCACAAAGTTGGGTATTAAAGATTCAGAGAGACATTTGGTGCTCAAGTACCACGGTTGTCTGCACAAACATATTCAGGAGGAAATGGAGTTCCTCAAAATTACATCACTTGGCACAACATATCGCTATGCCGCCAAGATCGAGTAGAAATTTAAGCAAAAGAAGTGATACTTTGGATCTGCAAATCCGAATCCAGGGAAAGGTGTCCCTGAACCGAAGAACAAGGGGCAAGGCCAAAGCGGTATGACTCATAACAACACCACAAATCCAAATAAGGACACCGGGAAGTGGTGTGAATTTCATAATAGCCCCACTCATATCACAAACGATTGTCGGGCCAAACAGTCATTGGTGGCTGAACTAAAGGCACCTAAATCAGATGCATTTTCTGATCTTGAGTCAGAACCAGAAAAAGGCAATGAAAAATGGAAGTAGATCATTGATGCGGATCCCAATTTGATTTTTTCCACCACCAAGATCCAGAGGGAGAATCCAGAGGATCTAGAGGATCCAGAGGAGGGGGAGTGCCTCTTCCATTCATAGATGTCGGTGAAGGGTTCTCCACTGCAATTCCTTGTTGATAGTGGAAGCCAAAAGAACCTCATTTCAGCAGAGGTCGTGAAGTGGCTCGACCTACCAACCATAACACACCCGCAACTGTATACCATCGGGTGGCTTCACCCAGGGAGAGATATCCGCATCTGCAAACAGTGCCACCTCTCGTACAATATCAAGCCATTCACGGATGAGGTATTGTGTGATGTTTCTCCTCTTGATGTAGCTGATGTATTATTGGGCCAACCATACTTTTGGAGGCGACATGATGTGTATGAGTCTAGGTCTCGTGCTCTTGTTATTACTTTGGGAAATAACTTGTATAGGATACCAGAGGTAGTATCACCTCCTGTCATCTCTTTGACTACTGCAAAAAAAAGTAGTAAGATTGTTTCCCAAAACAAGAAATTTATTTTCCTTACAACTCGTTCATAGGGAAAGAAGAAAATTGTGGCCACAACCTCGAAATAGGGCTCCCCTACATGGCTGCAACAAATGGATAAAGTCATACAAGGAAATTTTCTCCTCACTCACAGAGGTTCCTCTACACTGTCAGGACAAGCACTCCATTGATCTGACCCCCAACGCACTGCCACTTGATGTTGCCATACCTCCGGAAACTACACATATAGAATCCACACATTTTCTTGTTTGAAGCTGATAAAGAAACCAAATTTCGTAAACGCATCCAGCATGTTCGCCCGCAGGTCCATGACATCTCCGACAAATCTAATGCCCAGTTCAACAACATTTTCCTCATCTCATGGAGGATATCAATGCAATGGGGACCATTGCTTCCTAAGGAGGGAGGAATGATCCAAGTGGATATCAGTGGCCACCCACCTATTCCATTTGGACCCGCACCATCAATTCTTGTAGCTTTTCACTTTCAGCACAACTTACTATTTTTAGCAGGTTTTCTGGTCATGCACCCCTGGAGCCATTTTAGGGCCTTAATGATCCAGGTGGATATTGGTGGCCACCCACCTATTCCACTTGGGGCCCCACCATTGTCTCTTTCAGTTTTTCAGTTTCGGCACAACTTACTATTTTTGGCAGTTTTTCAGGTCCTTAACTTCCAGAGCCGTTTTGAGACCCTAAACGATGTTTTTTGGGAAAACCAAGAGCAAAGGAGCTATTAAGAATGTCAAATGGAGATTGTATGCCCAAGTTACATCCCCGGGAAGTTGAAACACCAATTTACCCAAACGGGGCCCATAGTTTTGGCGCTTCATCTCCTATCGTTAGGTTTTTGGACGTTTGGAGTTTCCATTGTTTCTCAATAATAAATAGGCCCTCAAGCCTCATTGTAACACATTTCAGAGGTCTGTATCCGCCACATCTCTTCTCAGAGATATGATACCAACACCCTAACTAGTTTTGTTTCCATTATGTCTGTAAGCATATTTCAGTCATTTGATTTAAATAAAATGAAGTATTGCTTCCATTGCATCTCTGTGTTTATGTCTATTTCTGTATTTTATTGTGTTCCTGCATAAATCCGGATCAGTGGTATTAGAGAGGTATGCTCTTTCTCTATTTTTCTTTGCATGTCCCCAACGCGGTTAAGGTATAAGGAGTTAGGGCTCGATTTGGTTGAACCCTTGCAAGATCAGCCTCACAAACCTCGACTAACTCCCATGGCGGAAGAAAAGAAAGACGAGGGAGCAAGAGATCCTATAAAAATATTGCTCAAGGAGGCCCTCGAGAAACAAAGGAACGCAATGATGGATAACTTTTCTCAGATCCTTCAATGACTGCCCATCTACGACGCATCTGCATCCAACAACCACTTTGGAGGCGCCACTCCCTTCAAGGTATAGGTAAACTTTGACATTCCTATATTTGTAGGCAAGATAGATGCAGATGCCGTAGATAGATGGTTAAATTTTTTGGAAGGGTATTTCTTGGTCCATGATTTCTCTGACCGAGAAAATATTATTTTTGCACTACTCAAAGCCGCCCCCCATGTCAAAGAATAGTGGGAAACCTACTGTGAGCAAGAGGATGAAGGGGAGCCCTCTCTGTTCTCGGCCACACCCACTTGGAATTCATTCCAAGAAGGCATCAAGGAACAATATTACCCTGTGGGGAGCTATGAGGACAAAGACATCCAATGGACCACGTTACGGTAGCAAAGGGATCAAGATGTGCACGAACTGACGAATTTGTTCCATACCCTGAGCACAAAGTTGGGTATTAAAGATTCAGATAGACATTTGGTGCTCAAGTACTACGGCTGCCTACACAAACATATTCAGGAGGAAATGGAGTTCCTCGACATTACATCGCTTGGCATGGCATATTACTATGCCACCAAGATCGAGCAGAAATTTAAGAATAAGAAGCGAGACTTTGGATCTACAAATATGAATCTAGGGAAAGGTTCCCCCAAACCGAGGAACAAGGGGAAAGGCCAAAGAAATACGACTCATAACAACACCACAAATCCAAAGAAGGACATGGGGAAGTGGTGTGAATTTCATAACAACCCCACTCATAGCACAAACAAGTGTCGGGCCAAACAGTCGTTGGTGGCCGAACTAAAGGCACCCGAATCAGATGCATTTTCTGATCCTGAGTTAGAACCAGAAAAAAAATGACAAAGGGAAGGAGATCATTGATGCGGATGCCAATGCGATTGTTTCCACCACCAAGATCCAGAGGGAGGATCCCGAGGATCCAGAGGAGGGGGAGCACCTCTTCCATTCATAGATGTGGGTGAAGGGTTCTCCACTACAATTCCTTGTCGATAGCGGAAGCCAAAAGAACCTCATTTCAGTAGAGGTCATGAAGCGGCTCGGCCTACCGACCATAGCACACCCGCAACCATATATCATCGGGTGGATTTACCCAGGGAGAGATATCTGCATCCGCCAACAGTGTTGCCTTTCGTACAGTATCAAACCATTCACGGATGAGGTATTGTGTGATGTTTCTCCTCTTGATGTAGCCGATGTATTATTGGGCCAACCATACTTTTGGAGGCGACATGTTGTGTATGAGTCTAGCCCTCGTGCTGTTGTTATTACTTTGGGAAATAACTTGTACGTGATACCAGAGGTAGTACCACCTCCTATCATATCTTTGAATACTGCAAAACAATGCAGTAAGATTGTTTCCCAAACCAGGAAATTTGTTTTCCTTACTACTTGTTCACAGGGAAAGAAGAAAATTGTGGCCACAACCTCGAAACAGGGCTCCCCTACATGCCTACGGCAGATGGATAAAGTCATGGAGGAATACGAGGAAATTTTCTCCTCACTCACAGAGGTTACTCTACACTTTCAGGACAAGCACTCCATTGATCTGACCCTCGACGCACCGCCGCCTGATGTTGCCATACCTTCGGAAACTACACATACAGAATCCACACATGTAATGTCTGAGGCTAATAAAGAAACCAAATTTCCTAAACGCATCCAACATGTCTGCCCGCAGGTCCATGACATCTCCGACAAATCTAATGCTCAGTTCAACAACATTTGCCTCATCTCATGGAGGATCTCAATGCAATGGGGATCGTTGCTTCCTAAGGAGGGATGAATGATCTAGGTGGATATCAGTGGCCACCCACCTACTCCATTTGGACCCGCACCATCAATTCTTGCAGCTTTTCACTTTCAGCACAACTTACTATTTTTAGCAGGTTTTCGGGTCCTACACCCCCGGAGCCGTTTTGGGGCCTTAATGATCCAGTTGGATATTGGTGGCCACCCACCTATTCCACTAGGGGCCTCACCATTGTCTCTTTCAGTTTTTCAGTTTCGGCACAACTTACTATTTTTGGCAGTTTTTCAGGTCCTGAACTTCTAGAGCCATTTTGAGGCCCTAAATGAAGTTTTTTGGGAAAACCAAGAGCAACCAGTCCTGTATTTCTTGCATCAAAAGTTTTAATCCTTGGATAGATATTTCTAAGAAGCTATTGAGCACATCAAACAGGGATCGTATGCCCAAGTTACATCCCCAGGAATTTGAAACACCAATTTACCCAAACGGGGCCCATAGTTTTGGCGCTTCATCTCCTAGGGTTAGGTTTTTGGACATTTGGAGTTTCCATTGTTTCTCAATAATAAATAGGCCCTTAAGCCTCATTGTAACACAGTTCAAATGTCTGTAGCCACCACATCTCTTCTTAGAGATATGCTACCAGAACCCTAGTTATTTTTATTTCCATTATGTCTGTAAGCATATTTTAGTCATTTTATTTAAATAGAATGAAGTATTGTTTCCGCTGCATCTCTATGTTTATGTCTATTTATGTATTTTATTGCGTTCCTACATAAATATGGATCAATGAGCTATTCGATTAGTTTTGTCTTGAAGAATTGTGAGTCCTCCAGATCCTGCCTTGCTTGGATTTTTCTTTGACACCCCGTTAAAGAAAAGGAAGGCTCTGTTGAGAGAATGAACCCAAAATTGAAACTCTTCTTCTGTCTTTCTGATTTTCCAAATTTGTTGCACCATTATATTTTTTTGTTGGGGACCATAGTTGATCTTGTTGACAATGAAGCTAATCCAGCCTCTTTCATTCTCTTGTAGGTGAGCCATGTTTATTCCTTAGAGCCCTTTAGTCGAGAGAAATTCTACCATCATCCCCCATGATTTTGATGTTGTTGTATATACTGTAGGAGTTTTGTTTTTAAAAAATTTCCCATTTCTAGCTAGCCATATTTTCCAACAGAGGAAAGATGGGAGGCTGTTCTAGAATCACTACACTGTTGATTTATAATGAGGGAAACTACTTTTCCATTTGCTGACAAAATGGTTTATAGGCAGATTGTAATTCAAATTTACTTCAAGAGGCGCCACCATCGCCTCCCAACAACATCTAGAAAAGGAACATTCCAAGAAAAGATGTTGAATTATTTCCTCTACTTTCTAACATAGAGGACATTGTGAAGGTCCACATATTCCTCTCTTCTTTTGGTTCTCTGCTGTTAATTATTTGCTATGCAGTAATGTCCACAAAAATATTTTTATTTTGGGAAGGGTTTCAACCTTCCAATATAGTCTCCAATATTTCCATTCTTGCTGCCTATGTTCCTCTTGAATTTTTTGATATCCAGTCCTTACTGAGTACTCTCCTCCCGTTGGTATCCAATAGAGGGCATCTTTATAATTTTTTTCGATCAGAGCTGCACCTACAAGGAGAGAAGTCATAAGGTTCCATTGAGCTGCAAGATCATTGGACAGATTGGGCTTGGCCCATTGTTTCCATTCACCATCCAACTCCCAATTGGAAATATCTTCCAATTTTTGGTATCCTTCCCTTGTCATCCATCTCCTTAAGTCTTTAATGTTTGGGTTACTGTCTAAGGGAGGATGTCCCATAATGATGTCCTTCCATATATTTATTTTTTCTCCATTTCCTGGTCTCATCGAGATGTGATCCTTGATTAGTTGGGTTGCTCCAGAGATTTCTTTCCAAATTTGGGTGCATGGTCTGATCGGAGGAATTTTTTCCAGAATTAAAGTTCTTGCTGCATTGAGGTATTTTTCCTCAAGTGCTTCTTTCCACCATAGTTTTTCCCCTGTTAGGAATCTCCATGCAATATTACTTCCCAAGGCCATATTCATTATACCTGGGAGTTTTATGAAGAGTCCTCCTTTTTTGTATGGAGCTGTCACTTGTTTCCAATTTACTAGACTGGATTTTTTCCTTTCTCTTTTCCCAACTTGCCATAGGAAGCCTCTGATTACTATTTCTATTTATTTGTGTATACTTGCAGGGGAAACAATGAGAGAAAATTGATATAAAGGAAAATCTGCAAGGAATTTTTCTGTCCTTACTTTAAAGTTCTAAGAAGAAACACAATTCAAAATTGAAATTGGTTTGTTTAACTCTGAAGCTCCTACTATAAAACGTAAAAAATGGATGAAAAACCGAAAATAACTTTTTTTAAAGGCTTTTTATGTTTAACCAATTTAGTCTTAAAATATGTAGTCATAATTTTCTCACATAACACAATAATTTTTTGACTATTGAATTTCTAAGTATCTAAATACAAATATGTAGATATCTTGATATGGAATTTCTAAATATCTAAATACAAATCTGCATATAGTTCACATTTTTCCAGGGACAATAAAAATAAACGTAGGAATTGGAATTTGACTTTTTAACTCTCAAACATTTATACCAAAATAAAGAATGATTCAGTGGAATAAACTATTTCTTAGAACAAGTATTATTTCATACAGTCTGGCAAAAACAAATGCATTCGTTTTTAGCTCGTATAAAGAACACTAAATCATTGAATGACAACGTCAATGAAACTTTGGTTTCTCGCATCTTGAGAATATCTTCACAAGCAAGAGAAGAAGGTTCACTGTCCTAAGAAATGAGGAAAACCAAACTCACGAGGAAGTGGCTCGCAACCTCTGAGAAAGCTTCTGTGCAAGAGTGGCTTATCATTGTACTTGTACCGAATTGTAACTGACAATACCGGTTTTTTTAATGTGATGACAGAAGTTGTTTCAATAGTCTAACACCAAAACAAAGCCTAAAACGATTATGTTTGAAACAAATATGTGGCTTGAGAGGCCTCGGATATGTTTGAATTTCAAATTTTATTTTTCCTTACTATATTTAACTCCTTTTCTCAAAAAATGAAATTTAGAAGAGAGGAGAACAAAAAGAAAAAATAAAGAACAAAAAGAAAATAAAATATTTTTGTAGAAATTCATCAGTTACATATAAAATTTTAAAGAAAATAGTGATTTATAGAGAGTGTCACACAATTATACATTCAATTACATTAAATTTAAATTACATTGCACATAGAAAAAGGGAACTGATTCACCGAACTTTTATAACATTAACCACAACATGATCTTCCTTACATTGGTTTGCTAGTCCAAACCTGAACTATTTCAACATACAAAGCCTTAGTTGACACATCAATATATATTTCTATTAATGAAATCCACGTTTGAAAAAAAAAAGCAGAGAGGTACCGAATTTATCCATCCTGGACATGGCTAAGGCATGAAACATTGTTTGTAACTTGGCCAACAGAAACCAGAAATATGCACCCTTCCTCCATATCAGCAGCCTATTCACCACAACCTCCACAACATTGAAAAACAAATTGTGTGACTTAATAATCAACAGAAAAGGGGGTCTTCACCTCAATTTGCAGCTACTAGATACACTTACTTCCCTGCCCGTTATGCTACTGGATAATCTGGCTCTGGGTCAGAAACTACTATAGTTGGATATGGATCACTGAACTGGATATGCTACTGGTATCAATATCTATATGAAAGGGATGTTATGTCTCGACCTAAAATTTTAGTTTCGGCTGGAATGACAAAAAAACTTATTAATTCATAATTAGGTGGAAGAGACATTAATAGGTTTGGTGAGTTAGTTAGGTAGTTAAGAGAGCCTAAATGAAGGAGGCATAGATGTAATGGCCTAAAAAATTTCAATCATCTAACGTTTGATCCAATGGTGCAGAGAGGGACAAAGTGGCAGTTAGGAGAGTTGTTTTCAAAGAAAGATGCCTTATCATGTAATTACATTTGGATATGGTATGGTGGAATGTTTATTACGGTGGATTTAAACTTAATGCAAAGTCACCATTAGAGCGTATATTACATTTGGATATGGCATGGTGGAATGTTTATTACGGTGGATTTAAACTTAATGCAAAGTTCACAAAACCTTATGACAATGGTTTACCATTGGATCGTATATTACATTTGGATATGCGTAAATGGAGGAGCGTATAAGTCAATGTATGAGGGGAGAGGTCGGGGCTCGACCCCATGACATCCCCCTCTCCATTTGGAAACTTGTACCAATGTGCTATAGGATCACTTCTTGAAAAAAAAAGGCACAAAAATCATATTTGAAGCTTAATGTAGTGTTCGACGGCGGAACGGAGAGGGGCCAACGCCTCCTCCACAAGACCGTCCCATATGACCCAGTCTTAAGCGCCTCCACTAATTTTGGATTAGTGCAAAATTAACATTAATTAAGTGCAGTTAGAATTAATTGATCTCCAGATTAAGTTGGAAGAGATTCTGGTAGCACCTCCAAATCCGGCGCCACTTCCAAATTTGTTGGGGTTATCTTCCAGATTTAGAGGCAGAATATAGGGAAAACTTTAATGAGGCCTATCTTGGTCAATTTTCAACCAATTTTTGCTCATGGATAGTCATTATTAGCATATTGATATGATATGAATCCATTGGAATAGCTTGCAGAGGCAATAGAGCTCATCTACATGTGTTTTTGGTCACTTGAATAATTTTTAAGCCAAGGGTCACCAAGAGGGAAGGCCATGCCCAGATCAACTGAAGCGAAATTTCAATGAATGAATAGTCAATTTTTGATGTATTTTATGCTCTAAACATAATGGTACAGTTTATAGAGGCGTTGGAGCACATATGAAGGTGATTTGTTTCACTTTGGAGATTAAACAAGCCCATGGCCATCAGGATTGGAGGTTAAGCCTAGAGGAGTTGTGAACCAAATTTAGAGATTGGATAGTCATTTTTGGGGTATTTGAGTGTTTTGAAGCCAATGGAATAGTTAGAAAAACTATTGGATAAATAATGGTGCTTGTAATAAGACATTTTACTCTTAATCCCAAGAGGGCCTAGCTAGTTAAAGTAGGTCCATGGAGATGTAGCCCAGGAGGGGTGAACTCCATCATCATCCATTCTGTTATGTGATTGATGTGAGTGATGTTTATGCATTTAATTTTCCGTATATGGGTTTTTAAAGGTTAATTAACTCATAATTTGATCATAAAAAACACATGAAACTACACACATGAACCCCTTCACAAATGGTTAAATGAGATGATCCTTAAACACATTTTTAATACTGATGAGGGAGCTTGCATAAAAATAAATTTTTTTCCCATATTCAGATCAAGTTGGTATTAGAGAAAAAATTTAGCTCATTTTAGCCAAGGTTAGCTAATTCTTCTATAGCTATTGGTTGTTGAAATTGTGCTAGGAGAATTTAACAATTTGCCAAGTTTATGTGTGGAAGAGAAGGACAAGATTAAGACTTCAGATTCTCAAAGCACAACAAAGGATTTTTTTATGCATTGAATGTGTGATGACCACTTCATTAAGTGATGTTTCAAGTCAATCTTCCTTACAAAGACTCTTTGATAAAGAGATGTTGCAGAAGCTCTATATCATGATTGATATGGTGCAAGAGAAGTATGAATATAAGAACATTAAACTTCAAGAGATATTGATTGCCATGAAGGAGGAGAAGCAGGATCTTCTTGAAAAGTTGCAAGAGATGGAGACTCATCTCCATATTGCAAATGAGAACCTTGAAAGGATGCATGAGATGGATACTCAACTCCATGATGCCAAGGAAACCTTAGCCAAGTATGTGCATGAAAAAGAGGTATGAAATTCAAGTTTATCTTCAATTTCCTCTCAAAATGAATGTGTAGGTTATTTTTAAAGACACACTAGAGGAATAGGGTCCAAATTATTCATGAAGATGGGATATGAAGGTAAAGGATTAGGAAAACATGCACAAGGCATAGTGAGCTAATTGTTGTTGAGGAAAGGCCTAAGTATTTTGGTCTTGGTTATGGGCAACATGACGGAGAAATATCTAAAGCCAAGGAGGCACATGAAGGTGTTCCAAGAAGGAATTTCATTTCAGGTTCATTACCTCAAGGTTGTGAAGATTGTGTTCACGAGGAATGAAAATTTTTTACACCCACTTTGCAAGAAGGTGATCATAAGCATGTAGCTAATGAGAATGGTGAACAAGAGGATGTTGAAAGCTTTATAGTCCTTGAATGCATTTTCAGTATTATGAAGAGAGCCATTACCTCATCAAATTCACCTCCTCAAGAAGGCGACAAAGGTGAATGTTAAAGGTATAATTCTTCTTTTAATCAAGTTTCTTTTGATTATGATAAACATGGAAAATTCTCACATAAGATTTGGAGAAAGGTTGCATGTTCCTTTTGTGGTTTGAATAACAACAATGTTTCAAGGTGTTGGAAGACGATAGCCATGCACAGGAAATTTTTGAAGCAAAAGAGGAAAAAAGCCAAAGACAAAGCAAGCTATGCTGAGAAGAAGAGGCAATTGTTTTGCACTCATTTCCATAAGCAAGGTCATCTTGTAGACAAGTGTTGGACTTTGTATCTAGGAATTCATCCACGAAATTTGGAGAGGGTGGAGAAGGAGAATGGAAAGAATGGAAAATAATATTCCATAATTGATGTGTGTCAATATGATTAACATGATGATGATGTGTAGTTGAAGGAAGCACCATTGAAATGGTTTGGTAAGAGATGGTTAGATTCTTATCCAATTAAGACTTTGCATGTGTTTTGATGTTGATGCATTCTTTTCCAATTGAATGCCTGTTTCATGTTTATGCCAAGAAGGTGATTGAAAGTGGATAATGATGAATCACTTTATTGTAGCAAAATTTGTTCATTTCAGCTTTAAGTACATGTACATATGAATGAATTTCTTGTACTTATGATTTTAATTGTGAGAGAGTTGAAGAATTGTATACATGCATGAGAGTTTGTGTGTATGAACAGTGGATTTGATGATTTCATTGTGCTTGAACATGCATGAGGGGTTGACATGTGTTGGTCGATTGCTTTGTTTAACATGTATGTTGTCAACTTGAGAGTGTTGATCATTTGCACATGCATGAGTGTCGACATGTGTTGATTGATTGTGTGTTACATGCATGTCCTATCGACTTGGAAGAGTTGATTTTGTATCCAAAGAGGAAAATGAGATGTTGACGAAGTGTTTCATGAGATGTGAAATTAATTTTGTTTACACATGCTTATGCTTGACTTGAGAGTCAGTCTTTTGAAGAGGCATGTTTTTTTTACTTGTGTTTGGTTGATAAGTTTTGACACCAATATGTGAGATTACATGACGATGTTCACATGATGTGAAATTAGTTGCTTTGAAGGAGCAAGAGGATATGTCGTCAAGTTATGTTTCTTGCATGATGTGTTGTTTGTGACAAGATGTCAAAGATAAAAGTTTTCATCCATTTTAGACCATGTTATGTGATGATGCCAAGAAGAGAAGGAGATGGTGAATGTATTCTTCCATATGTGGAATTTGGAACTGTGGTGGTAAAAGAATGGTTATTTCTTTTCTTGTTTTTACTGATGTTGGAAGCTATTTGTTGTAGTTCACTCACTGTGCAAAGGAGGAACACGATTCTTAGTGGGAAGGCACTGAGGAATCGATTTGGTACAACAAAAGTGTTATATCAGCAAGCAACCAACAAGTGTTGGTTTGGGTCAACAGCAAAAGGAGAACAATGGTTGAAGAGTCAAGCCATTTACAAGGCAAGGCAAGGCATGCCAGTGACCAAGGGGTTGTCATAGAAATTTCTCCAAGTAGAATCAAGATGATAGAACTTTGGAAACATAAGAGTGTTCAACACTTATGAGATAACCAATTTTTGTGGGTCCAAAAACATGTCAGTGGGAAGGAGTGATCAAAATCTGGATCAGGGGCAAAAATTAGTTCAAAAATGAAAGTGCTCAGAATTGCACCAAACCATAATGAAAGTGATTGTAGAAATTATACAAATAATATTTATATCAGTGGATTAAATCCGATCATGCGATATGCTAAAGCAAGATAATGAATCCTTCTACAAATTAATTGTGGAAAATAAACACGATCGCCAATCACAACAAGTAAAGAAAGAAGAAAATCAAACTGCAACACAGATATTTTCCCAGGGAAAGATTGATGCTCAAAACCCCTCTATCTTCTATTGTATATTCACCAAGGAATCATCAAACAATTACAATGCACTCTTCTCACAAGAGTCTCCTGCACTCTCACAACTGTCTCACACTGATCCAGAAAAAATCGACCAACACTTGGCCAATTTTCAGCCTTTTCTCAGCTTGCCTTTCTTGCGAAATTCATGTGGAATGCAATCCCTATTCTTTAGGAAAATCAGCCTTCCAAAACTGCGCAATGCTCATGGGCAATACTATGTGTGTTTTACTGCATGCGGGCAGCATACTAATAATACAACTAATATTTAACATCCCTTTAACCTTTGTCTCAACTAGGTCTCCACTGGAATTGACATGCATGAAACTATTAATAGTAAATAATCAGTTACATGACAGATCACTGCATGTGAATTAAATTTGATTTAAATCACTTGACCTCTCACTAGTGAAACAAACAGTTACAACTAGTTAAGCTAATTTTAACTCAATTAATTGAGTTAACTGATTTCTCATGCACTAGACTAATGCACTAACTGCAAATTGGACTCAATAACTAATAGAATCACTCTGCATGCCTCACCAACCACCCTCAACTCGAAATACATGATCTATCTAAGTTTATCACACTCACTTAACTATTACAAGTGATTATGAGATAATATTACATTTTATTGTCCAATTTAAAGGGAAAATTAAATTAGACACACATTTCTTGTTGAATTTTCAACATTCCCTCTCAACAAGAAAGGGATTATCAACTACCCCGATCCTGCCTCTATGGTATTCAAATTTTCTCCTGGCAAGCGCCTTCGTCAGAATATCTGCATTCTGATCTTCCGTGGGAATGTACTGAAGTAACATAATTCACTTATGAACACAATCTATAAGGTGGTGGTTCCAGATGTCTATATGCTTGGACCTATCATGGAATACCAGATTAACCAAGAGTTTAATGCAACTCTGTTTATCACAATGTATCACCATAGGATTCATCTGATGACCAAAAAAACCAACCTGAATCTTCCTCATCCAGATGGCCTCACATGTAGCCTAACAGGTTGCCATGTATTCTGCTTCGGCTGAACTGAGTGCCACAGATATCTGCTTCCCGCTGTACCAAGAAACTGTTGTCGATCCTATGTTGAAGATCCCTCCTCATGTGCTCTTTTTGTCTGATGGAATGCCTTCCTAATCTGCATCGATGAATCCTTGAAGCTTCACCCCCTCTATCCATCTATACCATGATCCATACTCTGTAGTGCCCCTAAGATATCTCAAGACATGCTTCCCCACCTGCCAAAAGAGCTTGGTAGGATTAGTCATAGCTTGAATCAGCTGGTTAACTGCGAGAAAATGTCTGGTCTGGTGTTCACCAAGTACATCAGTGAACCCACAAGCTGCCTGTAAACAGTAGCATCCACTACCTCACCTAAAGTAGCATCCTCCTTCCTCCAGTTTCCTAGAAGAGGAGTCTACATGGGTTTACAACTCTCCATGTGAAAATTTCTCAGAAGCTCTTTGGCATACTTGCCTTGAGAAACAAATAGCTCGCCATCCAAGGTACCATATCTCCAAACCAAGGAAATAGAGAAGGAGTCCCATGTCCTTCATCTCAAATTATCTTGAAAGATCCTCCTTGCAAGAAATTATGAGCTGCTCATCACCTGTCAAAATAAGATCATCAACATAAAGTACAATAATCAATAGCTTACCATCAACCACAATATGGTATAGGTTCACATTCGCTTCACTCTCTGTGAAGCCCAACTCGGTGAAATAGATGTCAATCCTAGTGTACCAAGCACGAGGTGCTTGCTTCAGCCTATATAGTTGTTGAGGAGGTAAATCCCCTCTGGCGACAGAGGCGATCCCTACTAGCCCAGCAGGGGTCTAGCAACAATCAAAAATGTTACGACGCAAGCTCCTAGTTACGAATGAAAAGACTAAAGATGGAAGCCTACCTGGAATCCAATGCTACGATCTGAAGAAGAAAGCGTTCCCGTTCCTCAGCCTCGACAGATCACGATCCTCCCACGATCTCCGTGGATGGACACCTGCACATGCAAGAAACAAACAGATACAAGCATAAAATCTGGCATACGTAACTAAATATCAGTCAGAAAGGATATTACTCATATTAACATAATGGAAAACAGAGTGGAACCATAATCGTAATCATTCATTAAATAACAATCGAAGAAAGATTACAACCAATGTTCTGACGTCGTGGTCTCCTTCGGATGGGTCTCCAGTTGTTCACGTCTCGCAAAGCTCGCCAGGGAAAGGGAAAACCTCTCCAGAGTCTCTCGACGATGGTCTCCTTACTTGAGTCGGCCTTAAGGGAAAAAGAGGGCTCTTTACAGCACAAAGGCTCTTGGGAATATGGAGATTCAAAGCTTAGGCACTTCAAGACTAGCTTGCTATGGAATTGAGCAGGCTTTTATAGATGGGAAAGGAGGGAGTTGGGATCCCTATTATTGTGGGATTGGCCCTATCAACAAAGAAGGTTCCATGGGAGGTGGCAAACCACTTCCCTTCCATAGAACTCCCGCAGCCAAACCTCCCAACTCAAGATAGGCAATGGTTTCTGAGTTTGTTGAAACACAACTTCCGCCATCTTTATTTTAAAAACACTCCTTAAATTGGCTGGCGCGACTACTGCTCTGGGACAGAGCGCCAGTTGGCGCGGCCTCTTTGCAGGATTTCCCCCATTGGCGCGAGTGCTGAACTGTCTGCCCGCACCAATGCAAACGGAGATGTTTTTCATGATTTTTGCAAGGAGATGTCTGTAGGGCAATTGAAGCTCATGCTTAGAGGAATGCATTGATGATTTTTTCAAGGCATGACAATGTTCATAGGTCACAAAATGGGTCCTCCATTGTGCGGATGGGGAATGGTAGGGACTATGAAAAATTATTGTGTAACAATAGTTATCTCCCGAGTTTGCACACATGCGAATCATCACAAATACCCCAAAACCTTCTAGCTACTCTATGTACACTTCTTCCTCAATAACTCCATTGAGAAACGTAGTCTTCACATCCATATGATGTATCTCTGCCACTCCCATCCGCACCGAGAGTGCAAGGATAGATATAATTGATGAGTACTCCAGCAACCTATGGCGAAAGTATCCTCATAATCAATCCCCTAAACTTGTGATAATCCCCAGGCTAGAAATCTAGCCTTGTACTTCTCCACACTCCCATCTTCTGCTTGCTTCACCTTATATATCCATCTAGATCCAACCACTGATTTTCTGACTGGTCTTGGGACAACTTCCCATGCACTGTTCTTGACGATGGAGTCATACTCCTTAACCATTGCGTCAACCCAAATTGGTTGTTGCACTGTTTCCTCAAAAGAGGATGGTCTGTCACAATACACTTGCTCATAAGAGCCATGTATCCTATAAACCTGTCTAGAGATTGTCTCTGTCTGCATAGTGAATTAGGTGCTCCTAAATGTTCTTCCACATCAAGTCTCAATCCATCAGCTTCCATGGTGTGCCTTCAACCATGTATGGTGTATGGATCTGCATGAGTGTTTTATTCCACTCCATGATCCTCCACATGTGGATGCTCCACATCTTGAGGTTCATCCTTTGGAACCAATATTTCCTCATCTGCATGCAAATCAATCTCCCTCTCAAGGGACAATGACATGGCTTTCTCCTCATCAAATTTTATATCCTGTATCACAACAGCCATCCTGTTGTTTGGAAAATACACCCAATAGTTGTGGGGAGTATCAGTGTACCCCAAAAATTTCCAAATCTTAGCTGTTGGTTCTAGCTTCTTCCTGGAATTTTTGGTCACATGGAAATAGAAAAATGAGAGAAATTTTTTAAAATATGAAACATCAGGTTTCTTACAGAAAAAATCCTCCTCTGGTTTACTCATGCCAGGTATCCGATGAGGACTATGGTTTTGCAACAATACCTCTGTGTTTCATGCCTTCACCCATAGATGCAACGATAGGCCCTGATCATGCAACATCACTCATGCCACACCCATAATTGTTCTACTCTTTCTTTTTACGACCTCATTCTGTTGTAGGTTATGAGGTACAATCAACTCTCTCTGAATTCCTTCTTTACTATAGAATTTCTTGAATTCATTGGAGATGTTCTCACCACCATTTTCGCTCCTTAGAGCCTTCACATGCTTCCCTATAACTTTCTCTACCATTGCTTTGAACTCAAAAATTTTTGAGAACGTTTGATCTTTCTTCTGCATGAAGTAGATCCAACACTTTCTAGAAAAATCATCAACAAAGATCACATAATACCCGTGCTTTGTTGTCAAAGCTCTAGAGAATGTTCCACACACGTCTGAGTGAAATCTCTCAAGGATTCCTGCTGCTCAGTTCTCCTTCTTGTGAAAATTGGCCTTTACATACTTCCTCATGGTACATCCCTTGCATGTGTCTATCTGCGCAAGAGTACCCTTTGGAAGCCCCGTAGAAATTTGCTGCATGAACTTCAAAGCTCCATGGTGTAGATGGCCCAATCTTCTGTGCCATAACTCACCCTCATCCCGACTCACCACTTTGTCTGCTTTACCCATCAATGTTTCTCAACCATCTACATCAAGCTTTTAGAGATTATTCACATGAATCCTAATCTTCTTTGCTTGTCCTGTGGCTTTGTGACGAAGGAATGCTTTCCCTTCACTTAAAACCACATCATAACCTCTATCCTCCAACATAGCCACTAAAACTAAATTATTTTTCAATCCTGGTACATGCATGACATATTTTAATAAGAAAGGTTTTCCTGACTGTCTTTGGAAGGTAGCTGTACCAATACCGGTATCGCTATACCTCTCATAATCACCCATTTCGATATGCATCTGGAGATCCTTCTCCTGCAAGCTACTGAAAAGTTCTTTGTCTCCCATCATGTGGAAAGATGCAACACTATCCAAGTACCAAACTTATCCCATCACACTAGATACCATGCATGCAATGAGCGAGAAGTCCAACTCAAATTGTGAGGCCAAAGCCTCACCAAATGCAAATCCTGAAGCCTTTTTGTTCTTCTTCTTCTTCTGTGGACAATTAGTGGCATAATGTCCATGCTTGTGATAGTGAAAACACTTCACTCTGGACATGTCACACTTCTTGCCTTCTTTTCCGGTCTTAAATTTGGGATAGGATTTCTTTCCATTTCCCTTCTTTTCCTTACCTTCCAAGGAGAAATTTTCCTCATCATCTGTCCTAGATGAGGATCCATCCCTGGTATTCTGCCTGAATTATTCTTGCACCAAATTTGACCAAAGTCGCTCCCAATCTGGCAGCTTCTCCCTCCCATTGACAGAGTCCTGATAACCATGCCAAATCTTAGGAAGGCCTAGAAGAGCTAGGCTCACCAAGTCATCATCTGCTATAGTAATTACAACACTCCCAAGCTCATCTCGACATTGGAAAAAATTGGTTAAATATTTCAGAATAGTGTTTCCTTTCTCCATTTTGATTTTCCTGAGCTTTTCCTTCAATGCCAATTTTCTGTGGTCACTGCTAATCTGAAAAATATCTGTCAAAGCCTTCCAAATTGCATATGGAGTTGCTTTTCCATGGAGACTTGAGACAATGTGGTCTCGTACTCCCTCCAATAAGATCCTCCTCACCTTTGCAATGTTCTTTTGCCAAGAATCAAGAAGAGCGACATCTACTACTGCGGGTTTGGGAATGTCATTATCAATGAATTCTTTCAACCCGTTGTCCTACAGAGCTTCCTCCATCCTGTCTTTCCATGCAATATAATTATAACTTCCCTCAAGTGCATATTCCAATCTCAAGCCATTGAAAGCCATCTTGATCTGCCTATCGCACCAAAGAATACTTTTGAAAATTCAAATGCTATTTAGCAAAAACTCACTTTCTTCTCCACTATAGTGATTTCTTGCTCTCTAATAACATGTAGAAATTATCCAAAAAATATTTATACCAATGGATTCAATCCAGTCATGCGATATTCTAAAGCAAGATATTGAATCCTTCTACAAAATTGCAGAAAATAAATATAATTGACAATCACAACGAGTAAAGAAAGAAGCAAATCAAACCACAACACAAATATTTTCCAAGGGAAATATTTCTACTCAAAACCCCTCTATCTTCTATTGTATATTCACCAAGGAATCATGAAACAATTACAATGCACTCTTCTCACAAGAGTCTATTGCACTCTCACAACTGTCTCACACTGATCCGGACAAAATCGACCAACACTTAGCCAAATTTCAGCCTCTGCTCAACCTACCTTTCTTGCACAATTCATGTGGAGTGAAATCCCTATTATTTAGGAAATTCAACCTTCCATAACTGTGCAATGCTCATGGGAAATCCTATGTGTGTTTTACTGCATGCAGTTAGCCTACTAATAATACAATTGATAATTAACATCCCTTTAATCTTTGTCTCAACTGGGTCTCCACTAGAACTAACATGCATGCAACTATTAATAATAAATCAACAGTTACATGATAGATCACTTCATGTGAATTAAATCTTATTTAATTCACTTGACCTCTCACTAGTGCAACAAATAGTTAAAACTGGTTAAATTGATTTTAACTCAATTAATTGAGTTTACCGATTTCTCATGCATTAGACTAATGCACTAACTGCAACTTGGACTCAATAAATAATATAATCACTCTACATGTCTCACCAACCACCCTCAACTCGAAATTCATGAGCTAACTGAGTTTATCACACTCAGTTAACTATTACAAGTGATTATGAGATAAGATTACATTTTATTGTCCAATTTAATTAAGG
The DNA here is from genome assembly GCA_034641835.2 of Pinus albicaulis. NCBI lineage: Eukaryota > Viridiplantae > Streptophyta > Pinopsida > Pinales > Pinaceae > Pinus > Pinus albicaulis. The sequence goes on along the minus strand of CM076580.1, from coordinate 257,049,461 downwards.
GAAAATTAAATTAGACACACATTTCTTGTTGATTTTTCAACAACAACTGGCCTGTCGCAAGGAATCCAACGCAAATTGTTTCATTGAAAACCGAGTTCGAAAGAGTAAGTTATGGTCTGCTGATCACTGTTTAGAACATGCAAATTAAAAATAAATAAATTGCAGAACATGTACAACTGATGACATGGCAGTATAGTTAGCATGCATAAAATGTTCTCCAGTTTTTAGTCCAATGGGACTGTGACAAGTATCACAATTGGATTTTCCAATTTAGTTTGTGAAGGTAATAATTGCTCAATGTGCTCCAATTTTGAGTTTGGGTTCTTGGATTTTTATGTATTGGAATTATTTTTATTTTTAAAGGTTGGATTATATATATTTATGTATTGGAATTATTTTTACTTTTAAAGGTTGGATTATATATATAGATATATATATATATATATTATCATTAATTCCAAACTATATATTAACACATATAATTTAAAAATCCAAAATTTAATTCAAATATTTGGCATATTCGTTTTGGGTTATAAACATTACATTGGAATTTTATGGCATTAAACTATGGTTTAATATTAAAATGGTGGAGCATTAACACATGGTATGGTGGAATGTTTATTATGGTGAATTTAAACTTAATGCAAAGTTCACAAAACCTTATGACAATGGTTTACCATTGGAGCATATATTACATTTGGATATGCATAAATGGAGGAGCATATAAGTCAATGGAGCGTTATCATAAGGTAGCAAAAAATGCATATGAGGGGAGAGGTCTGCTCGACCCTGTGACCTCCCCCTCTCCACTGTTGACTTCTACCAACACGCTATAGGCTCACTTATTGAAAACAAAGGCACATAAATCATATTTGAATCTTAATGTAGTGTCTAACAACGGAACGTATAGGGGACAACGGAATGGAGAGGGGCCATCGCCTCCTCCACAAGACCATCCCATATGATCCAGTCTTAAGTGCCTCCACTAATTTCGGATTAGTGCACAATTAACATTAATTAAGTGCAGTTAGCATTAATTAATCTCCATATTAAGTTGGTGGAGATTCTGGTAGCTCCTCCAAATCTGGTGCCACTTCCAAATTTCGATGTTATCTGGCAGTTTTCCAGATTTAGAGGCTGAATCTAGGGAAAACTTTAATGAGGCCTATCTCGGTCAATTTTCAACCAATTTTTGCTCAAGGATAGTCATTCTTCTCAGATTGACATACTCTGAATCCATTGCAACAGGTTGCAGAGGCAATAGAGCTCATGTAAATGTGTTTTTGGTCACTTGAAGAATTTTTAAGCCTAGGGCCACCAAGAGGGAAGGCCATGCCCAGATAAGCTAAAGGCTAATTCCAGTGAATGAATAGTAAATTTTTGATGTATTGATGGTACAATTTATAGAGGCGTTGGAGCACATATGAAGGTGTTTTTGTCACTTTGGAGATTAAACAAGCCCATGGCCACCGAGATTGGAGGTCAAGCCTAGAGGAGATGTTAACCGAATTCAAAGATTGGATGGTAATTTTTTGGGTATTTGAGTGTTATGAAGCCAATGGAACATTAAAAAAAACCATTGGAGCAATACTGGTAAGTGTAATCAGACATTTTACTCTTAATCCCAAGAGGGCCTAACTAGTTAAAGCAGGTCCATGGAGATGCAACCTAGGAGGGGTGAAATCCATCATCATCCATTGCGTTATGTGATTGATGTGAGTTATGTTTCTACATTTCATTTTTTGTATATGAGTTTTTAAAGGTAAATTGACTCATAATTTGATCTTCAAAAACACATGAAACTACATACATGAACCCCTTCACAAATGGTTAAATGAGATGATCCTTAAACACATTTTTAATACTGATGAGGGAGCTTGCATAGCAATAACAAGTTTTCCCATATTCAGATCAAAACCATTTTATTTTCTCCAAAATTTATTATATATCTCTGCAACTTACTTCTCCTAATTTTATTTAGCTATATATATATATATATATATATATATATATATATATATATATTAATCGCCAAAATTGATAAATTTGGAATTTCCATGTCAAAATTTTAATTGGGGATATGGCATGAGTAGCAAAAACAAATTATGTATTGGCTTAAGCCATTGCTTAATGAGGTAATCATTGCTAGAGCACAATTGCACACAATTACAATAGAAAGAAAGGAAATTTTCATAGCCATGTAGGATTAGATGATATTTGTAGAGTAGTGAAAGAGGCCTATCGAGGAGGTTCAAGAGCATATTAAGAAAATGAATGCTACCAACCCTCTAGAGTAGTTGGCAAAATATGAATAGATTCAAGATGTGAACAACCAATTGCAATGATGGTAGATATATAAAATGTAGAAATTTTAATACAATTATGTATTGCCTAGATTCTCATGATCTAAAAATTATATGCCACTGTTAAATACATAATCCTTCTACTAAAATCTTTGCGGAAATTTAATCGCCAATTGCAAACACATGAAGAAAGATCAATCACACATAACACAGATGTTTTTACTAGGAAATCATAAAGCTAAAAACCCCAATATCATATATTATGTATATATCATGGATCATGAAACAATCTCATACAAAAAACTAATCCAAGAGCTCTCAGTACAATATACAATCGTCTCACACTGTCATACAAAAATTGGCTAATACATGCACCAATTTACTACCTCTTGACAAACTTCCTCCACTGCGCAATCCATACTAATCACAATCCATGAATGAATGAGATACTGCCTTGCCTTGACTGCGCAATCCTCATTGGCATCTCCAATGTGTGTGTGGTTGCATGAGTGCACCCACTAATGCCACAACAGATAGTCAAACTGTCCCTTTCACCCATCTCTCCACTGGGTCTCCACTGGATCTGACATGCATGTAGTTAACAGTAGTAAATCTTCAGTTGCATGTGAGATCACTCCATGTGAAGTAATTTAATATTTAATTCACTGATCTCTCACTAGTGTATCTTTAGTTACAACTAGCACAACCGAGTTTAACTCACTTAACTGAGTTAAACTACTTTACAACTCACATAACTACACATCCAAATCTATTACAACTTTGTATCACTCAGTTACAACTAAGTCCACTTGCATGTCCCACCAACCAACCTTAGAAATCGTAATTTCTTCAGTCAACTGGTTTTCCACATCAGTTAACTGAAATCAAGTGCTTCAAGAGAATATATTATTATTTATTGTCCAATTATTATTAAGAGATAATAATAATCGACATGCATTCTATTTTTAGACATGCAATCAATAAATAGACTTCACCCATGCATCTAAAAATAGAAACTCATCTATAAATGTAATTTTCTCAACCATCTATAAATAGACTCCCGTTATAAATATAATTTTCTCAACATTCTAAAAATAGAAATACACCTAAAAATAGCCTACGGGCCCCACCTAGTGTAGGTGCTTAATTTTCACTAGGATCATCATCTTGTTGAATCTCAACACTCCCTCTCAACAAGAAAGGGATTATCCTTCATCTCGATCCCGCCTCTACGGTATTCGAATTTGCTCCTGGTGAGTGCCTTCATCAGAATATCTGCATCTTGATCCTCCATAAGAATGTATTGAAGCAACATGATCTTCTGCTGCACACAATCTCTGATATGATGATACCGGATATTTATATGCTTAGATTTATCATGAAACATAGGATTAATCAAGAGTTTAATGCAAATCTGATTATCACAATGAATCACTATAGGATCTAAATGAGAACCAAACAAACCAACCAGGATCTTTTTCATCTAGATAGCCTCACATGCAACTTTACTTGCTGCCATGTATTATGCTTTCGCTGACCTGAGTACCACAGATCTCTATTTCCTGATGTACCAAGAAACAGTTGTAGATCCGATATTGAAGACCCCTCTTGATGTGCTCTTTATATCTGTTGGGGCTGCCCACCCAATCTGCATCTGTGAAGCCATGCAACTTCGTACCATAAGCCATACTCAGATTTTCCCCTGAGATATCTCAGGACATTCTTACCCACCTTCCAAAAGAGCTTGGTAGGCTTAACCATCGCTTGACTAAGCTGGTTCACTGCATAGCATATGTCCGGTCTTGTATTTACTAAATACATTAGCGAACCCACTAACTGTCGATAGACAATAGCATCCACTACCTCTCCAGAAGTAGCGTCCTCTTTCCTCCAGTTACCTGGAAGAGGAGTATCCATGGGTTTGTAGCCCGCCATGTGAAACTTACCCAATATCTCCCTTGCATACTTGCCTTGAGACACAAAAATTTCACCATCTCGCTGCCATATTTCCAATCCAAGGAAATAATGAAGGAGGCCCATATCCTTCATCTCAAACTCCTTTGCAAGGTCCTCCTTGCATGAGTGTATCAAATGCTCATCACCAGTAAATATTAAATCATCAACATAAAGAAAAATGATTAAAATCTTACCCTCCACCACAATCTGGTATAGGTTTGCATTTGCCTCACTCTTGGTGAAGCCAAGTCCAGTGAAATAGATGTCGATCGGAGTGTACCAATCACAGGGTGTTTGCTTCAGCCCATGCAACGCTCTTTTGATTCTGCACACATGAAACTCACTGTTGAAGATCTCAAATCCTTCGGGTTACTCAATGTACACTTCTTCTTCAATGATCCCATTAAGGAACACAATCTTCACATCCATTTGATGAATGTGCCAACCCATCTGCGCTGAGAGAGTAAGGATGGTCCTTATGGAAGGATACCGTGTGACAGGTGCAAAGGTTTCTTCATAATCAATCCCCTTGATCTGTGAGAAGCCCCAAGCCACAAATCTGGCCTTGTATTTCTCAACACTCCCATCAGCAACTTGCTTTACCTTGTAGATCCATCTTGAACCTACCATTGATTTATCAACCGTCCTTGAATTTGCCAAGAACTGTTTCTGACAATGGAGTCATACTCTTCCACCATTGCATCTACCCATGTGGGATCCTGCACTACTTCATGAAAGGAAGAGGTTTCAGTCACAATACATTTTCTCATGAGAGCCATGTATCTAGTGAATCGGTCAGGAGACTACCTCTGTCTACGCTGTGAAGTAGGGACTCCTACATTCTGTGTTACATCAAGCTTCAACCTCTCAGCTTCTGTGGTACGCCTTCTGCCAGTTCTGATGTTTAGCTCTGCATGAGTGGACTCCTCCACTCCATGAACCTCCTCCTATGGCAGATCCACATCTAGAGACTCATCTTTGGGAACCAAAAGTTCCTCCTCTGCATGTAATTCTAGCTCCATCTCAAGCGACAACTTCAAGGCTTTCTCCTCATTGAATTTTATATCCCGTAACACCATAATCATTCGACTGTTTGGAAAATACACACGATAATTATGGGGTGTTTCTGTGTACCCCACAAATATCCCAACTTCAGTATTCGGCTCCATCTTCTTCTTGGTGTTATTGGTCACATGCACATAAACAGATGAGCCAAAAATATTAAAGTGAGAAACATCTGGTTTCTTACCAGTAAAAGATTCCTGAGGTGTAATCATGCCAAGTACTCTATGAGGAGATCAGTTTTGCACATAAACTATAGTGTTTCATGCTTCCACCCACAAATGCATTGGTAGGCCCTGATCATACATCATCGCTCGTGCAACACCCACAATCGTTGTGTTATTCCTCTCCGCGACCTCATTTTGCTGTGGGTTATGAGGCGCTATGAGTTCTCTTCGAATTCATTCTTTGCTATAGAAGTCTTTGAATTCGTTTGAGATGTATTCTCCACTATTATCGCTTCGCAGAGCCTTCACTTGCTTCCCCGACTCTTTCTCAACCAATACCTTGAACTCACAGAACTTTGAGAATGTTTGATCATTCTTCTGCATGAAGAAGATCCAACATTTACGAGAAAGTCATAAAAAAATAACAGCATACTTGTGTTTTGTTGTTGAAGCAACCGAGAATGGTCCACACACGTATGTGTGAACTCTCTCCAGGATCACTGAACCACGATTATCCTTTTCATGAAAGGTGGACTTTACATACTTCCCCATGGTGCAACCCTTGCACTGATCTAACTGAGCAAGTGTTCCCATTGGAAGTCTAGTAGATATTTGCTGCATGAATTTCAAAGCTCCATGATGAAGATGGCCCAATTTCCTGTGCCATAATTCCCCCTTATCCCGGCTCACCACTTTTTTCGCTTTGCCCATCAGTGCAGCGTAGCCTTCTACCTCTAGATTTTATAGATTCTTGACTCAAATCCCTATCCTCTTGGCTTGACCCGTTGTTTTATGTCGCAGGAAATATTTTCCATCGCTGAAAACAATGTCATAGCATCTGTCCTCCAACATCGCGACTGAGACCAAGTTTTTCTTTAGACCTGGAACATGCATAACATATTTCAATTGAAATCGTTTACTTGAGTCCCTCTCAAAGGTAATGGTACCAATTCCATTCGCACTATATCGTCCATCGTCACCCATCTCTATATGCATCTGGAGATCTTTCTCCTCCAAGTCACTGAAAAGCTCCTTATCTCCCATCATGTGAAGTAAGCACCACTATCAAGATACCACACCGATCCCATTGTGCTTGAAAACAAGCATGCTATCAAAGAGAAATCAAGTTCAAATTGTGAGTCCAGGGCCTCACCAGTTGCAGCTCCAACAACCTTATTATTCTTGTTTTTTTGTGGGCAGTTAGTGGCGAGATGCCCATGTTCCTGACAGTGAAAACACTTCACCTTGGACAAATATAGCTTCTTGCCTTTAGCCTTGGATTTTGAGTGGAATTTCTTCCACTTCCCTTTCCTTGCCTTGGCAGCCAAATCACAATCCTCTTCATCATCATGCTTTGATGAAGAGCAATCTCTGGTGTTCCGCGTAAACTCCTCCTACACTATATTCGACCACAATCGTTCCCAATCCGACAGTTTTTCCTGTCCGTTGACAGAGTCTTGATAACTGTGCCAAATATTAGGAAGTCCCAAGAGATCCAAGCTCACCAAATCATCATCAGCAATTGTGATTCTCACACTCCCTAGTTCATCCCGACATTGGAAAAACTTTGTGAGATACTTAGGAATATTGTCTCCTTTCTCCATCTTGATCTTTCTAAGTTTATCCTTCAGCGCCAATTTCTTATGGTCGCTGCTGCTTTGGATAATATATGTCAAAGCCTTCCACATAACATATGGAGTGGCTTTCCCATGAAGGCCTGAGACAATATGGTCTCGCACACCTTCCAACAGAATCCTTCTTGTCTGTTAGTCATAAGTATTTTTTACATGTTGTTGATGACTAGATTCCTTAGCTAAATTTTTCTAGAAGCTAATCTCAAATCTGTCAATTTTTCATGTAGAAAACACCCCAAACAAATTTTTGTCCTCCTACCTCTTCCTGTCAGTCTATGATGAGAACAATCTCTAGTTTTCAAGACCTATCTCGCTTTAGAAAAGTATCTTCATCTATAGCTGTCATAGCTGTGATTATATGCTGTAATTTACCCTTGTTTCTCATGCCATTCACTATCCAAAGGTTGAAAAAGTGTCTGCAACTCTATCCCTGGTCATCTTGTCATTTGAAAATCTGATCATGCCTAAGAAAACACTCAGAATATGTGAAAGTTGTCCCTAAGTTAGATAGTGGTGTTTAGGGAGTTTTTCCTTGGCTAAGATATCCTAGGCCCAAAAAGCCTTTGTCTAGTACCGATAAACCATGAATTAGTTCCTATTATGAAAAACAAAGCGTTGTTCTATCCATAGGTCGCACACCACTAAGAGGTCACTTTGTCTCATTTCGGAAGAAGTTCAACAAAGATCAAATTAGGAGAAGAAGGTTTTTCCTTTGTCTGAAGAAATATGCTTAGATTAGGCATAATCTCCATGAAACACCAAAAGAGCTCTCCAAGGTTCCAAAGCATCCATTTTTACATCTGCCAGGGTGTAATTGAATGATGATCGGCATACAAATAAGAGCAAAGGGACAAGTTTAAACATGTCTCTCATGTTGAAAAGGTTTGCCATCAATGAGCAGAGATGAAGAAATTTGTAAAGTAAAGAGAAGCGAGTGTACATATTATAAATCTAAAAGTTGCACAGAGAACGGAGATCATTCCTCATGTCAAATGAACACAAAATGCGAGTGATGCTAATCGGCGGTGCTCATAATCTACTCCAAAAGTATTAGTGTTGCATAATATTTCAAGGGCATCATCTTGTAGGGCATAAGAAGAAAAGCTGATTTCTTATGTTACCTTGAACCTAAGTTTTGAAAAGTAGTCAAAGGAAATTTCAATAAACCTCTGATAACACAGTCAAGGGAAAAGACAGTACAATGATATCTAGCAGCAAACACTCTCTAGGTTCAAATCACATTTCTTCTAGTTTTGTGTTCACAGTGATATTTTACAAAAGGATATATACACCTCAGACAAGGCCTCATAAAGAAAGAGGACATGATTTCCAAGTGATTTTATCAATAATGAATGTCAAATTCCACTTTGTTTCCTATTGTCTTTTTTCAAACAAACATACAGAGCAAGGTACAGTGATTTGAAATAGATGTAGATCCTGTGTTAAAGATAACCTCCTTCAAAGAACAGAGGGTTAGAAACACAGTGATAACCTCCTTCAATGATAAGTAGAGGGTAAAAGACACATGGTTGTGACCTCCTTCACTAATAAGAAGAGGGTCAAACATGTTTTTGAGAAACTTCAGTGGCTGCTTGGCACTTTTTCCTCCAAAAGGATGAACAGAATATGCATAGCAGGGTTTAAAATTATGTTTGAGAATGTTTTATTTTAAAAACCTATTTGAAGAACAGTGGTGATACAATAAGAATTCATAGTTTGAAGGCCTTTGTTACATCATAAGTAAAACATTGACATGATAGTGTTAAAAGGCCTCTAATCTTATGTTGATGACAGCCTCCTTCAAAGGACAAATCTGAGGCTGAAGCTTTGTTTAAAGGCACCCTCATCTAAATGGTAAGGTGGTAAACCAAGCTGGGTTTTAAATTGAATTCTACAAACTAATATAAAGCAAACAATCCACCCAGATGATTTATGTAAGAAGGGTATCTTTCATTTTAGACAGATCTATCCTAGTCTATCTAACTACTTTTTCGAGGTAAACAGAGGGCTAGCACTTGGGTTACAACTACTATGAATCTTCTCATTCATAAGGATAAAATGGTGACCATATTTAGTAAACAAGCAGAAGATCAAATCAGATGATAAGACCTCCTTCATTTCATAAACAAGTAGAGTTGCATATTTGTTTTCAAAAGGCTGTAGAAGAAATGATTTTTTGAGCCTCTTTCATGATATGAAATGTCACAGTCTTGGAGAAAAACCTTCAATATGGATAGGCAACAGACACTGTTGTTTTTAACCTATTTCCTCATAAAAAAGCTCCCATAAGAGTATTTCAAAAAATGCCTCCTTCATCATACTAGCAAAAGACCAAATCATGGTTTAAGGGCCTTTTTCACTCCATAAAATAATTGAGTTGCATTGTGTGATTGAGATACTGCAGTGGTAAATTTTCATATAAAGCCTCCTTCCACATAAATAAGAGACCTAATAAGATGTTCAAGAGTGACAAATGGAAAGGCCACAGTTGCCCCTAATGATCTATTTTAAAGCAACAGAGAGAACGCATATGAAAGAGACCTCTGTCACATCATAAACAAAGGATAAATCACTAGGATATGATATGGTTTTTGAGAAAGGTTTTATTGGATATGGCAGAGTTAAGGAGACAGCTTAAAAAGGATAAATCAGTTTGTTGAAAGAGGCAACCCCTCACCATTGTGCACAAAGTCACTTTTAAAAGAAGGGTTACAAAGGCTTAAAAAGGTGATTTCAGAATTTAAATAACAAAGGAGGGGAGGAGTTTTAAAACCCTCATAAAGTATAAAGGAGCTCGATCACATAGCATCCATCATTATGCAAACCCAAGTCAAGGAAGAGAGAAAACATTTTGAGCATTTTTCAAGGCATTTGCAGCCTCTGGAACACGCGGCGCTCCTGTACATTTGTGCGGCGCGCCTGTAGGTGCTCACTGAAGAAAATTATTAAGGGCGCGGCATGCCTGTGTGGTTGCATGGCATGCCTGTGCCTTGCGTTCAACGGGCACCCAGGGCCGACCTGACAGCCTGAACGCAGCACGTTATTTTCGTTCAAAGCCCGCTCGGCCCATCAACCACCTCTAAACGCGGCGGTTTCTTCCGTTCAAGCCTGCCCGGCCCATCAACCATTTCTAAACGCCAGTTTGCCCGCCCGGGCCAATGTTGCAAGAATCCCTCAAGGTTTCAAAGATCAAATTTAGCACAAAAAACTCATCTCCAAATACAGCAAAAGACATGTTTGAAAGGTATTTATGTCTCTAAGTCCATTTTTGTTTGATGTAAGAGAAGGTTTGATATCATAATTTAAAGGAAAACAATGATAAGTGGAAAGGGCCCATTGACAGTTTTAAATAGGTTTGAAAAGAACACAGTTTACTCTTCCAGCTTATCATATTTGCTAAATCACAGAGAAACAGTAATTAAGGGAGAAAGGTCTGCTTATTATCAGTTGAAAGGAGTCTCATAAACAGTTTTTTCAAAGAAACAGTGATAAAGGAGTGAAAGTCTGTTGTCAGTTTAAGAGAGGTTTCTTGATGTGAGTAGTTAAGGATAAACACCGCCTTACAGAGAGAAAACAGAGTTTGTCTGAAAGACCTTTTACTCAGTAACAAGAGAAGATATTGCTATTTGACAAACAAACTTACCCTCATCCAAAAAGAACTTGCTTTCTAAAATCATCACAGAGCAATAGTAAATTAAGGGAAGAAGGGTTTGTTATCAGTGTCAAAAGGGCCCTTATGTTGGATAAAGAATAGAATTTAGCTTTGGCAGGGAAACTCATCATTCCAGGTCAAGAGCTTGTACCACATAAAATAGAGAATCATTTTTTGAAAGACTAGTGCCTTGTGAAAGTTTAAATTTGGCTTTTCAAGTACATAAAAGATCATACAAAGTTTGTTTTGAAAACTGTTTACCAAGTGACAGGGAGACTACTTTGTTTAGAGAAACAGTGATCATTAAAGAGGGATAGTTTGTTCAAAGGGAAAGCACAGTGTTTTTCAAGAGTGCCCTCTTTACTTAGAAACAAAGGAATATAGTGATTGGGTGAAACAGTTTTGATCATGTTATAAGGGGTTTGCTCACCTCTTAAACATTGATTTCAAAAAGCAGTGATTGAGGGAAAGAGTTTTTTTGTAAAAAACAAAAGGGGAATTGTCTTCAAAAACCAAAAATAGATCTTATTAAAGGCCTCTTTGCTCAAAACACAATGCTGGAGAAGTAAATTTGTTTTCATTTAACAAATACTTGTTTGCCAACTAAAGAGAAAAGAAGTGTTCAAAGAAAGGGTCTATTTTTCAGTACATTCCAAGTTCTTGTTTGGTAAGTCAGTGAAGGGTATCGGAAAGAAAAAATGCCTCCAAAGAAGTATGGAAGGAGTGGATATCACAATAGGTTTGAGTCTTTGACAACTCAAGAAGTGAAATAATCCCCTTCAGTACTCTTCAATTTCCATGAAGTAGGGCACTTGGATTTTTGCCAAAAGGTCCAAGAAGTAAAAAGTCACTCTCCTTTAACACATTTGTTTGCTTTGAGGCTACAAGGAAAGAATGTCCATCTAGCAGGTCTGGATTTCAAACTCTCTCCTAGGGCTATCTCCAAAGCTACTAAGATACCCTATATAGGAGAAAAGTGGTTCAAACAAACATACCTAGATCTGAATCACTACAAACCCTTTCTACAACTAGACCATCAAGATGCTTTCCAAGATATTTTCCCTTTTTATCACTTGTTGAGTAGCTATGCCCCCCTCAAAAGCTACTAAGATCCCCTATATAGGAGAAAATTGGTTCAAACAAACATACCTAGATCTGAATCACTACAAACCCTTTCTAAAACGAGACTATCAAGATGCTTGCCAAGCTATTTTCCCTTTTTCTCACTTGTTGAGAAGCTATGCCCCCTCATGAAAGTCATCATGAAGTATTTCACATGTGAAGGGAGGTTTTCCCGGATTTATTCCTATCACATCAGGCTTCTTATGCATTTCACAAGAACTCAGTTGTTGAACCTACCTTTCTTCCTCTATAGAAGCATTGACAAGATGGCCTCTACTATCCAAAAGAAGCCCTCCGCTCAACAACAATCTTGTTTATTTCATCATTCCCTTATCAAGATCATCATCCTCCATCAACTTGAGAAAAAGGGAGTTTCTTGGGACTCTTTCATCTCCCATCCTGATTTTTCCATTGCCTCTTCATGTCATGCGCCTTCCTCACCATCCACTCATCATGTTTTTCATTATTCTAGTAAATCCACTCCTAAAATTCCAAAATCCCATATGATTGAGAGTGAAGAAGAGAAGAGGAAAACTAGTAATGAATAAGAGCAAAGTGACAAGAGGAAAACTAGTAATGAAGAAGGGAAAGGTGACAAGAATCAAACTAGTGATGATGAGGGACAAAGTGAAGACTCTAAGCATGACAGTGGGGAAGAAGGAAATGATGGTGAGCATGAACAAATTGATGGTGAGCATAGCAGTCATGAAGAGGAACATGATGGCAACCAAAACAGCAGTAAGCATGAGGGTGATGAGGAACAAAACATTAAAGGTAAAGAGCACAACAGTCATGAAGAAAGCAGGGACATAGATGAAAAATGAAGTCCTCAAGAAAACAAACAAAGTCGCATCCAAAACAGTGATGATGAGGATCATGACAGTCCTCAAAGAGACACTTATTATGAGAAACAAGACAACCCTCAAGCAAGAAATGATGATGGCAAGCAAACACCAAACAGTGAGAATTCCTAAGGGGGCAGCATGGAGCAAAAAGATCAAAACATTCCTAAGGGAATCCAAGACCAAATCAATGACCAAGTTGAGCAAGTGCAAGTAATGAAACCTCGTCTCTATTCTCCTCCACACAGCCAAGAGCATGTGCTAGCTGCCTCTCCTAGGCAAGGGGCCATCACTCTTCCTCCAAAAGTGGCAAAGCCTAGAAACACTAGATCAGCAAAGAAGAAGATCACTCCAACAGTGACTAGAAATGTCACAAGAGCACTAAGAAGTAGAGGAAAACTGCCTAAAAAGAGTATTGTTGAATTTCCAAAGAGGAAGAGGACCAAGAATTCTATTCAAGGCAAGGGGAAAGAAAAAGAGGAGAGTAGTCATGAAAAGGAAAGGGAGTTTGATATCATACAGATAGACAGTGATGATGGGGATAATGAAGCTAGAATTCTTGAGGCTCTTTTACAAAACAGAGAAGCCCAAATTCATGACCTACAAGATGATCTAGACAGTTCCAAGGACCTCATACATGTTCTACAGATGCAAAACAAACAAATGAGTGGTCAAATGGCAGTTTATGAGGCTGGGGCTTTAAAATACCAAAGGGAAGCCTACAAAGCACAAGTCAAGCTTGAAGAGCTTATGGGAGAATTTGATGATACTGAAGAAGAAGAGCAACCAATGAGACAGAGTCCTAGGACTATGGGTCTCAAGAAAGCTTTGGAGAAAAAGAAGGAAGAAGAGGCAGCCCTTGTTCGATCTTATCCTCTTACTCAATTGCTCGCCCAAGAAATAGAAAATAATAGAGAACCATGGCTTGAAAGGGCCAAAAATAATTTGGAGGATAAGTTAGAGAAAGCTAACAGAGACTTGAGTCTACAAAAGAAGATGACTAGGCACTACAAGAAGTTGAACCAATTTTCCCGAAGAAAGCTCAAACTTGCTCAAGAAAGGCTCAAGGCTACCCGAAAGAGGTGCCCGGTAGAAAAAAGGGAGAAAGGCACACCAGGGCTTGAAATATTGGCCTCATCTTTCTTACATGCTTCTAAGAATCCATAAGGGGCTTGCTCGCCAAAATTGACCAAATTTTGACAAGATTTTATTTTTTGTGTTTTTTGGCCATAATTGCACATTTTTCAAGGTGCTGCCATGGGTGCTAGGAGCATCCTCAGCTCATGAAAGTCATTTTTTTGGATGGAATAAATTTAGGGGCAGCTACTCACAAATTTTCAGATCCAAAGGAGGTGTTTTGGTCCCCCAAAGAGGTGAAAAAAAGTGATTTTTTGACTTTCTGCCTCACATATCAGCAAGGACTACTTTTTTGGTTTTTTCCACTCAATTCAGTTTTTTACATACTTCTAGAGATCATTTTGGGAAACATCAAGTAGTTCCAGAAACTATACATCCAGGGATTTCCAACGAGCCATCACGGGCCTCGTTTGGACATCGGGAGGTCCCTCAAAAGTTGTCTACAAGACAAGGAATTTTCTGTTGCTACGTTCCTATAGCATTTTGGGAATAAAGGCAGTTTTCTGAAGTGGCTTATCCAAATGTGCGTTAAGCCTTTTTTGGCCATTTTCAGTTATGAAAAGTCAATTTTATTTCCTTTTTTAGCATTTTAAGATATTTTTAAAGATATTTTATGCCTTGGGCTTTGCAAAGCCTCAAGGACAAAATCAGATATTTGTAATAGGCCAATGGCCTTCTAGATGCTCTTGGATAGTTTCTTACTCTTTAGCCTATGTATTCCAAGAGATTTCACTGTATCAAGAGGCTGAACTTGATGTTATAGAGCAATACATGGTTATACAAGTTTGGAAGAAACACTTTGTCTCATGATGTGGATGACTTCTTGTTTTTCTTGGATGGTGGAAGAGGACTGTTTGTTGGATTCCTTGGCTTGGTAAATGGTATAGTGTTCCTATCTGTATGTTTTCCTTAGTTTATCATACATGTTTCCATGTTTCTTGCTTGTTGTAGGTCAGTAAAGAATAGATTTGAGACATGCCCATGGAGGCACCTCAAGTTTCCTGATTTCATTACAGCTTCTATGTTTTTCTTCTTTCTTAGTTATGTCAAAGAATTCTTAACTACTCTTTGATACCCTAAGAACTTGTTATCAATTTCATTAATGGTTATTATGTATGCTATCAAGTATGATTCAAGGTATGCCCTGCTTACTAATAGCTATCAAAGACCCCATCACTGGAACCTTTCTTTGAATATTTTATTGTCCTAGTTGAACCAAAGAGGTATTGTTTCGATCTTGCCCATTGCCTATGCTCTGCAATATTAGTTCAAAGTTCCCGATAGCTCAAAATATGATGTCTAGAAGTTCCCTCTTCGTAGATTAAGTTGTTTGTCTGTCTTATGTGTTTTCCCCAAAGTCTGAAGTCGATTTTCCCAAAGTTAAAGGGTCTTATACTTCTATGTATCGCCTGAATGTTTATTTTATGCATCTATCAGTTTGAAGTTTCATTTATTGTGATTAATGGTTAGACCTACCATATGGATGTTTGCTGTAAAACTATTTATGCTTAAACCTCTTTGTCCTTTCACAAATTTAGTGTCCATCCCATTTCATTCCACCTAAAAGAATCCATTTTACCTTGACCAAATCGGCCTTGCAATATACCTTGTCCACCTCTTTGAGGCAGTCTTGACCTTATCGACCCCATAGCCCAGTTGATCTGAAAATATTTTTATCTATCTATCCTTGATCAGTTCTTCCCTCAAAAAACCTAAAACAAACTAAAAACACACTTAACAACTAGCCTAAAATCAAATACATAAGAAGCAAACAAATCTACATCCCTTACATAATAGAGAGAGCCCTCTCTAAGTCCAGGAAGGCTAGGTCCTTGGGCTCCAAAGTTGGTTTGATGTTACCCTATCATTTGGCTTGCCAATCTTCCAAATCATGGGACCCTAACATAATGGCGATCTCGGTGGGACTCTGAGTTAGTGACAATCTAAGTATACCTTAGGACTTCAGAGTCCCTAAATTAAAGAATACCCAATGATTTTCAGCCACCTCATCACCACACTAACATATGGCGATCACGGTGGGACTCTGAGTGAATAAACAAACTTAGACTTCCCTAAACATTTTAGCATCCCTTAAGAGATTATCTTGTCCACTTACCCCACCGCTCACACTTAATGGCAATCACGGTGGGATCTTTCTGAGTTAGTGACAAACTAAGTACACCTTAGGACTCCAGAAATCCATTGTCTTCAAGAATATCTAGTCAATTCGCCACCTCATCGCCACCCTAACATAATAGCGATCACGGTGGGACATTGAGTCAAAACATCCTAGGTATCCCTTAGGAACTCTCAAAGTCTCAGTTAAAATTAGAAAACTTAAGTGTTGTCTGAAGAGTAGAAACTAGCTCTTTCATCATCTTAGCAAAATGATGATTCAGTTATAAAAAAATCTTACAAACCTCAGGGTTACACATATAAAACTTAGAAAACCCCAAAAAACATCCCTAGATTGTCTTTTTCTCAGTTATTGGTGGTGGACCATAAGTACATATCTCTAAAAACAAAAAAAAAATCCACCTGGCGATTCCACTAGCCTCCAGTAGGCCTAATACTCCATAAAAACCAAAAAATTTCATAAATCATACTATTCTGTTGACTCATCTTTCCCAAAAACTCAAATTTCATGATACAGCCTCTGAAATAAGTGACAAACTAAGTACAACTTAGGAATTCAGAAATCTTCGTCTAAACAAAGGAAATCAACAGAATAAACTTGCAAATAGAACCATAGCTTTCTCAACAATCTAGCAAACTGTTGAAACTAAGTTTTAAGTCATTCTTGCAAGTTTCCACATAAAATATTTCTAGAAAAACATTTTCCTAAAAAACATCTTTGTCAGTATTGGTGGTGGACCATAAATCTCAAGAAAATCCACCTGGCGACTCCACTAGCCTTCATTTTGTTTTGACCATTCTTCACATTAGCGAAACCCCTAGAGAGGAAATCCATCAAAAAACAATCACAACTATCACCTTCTCTAAACTTTGACTTTGAAATCTGGCTTCACGAAGAATTAATACTTGATCTCACCCGGACCAAAATCCCCCTATCATAGTTGACGACCCAGAAAATATTTTGTGGAAAAATTCTGAAACTGGTTACTTAGCTACCGATAGGACCATCCACAAAGCAAGCTCTGTACTTGAACACCTTACATCCTTGCAAGATTCCTAGTTTGACTTGAGTTCAGCAAAGACCCTTTTTAGAAGCAAGTCGCAAAGTAAAATCAACCTTGATGATCTTAAGCCCTTAGATTTTCAACAGAGTCCTAGTAGAGAAGCCTCACCCACTACACCTCCTGATTTTCAGATTCTCCACCATTTTGGCTCTTATCACCCCAAATCTGCTTAGAATCAGTCCACAAGCCCAAGTACTTCCGCCACACCTTTTCAGACCACCACTGTGCAAATCACCTCATCCCATACCACAAACCCTCATTATGTAAATCTACCATTCGCTCCCATCATGGCAGCTTGGTATGCACCTTTAGTGTTACCATTTCCTTTGGTACCTTTGCAAAATGATTACCAATCCCTAATCCCACACTTCACCGAAACTGAGGCCACTACCACCCAACAGCATGTAGATAGGATCATTGATGATTTTGACTACATGGAACTAGAAGATGAAACCATAAAGATGAGAATGTTCACCCAAAGCCTAGGCGGAGAACCCAAGAAATGGTTTAAAAGCTTAGCTCCTAACAATATACATGATCTCCCGGCACTTTACCAAACTTTCATAAACAGGTGGGAAATAAAAAAAAACCCCATCCAAATCCTTTTTGAATATAACAGCCTTAAAAGGATTATGGGGGAAAGTGTTCAGGACTATTGCACTAGATTCAACAGTGTCTATAATGCCCTCCCACCTCACATGAAATCTCCACTTAGCTCAGCATTAGAAAAATTTCCCGAAGGTTTTGATCCAGATATGAAATACCAACTAAGAGAAAGAGACCCCCCCAACTTTAGAAGAAATGCAAAAAGTAGCTATTAGTGCCAAAGCCAACCTAGCTGAGAAAAGATCTAGGATAAGATCAGAAAAGAAAGTCACATACCGTGATAAGGTCATGCCTTCAGTTTCCTCCTCAGACCCCAGAATAGACATCCTGGTTAGATCCATGGAAAAAATGTGGGAAAGAATAAATTTGAATGAAAAATCACCTCTTAAGGACAACCAGCCAAACCCTCAAAATAGAAAGCGGAACCAAAATTTTAGAAGAGACCCACCTCAGAACAAACCAAGGGAAAATGACCAATAGATGAGGCCACCTTTCAATGAAAACTATGTTGATGAGGTAGAAAGAGATATCAAACCACTTGATGAAAATCACTTAAACTTGATAGGTTCTAATAGTGAGGGTGAGGTTTTCCTCACAGAAGAAGAATAAGTTTTATTCTCCTCAAATCAAAATGAAGAAAATTATGAGGACCCCGAAGATCCTGAGGTAGGATTACAAAACGCTATAATGGAAGTCCACAGGCAATATGATCTTAGGAGTAAGAAAAACCAGGAAAACTCTAAGAAAGGTAGCTTAGACGCTGCTGTTACTAAAACCCCCGATACCATTCTTAAAAGAACAGTAGATAGTAACAAAATCATGGCTAAGAAAATTGACCAAAACAAAGACAAAGCTAGTAAGGCAAGCCTTGATCCAAACTGTCCTAGTAACTCTACTAAGATTCCTGAAACAACTGTATTGAACAAAACCCCAAATCAAAGTCAACAAATTAAAAATATAGAGAAAGTCATGGCTGAAAAAACTAAAGCAAATCTATCTAAACTACAAGCACCCTTCAATTTTGAAGGGGAAATTGCCAAAATTAAGATCACCATGCCTCTCACTGAACTTATTGCCCAAAGCTCATACAAATATCAAGTGCTAAGGTTCCTAAACATAGGAAATGATGCAGATACTCTACACCTAGCTAATGATACTATTGAGGTGTTGTTTGGACCAAAAATAGAAGGAAAATATCAAGAGGGAACCACTCTTCCTTTTTACATTAGTCTGAATATACATGACCAAATCCTACATAATGCCATGCTAGATTTTGGGGCCTCTCACAATCTCATGCCGAAATTAGTAATGGAAAGATTAGGCCTAGAAATAACAAAACCTTATAAAGATTTATATTCATTTGATTCGAGCAGAGTCAAGTGTCTAGGCCTGATAAAAGATCTTTGTGTCAGTTTGGCTCAAGTGCCCGCAAAACACCTAGTCATGGACATAGTGGTAGCAGACATCCCTCCCAAGTACATAATGCTTTTATTCAGATCTTGGGGGGCCAAGCTTCAAGGAAATATTCAACTAGATATGTCTTACGCCACCATTCTCGTGTTTAATGAAACAAGAATACTGTATCAGGAATCACACATGAAATATATGGTCAGAAGCCAAGAAAGGCTAGATAAAATCCCTATGTATTCCATACATTCAAACATGGATTCCTTCATCTTACATCTAGAAGATGACACTGATGAAAACATAAGTGAAACTAAAACCAGTTCAAGCACAGTATCGCAGCCAGACCAACCTCTGTATGATGAATTTGATACTCAAAATTATCATGACCCTGAACAATTATGTCTTGAAGAGAGGGAATTTGATTTTCTAGAAACAAATATAGATCAGAAAACAAAAAAAATTATATGCCCTCAAGCAAATTGCTCAAACCAAGGACAAGCATCAACAATACAATTATGAACCTTTTTTAAAATAGAAGCACTAGAGGACTTGCATATTACAAACCTCTTTGGAAATCAAGGGCAGGGGAGCCTAATGTTCTTGCCATACTTAAATGCTTCACCATCTCATGACTTTACCTCCCCGAATGAAACCTTGACTATTTCCACAACTGTTAAAGATCCGAGAAGAATGCCTGATAAAATTGATATGAAGGGATGTGATAGCTGCAGTCCAAAAACACCTGAGCTGATTGAACTAGCTAAAATTATGACATTACACCAAACATTAAGGACTGCTAGAATATGAAAAATTGTTCAAAACACTAGTACATGTCGAGAAAACTGTTTGAAACACTGTGACACTGCCTTCAATTCAAGAAACAACTTTGACAAAAGGAAATACAAAAATCTTTATCAAACATTAACAATCAAAGACAAGACAGCCGGACATAGGATCTATGTTGATTTCAAAAACACAAATACACACCCCCGGAACAGTAATTATATTCTTCCTAAACAAGACCATACTATACAAATGATAAGTGTTTCTAATCATATGTCTTTACAAAGTGATGTTTCAGGGTATCATCAATTAATTCCTTTTCAATGCGAACAACTCAAAGAATTTTTCAAATATGCTGGAAGCAGTTCCACCTTCAAACCCAGAGTTACAAAACCGCCAGACACCAAAGACATGTTCCTGAAGGCCATGTTTCCAGTCCTGAATTTCTTCATTATGATGTACCTTGACGATGTCATCATCTGTTTTAAAAATGACAAAGAATATCTGCATTATTTGAAAAAGATGTACAACAAAAGGAGAAGTGGAAATCAAAGGTATAAAAAAGCACAACGGGAAGACACAGGGTTGTTTAGAGAGTCATGCATGAATCCTTATGTTATTCTTACAAGAGAAAATTTTCCAAACTTTTATTTTCAAGAGCTGAGTGGACCAAGAGCATCAGGAGATCCTTATGAAGATAAGATGCTCAAGTTTCACCGTTTTTAGGAGTTCTAGTTTCAGATTTTTCAATCATTGTACATATCACTGTTTGAAGAAATAAACCCAAAAAAAAAATACAAAAACAATAGAAAAGTTGAAAAGAGGGCAGTTGTAGAAAATAACAGAAAAGCCCCATGTTCAAAAAATAGTCATGTTGAAAGTGCGCAAGTCTAAATGCCACTACTAGTGCTCAAAAGATATCTTGTTTAGTTATCTAGCCTAATCATAACTGGACATGTTTTAAATTTATTGTTGATAAGTTAGTGAAAGAAGTGATAGTCAAATTATGTAAGCTTGACTTGTCAAAGAAAGTAGATTAGGATAAGATACTAGTTCCACATGCTCAAAACATAACCAAAGAGGAAAAGAGGGATGAAAATAAAACTATGTATCCTAGCCCTAATTTTTCTAAATCTCATTTAAAAATAATATTTGTGTGCAGCTTGTATTTTATGCCACAAACACATGACAAATCATACTGTCTAATCCTGATTTGGTCATTTTTCAATTTCATGTTTTAGTATAGTGAATGAAATCCTGTCAAACAGCTTAATCTTGAGAGTCATTCTAGTATAGGTAGAGAAACAAAAGAGTTCATCAGTTCAATCTGAACTCCCAGAAGATATAAGCATAGAATTAGATAGTTTTCTTTTTCAAAAATATCATGTCAAAGGGTTGCTAGTCCGAATGCACCTAAAAGGAGAAAAAATGTTAGGAAATATAGCTAGGTAGGTAGAGATGGCCTTGATGCTAATCATGCTGTCAATTTTCAGAAATAGCATCAAGAAAGAAAGAAATTTGCACCAATGGATAAGGCACTGGTCTTCACAAGCTAGAGATCTGAAATTCTGGACACCTCCTGAAAAGGAGCTGCCCTCCCCAAATGGAGCCACTGTTAGTCATTAGTATTTTTCACCTGTTGTAGATGACTAGATTCCTTAGCTAAGTTTTCTAGAAGCTAATCTCAAACTATCAATTTGTCATCTAGAAAACACCCCAAACAAATTTTTTTCCTCCTACCCCTTCCTGTCAGTATATGATGAGAACAATCTCTAGTTTTCAAGTCCTATCTTGTTTCAGCAAAATATCCCTTTCTAGAGTTGTCTTAGCTTGGTTTATCTACTGTCATTTACCCTTGTTTCTCATGCCATTCACTATCCAAAGGTTGAAAAAGTGTCTACAACTCTATCCCTGGTCATCTTGTCATTTGAAAATCTGATCATGCCTAACAAAACACTGAGAATCTATCAAAATTGTCCCTAAGTTAGATAGTGGTGTTTAGGGAGTTTTTCCTTGGCTAAGATATCCTAGGCCAAAAAACCTCTGTCTAGTACCAGCCAACCATGAATCAGTTCCTATTCTGCAAAATAAGCATTGTTCTATCCATAGGTCGCACATCACTAAGAGGTCACTTTGTCTCATTTAAGAAGAATTTCAACAAATATCCAAATCAGGAAAAGAGAAGGTCTGTCACTGTCTGAAGAAATATGCTTAGATCAGGAAAAATATCCATGTAGCACCAAAAGAGCTCTCCAAGGTTCCAAAGCATCTGTTTTTACATCTACTGTGATTGTAAATTGAATGATGATCGACAGTATAAATAGAGCAAGGGTTAAGTTCAAGCAGGTCTCTACTAGGGTGGAAAAGGTTTTCCATCAAGGAAAATAAAGTACAATAAGTAAGAGAAGCAAGTGTACATGTTATAAACCTAAAGGTTGCCTGAAGAGTAGAGATCATTCCTCATCAATGAAGCAAATGAAGTAAAATGAGATGCTGATAAGTAGTGCTCCATGATATCCTCCAAAAGAAGTGTTGCATAATCTTTCCGAAGGGCATCATCATGTAGGGCATAAGAAGACAGTTGTTTCTTATGTTACCTTGAACCTGGGATTTGAAAAGTAGTAAAAGGAAATCTCAATAAACCTCTAACAACACAGTCAAGGGAAGAGACAGTTCAATGATATCTAGCAGCAAACACTCTCCAGGTACAAATCACATTTCTTCTGGTTTTGTGTTCACAGTGATATTTTACAAAAGCATATATACACCTCAAAAAAGGCCTCATAAAGAAAGAGGACATGATTTCCAAGTGATTTTATCAATAATGAATGGCAAATTCCACTTTGTTTCCTATTGTCATTTTTCAAACAAACATACAGAGCAAGGTATAGTGATTTGAAATAGATGTATATCCTATGTTAAAGATAACCTCCTTCAAAGAGCGAAGGGTTAGAAACACAGTAATAACCTCCTTCAATGATAAGTAGAGGGTAAAAGACACATGGTTGTGACCTCCTTCACTAATAAGTAGAGGTTCAGCATGTTTTTAAAGTAGCTACAGGAGTTATTTTGCGCCACCTCCTTCAAAGAGGACAGAGGATGCATCACCAGGATTGATTGATGTTGTGTTTGATAAAGTCTCAGTTGGTAAGACCATGTTGAGGAACAGTGGTAATACAATAAGAATTCATAGTTTGAAGGCCTTTGTTACATCATAAGTAAAAAATTGACATGATAGTGTTAAAAGGCCTCTGATCTTATGTTGATGACAACCTCCTTCAAAGGAAAAATCTGAGGCTGAAGCTTTGTTTAAAGGCCCCCTCATCTAAATGGTAAGGTGGTAAACCAAGTTGGGTTTTAAATTGACTTCTACAAACTAATATAAAGCAAAAAATCTACCCAGATGATTTATGTAAGAAGGGTATCTTTCATTTTAGACAGATCTATCCTAGTCTATCTAACTATTTTTTCGAGGTAAACAGAGGGCTAGCACTTGGGTTACAACTACTATGAATTTGCTCATTCATAAGGATAAAAAGGTGACCATCTTTGGTAAACAAGAACAATATCAAATCAGATGATAAGACCTCCTTCATTTCATAAACAAATAGAGTTGCATATTTGTTTTCAAAAGGCTACAGAAGAAATGATTTTGTGAGCCTCTTTCATGGTATGAAATGTCATAGTCTTGCAGAAAAACCTTCAATATGGATAGGCAATAGACACTGTTGTTTTTAACCTCTTTCCTCATAAAAAGGTGCCCATAAGAGTATTTCGAAAAGGGCCTCCTTCATCATACTAGCAGAAGACCAAATCATGGTTTAAGAGCCTTTTTTACTCCATAAAACAATTTATTTTCATTGTGTGATTGAGAGACTACAGTGGTAAATTTTCATATAAAGCCTCCTTCCTCATAAATAAGAGACCTAAGAAGATGTTCAAGAGTGACAAATGGAAAGGCCATAGTTGCCCCTGATGGTCTATTTTAAAGCAACAAAGAGAGTGCATATGAAAGAGACCTCTGTCACATCACAAACAAAGGATAAATCACCAGGATATGATATGGTTTTTTAGAAAGGTTTTATTGGATATGGAAGAGTTAAGGAGACAGCTTAAAAAGGATAAATTAGTTTGTCGAAAGAAGCAACCCCTCACCATTGTGCACAAAGCCACTTTTCAGAAAGTTTCCTTCAAATTAAAAAGGGGAAGTTGTTTTTTAAATTGAAATGAGGGAAACTTTGTTTTAAAATTATAAAAGGCACGACCAAACATTTCTTCATACCATTTTTTTTCAAACCTTGTGGGCAAGAGAAACAGTTTTGAGCAATTTTTGAAGTCATTTGCAACTAGTTTGAAAGTGCGACGAGCCTGTAGGCACCTACCGAAGAAACTTGTTAAAGGCGCGGCACGCTTGTGCGGTTGCATGGTACGCATGTGCCCGACATTCAACAGGCGCCCAGGGCAGACCCGACAGCTTGAACGTGACGTTTTTTTCCCGTTCAGGCTTACCTGGCGCAGTAACCATCTTTGAACGTGTTCTCTGCCAACCCGGGCCAATGCTGCAAGAAGCCCTCAAGGTGTCATAGATCAAATTTAACACAACAAAATCATCTCCAAATACAGCAAAGGACATGTTTGAAAGGTATTTATGTCTCTAAGTCCATTTTTTTTTATGTAAGAGAATGTTTGATATCAGAGTTTAAAGGAAAAACAGTGATAAGTGGAAAGGGTCCATTGACAGTTTTAAAGAGGTTTGAAAAGAACACAGTTTAGTCTTCCAACTTATCATATTTGCTAAATCACAGAGAAATAGTAATTAAGGGAGAAAGGTCTACTTATTATCAATTGAAAGGAGTCTCATAAACAGTGTTTTCAAAGAAACAGTGATAAAGGAGTGAAATTCTGTTGTCAGTTTAAGAGAGGATTCTTGATGTGAGTAGTTAAGGATAAACAAAGTCTTACAGAGAGAAAACAGAGTTTGTCTGAAAGACCTTTTACTCAGTAAGAAGAGAAGATATTTTTTTTTGACAAACAAACTTACCCTCATCCAAAAAGAACTTGCTTGCTAAAATCATCACAGAGCAATAGTAAATTAAGGGAAGAATGGTTTGTTATCAATGTTAAAAGGGCCCTTATGTTGGATAAAGAATAAAATTTAGCTTTAGCAGAGAAACTCATCAATCCAGGTCATGAGCTTGTACCACATAAAATAGAGAATCATTGTTTGAAATACTAGTGGCTTGTGAAAGTTTAAATTTGGTTTTTCAAGTACATAAAAGATCATACAGAGTTTGTTTTGAAAATTTCTTACTAAGTGACAGGGAGACTACTATGTTTAGAGAAAATAGTGATCATTAAGAGGAAAATAGAGTTTGTTGGGAAGCCATGATTTTTTTCAGAGTGCCCCTATTTACTTAGAAACAAAGGAAGATGGGCAGTTAAATTTAACAGTTTGAAATGAGTTGTAAAGTTTATCACCTCTGCATTAATTTCACTGATGGTGAGGGAAGAAGTTTTATTAAAAAAAAGGGGACTTGTCTTCAAAAACCACAAATAGATCTTATTAAAGGCCTCTTTGCTCAAAACACAGTGCTGGAGAAGTAATTTTTTTTTCATTTAACAAATACTTGTTTTCCAACTAAAGAGAAAATCAGTGCTCAAAGAAGGGGTCTATTTTTTCAGTACAGCTCAAGGTCTTGTTTTGGTAAGTCAGTGAAGGGTATCAGAAAGTGAAAATGCCTCCAAAGAAGGACAACAGGAGTGGATATCACAATAGGTTTGAGCCTTTGACAACTCAAGAAGTGAATGAATCCCCTTCAGTACTCTTCAATTTCCAAGAATTAGGGTGCTTGGATTTTTGCCAAAAGGTCCAAGAAGTAAAAAATTACTCTCCTTTAACACATTTGTTTGCTTTGAGGCTGCAAGGAAAGCATGTCCATCTAGCAGGTCTGGATTTCAAACTCTCTCCTAGGGCTATCTCCAAAGCTACTAAGATCCCCTATATAGGAGAAAAGTGGTTCAAACAAACATACCTAGATCTGAATCACTACAAACCCTTTCTAAAACCAGACCATCAAGATGCTTGCCAAGATGTTTTCCCTTTTTCTTACTTGTTGAGAAGCTATGACCCCCTCATGAAAGTCATCATGAAGTATTTCACATGTGAAGGGAGGCTTTCCCGGATTTATGCCTATCACATCAGGCTTCTTATGCATTTCACATGGACTCAGTTACTGAACCTACCTTTCTTCCTCTACAGAATAATTGACGAGATGGCCTTTACTGTCCAAAAGAAGCCCTCCGCTCAACAACAAGCTTTTTTATTTCATCATTCCCTTATCAAGATCATCATACTCCATCAACTTGAGAAAAAAGGAGTTTCTTGGGACTCTTTAATCTCCCATCCCTATTTTTCCATTGCCTCTTCATCTCATGTGCCTTCCTCACCATCCACTCATCATGTTTCTCCTTCTTCTAAGTAAATCCACTCCTAAAAGACCAAAATCCCCTATGATTGAGAGTGAAGAAGAGAAGAGGCAAACTAGTAATGAATAAGAGAAAAGTGACAAGAGGCAAACTAGTAATGAAGAAGGGCAAAGTGACAAGAAGCAAACTAGTGATGATGTGGGACAAAGTGAAGAATCTAAGCATGACAGTGGGGAAGAAGGAAATGATGGTGAGCATGAAAAAATTGATGGTGAGCATAGCAGTCATGAAGAGGAACGTGATGGCAGCCAACACAGCAGTAAGCATGAGGGTGATGAGGAACAAAACAGTGAAGGTAAAGAGCACAGTAGTCATGAAGAAAGTAGGGACATAGATGAACAAGGCAGTCCTCAAGAAAACAAACAAAGTGGCAGCAAAAACAGTGATGATGAGGGTCATGAAAGTCTTCAAAGAGACACTTATGATGAGAAACAAGACAGCCCTCAAGCAAGAAATGATGATGGCAAGCAAACACCAAACAGTGAGCATTCCGAAGGGGGCATCATGGAGCAAAAAGATCAAAACAGTCATAAGGGAAGCCAAGACCAAATCAAGGACCAAGTTGAGCAAGTGAAAGTAATGAAACCTCCTCTCTCTTCTCCTCCACATAGCCAAGAGCATGTGCTAGCTGCCTCTCCTAGGCAAGGGGCCATCACTCTTCCTCAAAAAGTGGTGAAGCCTAGAAACACTAGATCAAAAAAGAAGAAGATCACTCCAGGAGTGACTAGAAATGTCACAAGAGCGCTAATAAGTATAGGAAAATTGCCTAAAAAAAGTATTGTTGAATTGCCAAAGAGGAAGAGGACCAAGAAGTCTATTCAAGGCAAGGGGAAAGAAAAAGAGGAGAGTAGTCATGAAAAGGAAAGGGAGTTTGATATCATACAGATATACAATGATGATGGGGATAATGAAGCTATAATTATTGAGGCTCTTTTACAAAATAGAGAAGCCCAAATTCATGACCTACAAGCTGATCTAGATAGGTCCAAGGACCTCATACATGTTCTACAGATGCAAAAAAAAACAAATGAGTGGTCAAATGGTAGTTTATGAGGCCCGGGCTTTCAAATACCAAAGGGAAGCCTACAAAGCACAATTCAAGCTTGAAGAGATTATAGGCTAATTTGATGATACTGAAGAAGAAGAGAAACCAATGAGAAAGAGGCCTAGGACTATGGGTCTCAAGAAAGCTTTGGAGAAAAAGAAGGAAGAAGAGGCAGCCCTTGTTCGATCTTATCCTCTTACTCAATTGCTCGCCCAAGAAATAGAAAATAATAGAGAACCATGGCTTGAAATGGCCAACAAGAATTTGGAGGATAATTTAGAGAAAGCTAACAGAGACTTGAGTCTAAAAAAGAAGATGACCCAGCACTACAAGAAGTTGAACCAATTTGCCTGAAGAAAGCTCAAACTTGCTCAAGAAAGGCTCAAGGTTGCCCGAAAGAGGCACCCGGTAGAAAAAATGGAGAAAGGAACATCAGGGATTGAAATATTTGCCTCAGCTTCCTTACATGCTTCTAATAATCCATAAGGGGTTTGATCGCCAAAATTGAGCAAATTTTGACAAGATTTTATTTTTTGTGTTTTTTGGCCATAATTGCACATTTTCAAGGCGCTGCCATGGGTGTTAGGAGCATCCTCAGCTCATGAAAGTCATTTTTTTGGATGGACTAAATTCAGTGGCAGCTAATCACAAATTTTCAGATCCAAAGGAGGTGTTTTGGTCCCCCAAAGAGGCGAAAAAAAGTGATTTTTTTTACTTTCTGCCTCACATATTAGCCAGGGCTACTTTTTTGGTTTTTTCCACTCATTTCATTTTTTGACATACTTCTAGAGCTCAGTTTGGGAAAAATCAAGTTGTTCCAGAAACTAGACATCTAGGGATTTCCAACGAGCCATCACAGGCCTTGTTTTGACATCGGAAGGTCCCTCAAACGTTGTCTACAAGACAGGGAATTTTCTGCTGCTACGTTCCTATAGAATTTTGGCAAAAAAGGAAATTTTCTGAAGTGGCTTATCCAAATGTGCGTTAAGCCTTTTTTTGGAAATTTTCAGTTATGAAAAGTCAATTTTATTTCCTTTTTTAGCATTTTAAGATATTTTTAAAGATATTTTGTGCCTTGGGCTTTGCAAAGCCTCAAGGACAAAATTAGATATTTGTAATAGGCCAATGGCCTTCTAGATGCTCTTGGATAGTTTCTTACTCTTTAGCCTATATATTCAAAGAGATTTCATTGTATCAAGAGGCTGAACTTGATGTTATAGATCAATACATGGTTATACAAGCTTGGAAGAAACACTTTGTCTCATGATGTGGATGACTTCTTGTTTGTCTTGGATGGTGGAAGAGGACTGTTTGTTGGATTCCTTGGCTTGGTAAATGGTATAGTGTTCCTATCTGTATGTTTTCCTTAGTTTATCATACATGTTTCCATGTTTCTTGCTTTTTGTAGGTCAATAAAGAATGGATTTGAGACATGCCCATGGAGGCACCTCAAGTTTCCTGATTTCATTACAGCTTCTATGTTTTTCTTCTTTCTTAGTTATATCAAAGAATTATTAACTGCTCTTTGATACCCTAAGAACTTGTTATCAATTTCATTAATGGTTATTATGTATGCTATAAAGTATGATTCAAGGTATGCCCTACTTACTCATAGATATCCAAAACCCCATCACTGAAACCTTTCTCTGAATTTTGATTGTCCTAGTTGAACCAAAGAGGTCTTGTTTCGATATTGCCCTTTGCCTATGCTCTGAAATCTTAGTTCAAAGGTCCTGATAGCTCAAAATATGATGTCTAGGAGTTCCCTCTTTGTAGATTGAGTTGTTCGTCTGTCTTGTGTGTTTTCCCCAAAGTCTGAAGGTGATTTTCCCAAAGTTATAGGGTCTTATACTTCTATGTATCGCCTGAATGTTTATTTTATGCATCTATCAGTTTGAAGTTTCATTTTTCGTGATTAATGGTTAGCCCTACCACATGGATGTCAATTGTAAAACTATTTATGCTTGAACCTATTTGTCCTTTCACAAATTTAGTGTCCATCCCATTTCATTCCACCTAAAAGAATCCATTTTAACTGGACCAAATCGGCCCTGCAATATACCTTTTCCACCCCTTTGAGGCAGTCTCGACCTTATCGACCCCATAGCCCAGTTGATCTGAAAATATTTTTATCTATCTATCCTTTGATCAGTTCTCCCTCAAAAACCTAAAAAAAACCAAAACATACTTAACAACTAGCCTAAAATCATATACATATAAAGCAAACAAGTTTACATCCTTTGCACAAATAGAGAGAGCCCTCTCTAAGTCCAAGAAGGCTAGGTCCTTGGGATACAAAGTTGGTTTAATGTTACCTTGTCGCTTGGCTTTCCAATATGCCAAATCACGAGACCCTAACACCTAGCACCATTATAGATGAAGGTGCGTCTGTTAGTATTCTGTCTTCCACTACTTGGCAAGCATGTGGTTCTTCGCTGCTTTCTCCTGTTACACCAAATATGTTGGAATTTAACAGAAGAACCAGTCAACCATTAGGGATCCTTCCGAAGCTGCCTATTACTTTGGGAGGAAAAACCGTCTATATAGACGTGATGGTGGTCCAAGGTCCCTTGGATTTTAATTTACTCTTGGGACGCAACTATGCTTATGCCATGGGGGTGGTTGTCTCTTCCCTCTGTCGTGTGATCTATTTCCCAAACAAAGGTCAGATCGTGACCATTGATCAGCTATCATTCTTTGGTCCCGATGTGACATCTAGTCCACCATCGTCCTTTCCGGGTCTTTATCCACTAGTTGTATCTTCCCTGCTGCAGGTTAATTATGTGGCTACCTGTCCCGTGCCCTCATTCAGTGATAGTGTCGTTGTGCATGGTGTGATGAAGTCATTGGGTCCTAATTTCCGAGATGTTGTTCTCCCATCGGATGAGAACCTGTTGGAAGCTATGACTTCTTATTCAACATGATGAGTTGTCTTTGGAGCAGGGTTCTTTTTCTTGTGTCGAGCTCCTTAAAAAATGAAACAAGGTAGTCGGAGCAGGGTTCTTTTTCTTGTGTTGAGCTCCTTAAAAAATGAAACAAGGTTGTTGGAGCATTTTCATTTTCTTGTGTCAAGCTCCTTAAAAAATGAATCGGAGCATAGTTCGTTTTCTTGTGTCAAGCTCCTTAAAAAATGAAACAAGCTCGTCGAAGCATGGTTCGTTTTCTTGTGTCAAGCTCCTTAAAAAATGAAACAAGGTCTTTGGAGCACAGTTCGTTTCCTTGTGTCAAGCTCCCTAAAAAATGAAACAAGATGTCACGAGGATAGTTCTTTTAATGTGTCAACCTCGTTAAAACAATGAAACACTTTCCTGTTCAATTCGAGTCTTTGATCAAATCTCGTAAAATCTCAGTCGAGTCTTTCTCTTGATCTCGTAACTGAACCTTCACTCCCTCCATCTGTTTACGCAGGTGCATGGACTGAAGGTTGGGGGGTGTGTACCTTGAATTGAGTCATCATGTTGGGGGCATGCAAACATTTCAAGCATAGTTTTTTTTTGTTTCAAGCTTGTGTAAAAATGAAACCGGTTTCAAGCATAGTTTATCTTTGTTTCAAGCTTGTGTAAAAATGAAACCAACTTCAAGCAGAGTTTCCTGATTTCAAGCTTGTGTAAAAATTAAACCATTCCCATTTTATCTCTCATGATTGCCATTTTATTAGCCTGTTTTTCTAGATGAGCCTTGGTTTTTTCATTCCGTCGTCACCGTTTTCTTCCTCGATCATACGCCTTCACTTGATTGTTTTACCCATTCCTGAGGAACCACTGCAATGAGTGGTCTTGTTAGCCAGCCTCTTGACCTTTACCTGTTTTGAGCAGTTCCACCATTACCGGAACCAGTTGCTACCCTTAATACCACTCATTCCTCCAGGAGGATTCATCATTCAGCTCTTTTTTGACTCTCGAAAATTGAAAATATTGTTGAGACTCTTGTCGTTTCGAACTCGTTAAATGGCTACAAAACGGTATGTACCCAGTATATGCTTAACCCTTTTTCGGGCTAGGATGGATTATTTATGAAAAAGGAATACCTTAGCCTATTGCGACTAAGAGGTTCTTTCAAATATTTTTTTCTACCTTTTTGGATCTGAGGGACTATTTATGAAAAGGGCCATGCTGGAGTTTTCTTTTCTACCTTCTTTTCAAACTCTCTAAACATGAAAAGATGTCGAGTTTTTCCTTTTTTCAAACTCGTTAAACTTTGATGACATCAGAATTTGTCACCATGACATTATTCAAGTTCCTCCTTCCTAGGGCTCGTAAAATGTACTAGGATGGATTTGTCCGAAGGAAAAACTTATATGACAAGCATATGGTATCCTCTTCAAGATTGTGTAAAAATAAAGGAGTGCTATGCAAAAATGGCGGGGGAAAATGGAAGTTTTTCATCAGTTGTGTCGGCAGTATGTCACTCTTGAACATGACACTTGTCTGTAATTCATGTTGGGTTGGGATATATTCACTCTGTCACTTTGCCTCCATGGGTTTGGGAAATCCGTTCGCCTCTCATTCGATTACCAATTTTGTCAACATGACCTCTGATCCTATTCGAGTCAAATGCTGCCAAATTGTAGAGTCGTGTCGCCGATATGTTCAAGAGAAAATATTTCTACATGTTGGCCGGATAAATCGTTCTTGCGGACAAGACCGATCTCCCTAGTGTCAGAAGACAATCTAGCAACAAATGAACAACTAAGTTTGTCTTTCTCTAGATATATTCGTTTTACAATTAAATGCTATGAAGGTGTCGATCCTACCTTAGATCCAAATGCTTATTTGCGGTCGCAGTGCTTCCATTGCATCAATAATCCTTCGTCGCAACAAGGGCCCTTTTGTCACAAGAAAGTATCATCTTTCGTTGATCTGCAATCACAAACAAGAAAATATCAATAGCACCTGTATAACAAATAATCATAAAACATACCTATCATAGTGATCGAGGAATCTATGAAATAAACGATCAAACGACAACTTATTGAAATAAACAATCGAACGACAATTTATTGAGAAAAACAGAACTTGATTGTATTAATCTTAAAATATACAGAAGAACCTTACAACCTTAGCCTTGATGTTCGAAAGGCCTTCCCGGGGTCCGAAGCAGGAATCTCCTCTACTTTGATAAGTCTTGCACTCTTCCTTTAGAAGCACAAAGAGGTATGTGATCTTTCCTCTCAAAAGCTCAGCAGAAGGAAATCTAAATCTCAACAGCACTTGACTCGAAAATATTCTCAAAAAGCGCAACTTCTTGACTTAACCCTTTTAGGCTACCCAATGCCTCCTTTTATAGAGCAGATGAGGAGGTTAGGATTCCACCTTAAAAGGGATAAAACCCTCCTTCAAAGGGATAGGCTCCTCACATCAAGGGATTAGTTCCTTAAGGTGTGGGATACATGCACCTTACTAAAGCGTACTCATCCCCAAAAAATCTCATCCAGAACCTTCTAGAATTGACCAAAATTCAACTTTTTCAGTTTAATTCCGCGCTTTTTTGACTTTACAGGGGTACCGCAGGCATTACACTGGAAAAATGCGTTCTAGAACGCAGTTTCTCTTCACATTACCTGCGTACCCTAGCTAAAAACGCAGGTAGGCTTCATATTAACTGCGTACCCAAGGATTTTTTGAGTTTTAAGGGTTTTTCCTCCATTTCTGAGGCTTGGAATGAGGAACAAGGTTGTAAGACTTGCAAAGGAGGCATGTATGAGTGTTTAATGAGCTCATACAGTCAGCAGAATGTCAAGGTGACAATTTTTAGTGTAACCTACCGATTTATTACATTCCTTGATCCTTTGTTTCAGCCTTGATTCACACTCATATTACCTTCTCTGTTTCGTGTCAATGATGTGGGATTCATTATGACCCTCCTTCAACGGCTCGCTTCCTGTTGACTTCAGCTCATTATTCGGGAAGTTGATCTAGAGACTCCTTTCTGGTACCTTATAGCTTGCATGCCCTAATGGCAAGTTCTTCACATTTGACGACAGGTTCACATCATCGGCATTCGATCAGGTGATTTCATGGGTGTTCGACTTCAGCTCACTATTCACATTCCGTAGATTGTACTAGTTGTACCTTGAGAACCATTGTCATTATTAGTGGTTTCTCTTACACTTGTTAACGGTTCACATCATTGACTGGTAATCAAATGATTTTATATCATGTTCGACTTCAACACCTATATTCACATGTTGGAATTTGTACTTTGATCGGGTGGTGTTGGAGCGCAAGACCTTAGGCTTCGATCACAAAAGTCCAGGTTGCGAGGAGTGATGAGTCATCCATGATTATATACATGATTCTTTAGATGGATGGTTGCGACCATACCGTGGGTTCTCTTTTTTTATTCTCTCTATATGGATGGATGCGCCCATACCGTGGATCTATTTCATATGATCCCTTCATTCAGATGGTTGTGTCCATGCCGAGGATCCATGCACATGATCCTCTTCTTGATGGATAGTTGCGCATATACCATGGATTCATGTATTTTCAATAGATATTTTAGTTATGTATATCTATCTATGCTTGATTTTCAAGTCTCCCAATAGCAGCGTCTGGTTCCTTGCACGTACTTGTAAAGCATTTCACCCCTCACTCATGTTCGGACTTCATACTTTAGGGGGCATCTGTTACACAAAATTTTTTCACTGTCCCTGCAATCCCCATCTCGCCCATTGGAGTGTCATTTCTATGATCAATAAGCAGTGTCATGCCTTGAAAATACCATCATTGCATCCATTTCCATGAGGACAACATTCCTTCTGTTGACCATTTCCTAAGAAGACCACAAAAAACCCCTGTTTTTTCATTGGCGCTAGTAGCCCGTTATGCCCTCGCGCCAATGAGGAAAATTAACTCTGAGCCCGTGCCAGTTGGCGCTCTATCCCAGTTAAGCACCCACGCCAAGCTGTTTATGGAATTTTTTTTTAAAATAGAGGCGAAGGTTCTATTCCAACCACCTCGAAGATGAGTCATTGGGAGTGGTTGAACTAAAACAACCACGGACTCCCTCCTTTAGTTAGTAGTTTCCACCTCCCTTGGAACTCTCCTAAAGGGTAGGACTCTCTCCCACCTTTGTAGGGATCCCAACCTCCTCCTCTCCTCTATAAATAGCCATCTTCCATTGATGTGCTAGCTGAACATATGATAGAGAAATGGATGAATAGTTGAACATATTTTAGTTGAGCGGAATGGCTACATAGTTGAACAGATAGCTGAAAAGTTAGCATAGAAAGAAGAAGTAATCATAGCTTCGGGAGAATAGTGCAGAGTGTGATTTTTTGTGTGTTTTGAGAACATAGTGAGATCTTGGACCTTTGTTCATGAGGGTGTGGCAAACGTGCTTGGATACAGACCTGCTGAAGGAGAGCCTCAACATCAAGGCTTGGTTGTAAACTCCCCTTGTCTTTATCATAATAAAATGCATATGATGTTTATCTTCCACTCTTGTTTACAATTATAATAAGATTTATAGCATTCCTTGATCAGTTAGATAGGTTGTAATTGTTCTATGTTTGTCATGGCTTTACGCTTGTCGTGTTGTCTTCACTGTTTGTACAAGTAATTGAACGTTGGTAGCAGCGTGTATTAAGCTGGATAAGAGCAACGGATCAAGAAGCTTCGATGGAAGACGACAACATAGCATCAGAACGAGGTAGGTCATCTTCCTTGATCAGAATTTCATTTATAATCTAGGAAGGTAGATGTTAGTATGTTCCCGTAGTTGTTAGACCCACCCTAGGGCTAGATGGATCGCCTCTGTCCACAGAGGGGATTTACCTGGACAAAATTCATTGCACAGAGGCAGTGCAGAGCAACTCATCTAGAGCTAAGGTCAATGTCAGATGTCCATGGTAGAGTAAGATATTCTCATTAGATTTTATTGGTGATTTTTCCTCTGTATGATTTGTTAGTTTCAAAAATCATAGACTTGTACTCAAAAAAATTATTGCATAATATACAAACCCTCATATGCTGCACCAATTTTCCCACATTGGTTTTTTCCAAGGACAATTGTCCAAAAATAAATGTGTTAATGTGTTTATACTTGTGCTATTATTTCTCGTTGTATTCACTTTCCGCAATTTTTTTTTTTGAAGACTGCAGTTTATTTTATTTCTATATTTACCATAGCACACAGTAAATAATTATTTAATTTAAACAAATTAGAAGAAATCTAATCAGCTACTGCAATAGGATTCTGGATAGTGGAATTTTCACATGGTATCAGAGCTATAGATCCAGAATATCTAGTGTTGAACGGAAGAGGGAGATCAAGAGACTGCACATGCAATGAAACTGATTCCCTAAAGGAGTGCACGGTCTATTCTAGGAGGAAAAAATTTTGTGGAAAATATCTCTCTGAGTGAGATGACAAAGAGAAATATTTTCTGAACCAAATTGTACTAGTGACAGAGGGAGTTTCACAATAGGTTCAGCGTAGAGAAGTCTTCAGGGTGGAAACAGTTTTTTCTAGATCGTAAAAGCGTTAGAAATCAAAGGAAAAATAACACTGATAAGTATGGAAAATTCAGATGTCTCTGAAATAATTCCAGATTTGGAAGAATAATTCACATGTTTTTCAAGTTCAGCATCTGCAGGTGTTTGCTACATTGATAGAGGGGCTTCAACTCACATGTCTGGAGTACGAGAATATTTCTCGAGCTATCAAAAATAGCATATAGACTTCCATATCACTATGAGAAACAAAACAAAATGCACTCTAGTATGGAGAGGCACCATAGCATTTCAAACGGAGGCATGAACCAACATCAGAGCCACTAATGTGATGCATGTGTCAGGGCTAGGAATGATCTATTTTCAATGTCCCAATTACAGGACAAGGGATACAATGTATACTTCATTGGAAATAAGGTATACGTCAAACATTCGAGGTATAAGAAGAAGAGGCAAACTGGAGCTCGAAGCATTAGACTATACATATTGTAGCTTGAGTCCCCTATGGCACTGATAGGCAGAAATATTGACGGCAAAAGAAATCTGAATGAATTATGGCATAGGAGAATGGGATATTTGGACCATGAAGCACTCATGATGCTCAGAGAGACTTTCACTGGAGTACCAGTACTCAGTAGAAAACATGATGATGTATGCAGAGGCTATGTACTAGGAAAGTACATTAAGGAGAAATTTCTCAAAAGTGATAACCGAGAAGAAGGTCTATTAGGATTAATACACTCAAACATTTGTGGCCCAATCTCCACTAGAGCTCTCAGTGGTGGCGAATGTTTTTTTACATTCATTGATGATTACTCCAGGAAAACCTGCATCTACTTCCTAAAGACCAAGGATGAGGTCTTTGATCAGTTAAAAGAGTTTAAAGCTCTTGTGGAGAAAATTTCAAGGAAGAAAGTAAAGGTATTGTGCTCAGATAATGATGGATAATATACAGACAGATATTTCACATATTTTTGCGCAAAGGAGGGCATCAAGAGAGAGTGGACAACTCCATACATTCCACAACAAAATGGTGTAGCAGAGCGGAAGAAAAAAATATTGTTGGGGCGAAAAAATATATGTTATATGACCTAGACTTGCCTATATTCTTATGGGTAGAGTAACGTAACACAAATATGTATATTCAGAATAGAACCCCTCACAAAGCGTTGGGGAAGAAAATTCCTTAAGGAGTTTTCATAGGGAGGAAGTCAGAAGTGAGTCACCACCGGATATTCAGAAGTTTGTTATATTGTCATGTACTAGATGAAAAGTGTAGTAAATTGGATCAGATTACAGTAAAGGGGTATCTTGTAGGATATTGCGAGACCTCAAAAGCATACAAAATCTACATTCCTAGCAGTACGAAAATTGTAGTAAGGCAAGATGCTAAGTTCATGGAATATAGAGATTTTAGGGAATCTCATGAGATGCCAGCAGAGGATTAGTCAACATAATTTCCTTTATTCCAACAATAATAAGTTCAACAGGGAGTAAATGCAAGAGGATAGACACCAAGGTCGAATACAACGAAAAGTACCAACATTTCCATGGGAGGAGAAGATTTTGGTAGTTCTCAGCAGATGGAACAACAAAAGCAGGAGGAGAAATTAAGAGAACCTCCTACCATCAATGGTAGAACCAGTAAGGAGGCACGACATATACTGAGGGATGCAGAAGAGTTCATTGGATCTCCCAGAACCAAGAAGAGGCAGTGTAGACAACATGAGAGGTACCGAGCATTGGTAGCACAAGTAGAATAACCATCCAATTTTTAGGAAGTTGTACAACACCAAGTGTGGGTGGATGCCATGGTAAAAGTGTACAATTCTATCATGATGAATGATGTTTGGGAATTTGTACCTAGACCTAAGGATAGATCAATTGTAGGATCAATTGGATCTATAAGATCAAGTACATTATAGATGGTAGCATGGAGAAGTATAAGGCTAGGTTCGTGGAAAATGGGTATGCGTAGAAGGAGGGAATTGACTATGAGGATACCTTTTCCCTTGTATTCAGATACACCTCCATAAAATCTCTTATATCACTAGCAGCTCAGATGGGATGGGAGATTCACCAAATGGATGTCAAGAAAACATTCTTGAATGTGGTGATAGAAGAGGAGGTGTACATAGAACAACCTGAAGGATTCGAAACTCATGAGAACAGAACTCATGTATGAAGATTGAATAAAGGCTTGTATGAGCTCAAGTAGGCACCCAAAGCTTGGTATGGTCAGATTGTTAGCTACTTGCAACAGTTGGGATTCATCAAGAGTGATGCAAATCCCAATCTGTACTATTTAATGGTGGAGAATGAGCCTATAATCATGGTATTATATGTATATGATATGTTTCTTATAGGGTCATCTAGGCTCATAAATGACTGCAAGAATAATATATAAGCAGAATTAAACATGAAGGATATGGGGTTGATGCATTATTTTCTAGGGCTGGAAGTGTGGCAGAAGAATGGAGAGATATTCTTAGGGCAAATAAGATATGCTACATAAATTATGAAAAGGTTCATAATGCAAGATTTTTGGTCCATGGCGATGCATATGATCAACAACTGGAAGAAAATAGATGCATCAGAGGATAAGGAAGTGGACCCCACCTTGTATAGACAACTCATTGGGTCACTCATGTATCTGGTCAACACGAGGCCAAACATTTGTTTTGTTTTCAACACCCTTAGTCAGTTCATGATGGAACCAAAGAGGGTACATTGGGAAGCAGCTAGGCACATTCTCAGATATGTGCATGGAATAGTCAGATATGGATTGAAATACACCCGATGATATGATGTCATATTGAGTGGGTTCACAGATGTAGATTGGGCAGGAAGTTCATCAGATTGAAAGAGTTCCTCTAGGTACTATTTCAATGTTGGATAAGCAATGATCTCTTGGTGCAACAAGAGGCAGAAGTATGTAGCATTGAGTTCATCCAAAGCAGAATATATGGCAGCTAGCACAACCATGTGCAAAGCCATATGGCTCAGGAAGCTTCTCGTGAGCCTGTTCAAGAAGAGGATGGAACTGAATAGTCTTTACTATGATAATAATAGTTGTATAAAGCTCTCTGAGAATCTACTATTTCATGATTGGTAAAAACACATAGATATCATATGTCATTTTATTATAGACTGTGTATAGCGTGGGGTAATATAGATTTAGTATGTCCCCACTAGAGATCAGGTAGCAGACATACTCACTAAGGCTCTAGGAAGAGCTAAGTTCATTCATTTCAGGGAGAATATGTGTATGTTTGAGAACCCGTTTCAGTAGTAGATGGGTCCTCAGTTACAAAAACAATTTCAGACATCAGTAGCATAGAGGGAGATGTTATAGAATCAAGGCAGTACTTCAGCTGGATGTATTACTAGAGCACATTCCTCACTAAGAGGGAGTATTGATTTGTGGTAGCATTGGATGCGATATAAGTCTCAACATTTGCAGGGAGGCTTATGCACATGTATTCCAAAGAACCCAGAAAGCGTTTTGGAAAATTCCACTCAGATCATGTTTTATGAAAATAATTGATTATTTTTAATGGGAACCTAAGTCTAAACTTAGGAAATTAAAATAATTAAATGATATTAATTAAATCAAAGCATGAATCTTCTAAATAATACGAAGATCAAGTCAAGCTAATATTATCCATTTCTTAATGATTTAATCTCGTTCAATGAATTTTCAATGAGAATATTATAAGAAGGACTTGATGGGGCATTTGGAAAAGACAAGAAGAAGGAGAAAGAATCAAGAGATCGAAATTATTTAGTGAGCAGTGCTCAGGGTGAAGATCAATTGATAGTAGTCTCGTAGAGAGGGGCAAGGATAATTTTTGGTTGGAAGAGTTTCCTGATCTGGAGAATGCAAAGAAGAAGAGGCAGTAAATACCACAGAGGGCAGCGTAGAGCCAAACACATAGAGGATATGTAGGGAATGCACAAAGCTTCAGAGGGAGTTTGATTTTATGCAGAGGAAATAGTCAGGGTTTAGTGCTAGTTATCAAAGAGAGTTTCTGGAGGCCATAAGGGTCTCGTTTCCAATCAACAGAGAGATCTAACGCAGAAAGAGAGGGAAACTTCAATTGTGATGCAGAGACTATGCAGACTGACGTAGTCACTGTGTAGAGCCATCGCAGAGTAGCTCATCTAGAGCTAAGGTCAGTGTCGGATTCCCGTGGCAGAGTGAGATCTTCTCACGAGATTTTATTGGTCAGTTTTCCTCTGTATTATTTTTTAGTTTCAACAATCATATACTTGTACTCAGAAAATTACTACATAATATACAAGCCCTTAGCTGATGCACTGGTTTTCCCACATTGGGTTTTTCCAAGGACAATTGTCCAAAAATAGCCATGTTAATGTGTTTATACTTGTGCTAGTATTTTTTCTTGTATTTACTTTCTGCAAAAAAATTATTATGAAGACTGCAGTGTATTTTATTTCTATATTTACAGTAGCACACGATAAATAAATTGTCCAATTAAACAAATAGAAGAAAATCAACTACTACAATAGGATTCCAGATAGGAGAATTGTCACATCAAGTTCTTGAGAATCTTATCTTTTGGTTTGGTGATAGATCCTTTGACATGATCCATGACCTCATTTTCAATGAGATTTAGATCTGTCCTTTTCTTCCATGCAAGATAGTTTGAAGCCCCAACCAAATTTTTACTTTCCTTGTAGAAAGACATTTTTAAAGATTCATATGTGGAAATATACTTGTTAAGATGATTCTTCCACTTTATTCTTTGAATT
The DNA here is from genome assembly GCA_034641835.2 of Pinus albicaulis. Taxonomy (NCBI): domain Eukaryota; kingdom Viridiplantae; phylum Streptophyta; class Pinopsida; order Pinales; family Pinaceae; genus Pinus; species Pinus albicaulis. Next base: position 257,008,827 of record CM076580.1, on the reverse strand, counting down.
TTATGATGATATAGATTATAAAAACCTTCTCTTTGATGGAGATAGATTTATTCACTTAGTTGATGATGACTTCTTGATGGTGTCTTTCAATGGGAAGAACCATGTTTCAATGAGAGGAAATTTCCTTATAACCCCTTTTAATATGATAACAACGCCTCTTGATCTAGATTCCTTAGCCTTCAATATATTTTGACTCCTTCAATGATGATTGAGTATGTATCCTAGAAAAACTTCTAGGGTTTTGACTTTCTCCAATATGGCGATGTGATATTTGTCCTTGAAGTGCTTCTCTTGGATGTATATACTTCAAGCTACCTTGATTTGTAGATATCTTAAACTTGATGAGGGTCTTTCTGGTCTTTTTGATGATGTTTATAGGATCCAAGATTTTTGCTGGTGTAGAATTCTTCTTCGATCTAGGGTTTTGATACTTCTTTGTATATCTTTACTTCACCTTGATATCCTTCGATTTTATTTTATGTCTTTCTCGAGATTTGATCCTTGAGTGTCCCTTGATAAGATGCCCTTCCTTGAATTTGTCACCTTATCTATGAAACCATGTTGATAAATCTAGGGCATCAGTATTAAGTGATTTCTCTTTATTAGATAACTGCTTGTGAATGCTTTTTACTTTCTTATATTAGGATATTCTTCTTCTTAAATTATTAGAGTTCTTATTCATGAAACAACTACCAATGCATAAACCATAAAAAGACACGAAACATAGAATGTAGGCTATCACCCATAGCCAAAACCTCTCCCACTTGAGAGGAAAACCCAAACGAATTATTCTTCTTATAAACACTTCAATTAATGAATACCAAGACCAAGACCCCTGAACAACTTGGTACTCCAAGACCAAGTCACAAAGCTTCCTTGATGAGATCATTCTTCCTCGAGTCAATGATAGTTATCCCTCTTGCTTCTTCCTTCTTCTCGGCTACTGATGAGATCCATCATTAGACATATTTGGAGGGGTTAATAGTCACCTTTTTTCCTTCTTAAGTATCTTTTTCTTGAATTTTTATTATTATTTGGGTTATGATGCTAGTATAGGTTGTGACTAAGGCTAACATACTCTAAGTGCCTAATATAAGGTTGAGTGCAGAAAATCATGATTTATTAAGCACTTTTATAAAGATTTTGTCACAAAGATTTGGAGGAGACAACAAGGAGAAAATATAGGAGGATTTTCCACCCTCAAACGCAGCCGAAGGATCCTAAAGATTCTCTCCAAGAAATTCAAATTCCAAGAGGCAGCCAAGCAACTAAAGACAAAGGGCACTCAATCTATGTTTACTTGGAGTCAAAGTGGACTCAATCACCATTTTCAAGGGAGTTGTTGGTAGTTGCCCTGTAGAATAAATAGAGCAGAGCTAGAGCTAGGAAGAGTTAGTCTATTCTAGTCTTGATTCCATTTAAAACTATTGTTATGATCAATTGAGCTTTTTGTTTTATTCCAAGATCAAACTTTAAGAGATGTATGCAGCTATTCTTTTATGAAATGAGCAGAGTGTTTTCATTTGATTGATTTAATTTCATAGGGCTAGGCTCATGGGTTACGGCCCAATCCATGTGCCTCAGCTTCTCTACTGTTCTTATCTTTTCCTTTCTATCATTTAGCTAGTTTTTCTTCTGCCGTTTAAGTTAGGTCTGCTTCTGATAAGTTTCAATACTATTTAGTTTTGTGTTGTTGTAGTTTCATTTGCTTATGCATAGTGAAATAGAGTAAAAACTCCAAAACTATGGTCAAGTCTCTCCCCTCTCATCTCTGTCAATAGTGTTCGAGTAAGGCAGACCTCCCGACAGGCCAAAATTGCTTTCTGTTCGAGTTTGGGGAATAATTTGTATTTACCAAGTCCAAGCCTTTCCTTAATTGTATCACCTCACATTTTTGTTTGTTTCCCGTGCATAAATCTGTAGGTGTGCTTCACTTCTGATCACTGCTCTTACGTTTCCATTTCCCTCCTTTACTTCTCACTTTAACCACTGCACTTACCTTTGTATTTTCCTAATGCACTTAGCCCTTCAAAGCCTTATTTCAATGTTTTCTTATTCATGGTCGCCTTTACCTTTTTAACGCTAAATGCTTGAAAAAACCATCGAAACCCATCTTCTACCTTTCCTCCTCAAAATCCCCGCTACCGTACTTTGCATTTCACACTTTGCATTGTTTAGGTAGTTTTCGTTAACACTTACCACTCATCTCGTCGATCGCAATATTGCATACATCGCAATTGCACTTTGCACCGCTTACCTTTTGTCCTGAAGACTTACCGCTCCCCTTTTTTGATTGCCCAATGTATTCCTTTGTTCTATCGATCACTGTCACCTTACTCGTTTTAACGCAAAAAGCTTGAAAACCACTGAAAACTGACCTCCACATTTCTCCTCGAAATTCCCACCATCGTACATCACATTTCGAAAATCGCAACTTTCAACTCTTACCTTTAAACACGTACCACTTTTTCTGGATGATTGTGATATTGTGATCTTGCAAATCTCAAATTGCATCATTTACCTGTTTGCATAATACTTACCGCTTATTTCCGCCGATGCAATAACTCCGCCACAGTCCCACTGCCACATCAATCGCACTTCACATCCTTTAGATATTACCCTTAACACTTACCGCTCATTCTTGCGATTGCAATATCGCAAATCACATCCTATAGTTCATACCATATCACACATTGCATCCCGCAACTTTTCCCGCAACGCACTTCGCACTTCGCACATTTCAGTTAATTTCATTAAACCCTTAGTGGCTATCCATTTAAACTTGCGAAGTTGTGATTGCGAAATCGTACATCGCAAATTTTACCTCCATCGCATTCTTCCACATCACTCTTGAGTTCTTTCCACTCCAAAGCCTTTTTGCGTTATAATCAATTTTTATAAGGTTTTAACCCCCTCATTCCGCTTCCAAACCTCGTTTCATGTGTTGAACTTCCCATTAGCCTCTTTTAGCCCTTTTTCTTCCTCCAAGCTGCAAATTAACTCTTTTTAGTTATAATTAAGTCATGGATAGATTAGTTGCATGGATAAGAGCATGGTAGATAGATCATAGGATAAGTAGAATGAATTCAGTTGTTTGGCCAAGTTAAGTGTGGTTTAGAATTAGTTTCCTTCCTGCCATTTATTTTCAGCAAGATAGCTTAGTTTCTTTTCAGTCATTTCCCTTTTTTCCAATTACATCAGTTCATTCTTGTCGTTTCTTTTCAGCACTTTATTTTAAATTTCCTTTCTGTCATTTCCTTCTGGTAATTTACTTTCCATTTTTTCTCATAATTTAAACAGCGCCATTTCATAAAGTAGAAGAGGATGACATGAACAAAATGTGTTTGTTGTGTATATAGCATTGCCACCTCAAATTTTGTACGAACCCTTGGTTGATAAAGTAAAGTAGGGCAGCCCCTGGGAGTTGCAGCACTCTTGGTGAAATACCAAGGCTCACCAACTACCCTTTAGAATTTTGGTCCTTGGTTCAGCACTGCACTCCTCAACTCTATTTCAGAAACCCTGATGCATGTGTTTGACCAAATTTGACCCTTTCTCTTCCTCCCTCTAGAGTGAGAATTATTATTGACAGTACGACTTGGAATATTCCTTGTTATTCACCCAAAATATTCTCTCACTATGACTGTAATATTTCAGCCTTCTTCCTACAATCTACAAGTCTACAATCTAGTACATGTAGAGTTTATTTGGCCCAAAAACAGTCCCAAAACAATGCTAAAGAACTCGTTGGTCCTTCCTTTCTCCTCATTGGTTATAAGGCTTATTCTTGATGACCTTCACACTATTTACTAGCTTCAGACCTTGAACAAAATTCTTTATCTAAAATGAGGCCGAGCTGCCATATTTATAGCCGTTGGAGCCTCCGTAATAAGCCAACTTGAGTGACGGTGAGTCAACATGTCCTTTGGTGAATATCCTTTATTCCATCTTGAAGCTGACTTGAAGGAGATAATTTTTCTTGGTCGTGGAGAGCTTTCTTACTTATTTAATGACTCATACAAAAATGTAATATTCCCAAGAAGGGTCTTCCATACATGACATTAACTCAATAGGATTTTATGATTTGATGACAAAACCTAAAGGCTCACAATGGGAGCCATTACTAAAAATAAAATTCCTTTCTCATGAAACCCATGAACAAGCATTATAATAATTTTTTTTTTTCTTTACACCAATTAAAAAAAAACACAATTACACATGTCATTATGAAGAACGAATCTAGTTACACTTTTCAAAAGAAGGGGGGACCTAAAGGGGGTTGTTGTTGTTGAAGATATAGTAATTACACACTTGTTATTTTTCGATGATATATTAATTTTTTGTGATGGTTCCAGATGGGATTTTTCTATCATCAAATCATCTCTTCTCCTCTTTTAGAAGGCTATGATCATGTAAGTGACTATTTCAAAACCTTCCCTTTCCCCAATAACCCTTTCCTTTGATGAATCAATGAATATGCAAGATATCTTACCTTTTCAAGTCAAAACATTTGATGCTAACATAAAATACCTTGGGTGCTTTCTGAAACCAAAATATTGTAGGAAGGATGACTAGAATTGTTAATTATGAAAGTTGAAAAAAGGTTAAAAGTGTGGAGGTTTAGATGGATTTGTAGATCTGGAAGGATAGTCCTCCTTAAATCAGTATCAGAAGCAATTATGGTTTATTGGATAACTTTATCTTGGATTCTGAAGGGTGTCCTGAATTCTATGTGAAATATTTGTTCTCTGTTTCTATGGGTAGGCTCAATATAAGATTTAATTCTTCCATGGGTGAGATGGCAGAATATTGTTATTTCCAAGGCATGCGGAGGTTGGGGCATTAAGAATTTTTCATTATTTTAAAAATATCCAAATGTGAAGGTTGGACACTAGTTTTAATAAGAAAGTATATTTTCCCTAACTCGATTGAATATTGGGTGCGCTCTCTATATACGAAAAAAACCAATGTATCAGTCATCTAGAAAGTGGTTCTATCTTCTATTTCGGTGATAGAAGAAGACCTAGACTGGAAGGTAGGAAATGGGGAAATTTTTAGAATTGAGGTGGATCTTTGCATTGGATGTGGCGAGCCTTTTCATCTCCCTCATGAACTAGTCATTTATCTAAATTACAATGGAAGGGTTACCCTTAATTACGTGGCAAAAAAAGTTTTCACCGCTATCTAGGTCCAAGGTTGGGTTGATGTTGCTGAGTTGAACATTCTAGGTTCCTTTGTTGCCTAGTGGAAAAACTATATTTCAGCCCTAAATTCTTTGCATGTATGACTTCGAGATAGGGTGGAGTCATTATGCTAGATACATTCCCCTTTCAAGGATTAAACTCCCAAATCTAGATATCTTCGTATTTTCTCTGCTTGAAGGCTGGAGGTTCATGTGTGGTGGGGAAGAAAATTTGGAAGCTTAGATGCCCTGAAAAGGATAGGGTGTTACTATGATGCCTCATTGAAATTAAAATATGTACTCGGGACAATTGAATAAAAAGGAAAAAGGAGGGTCTTGGTTAGTGTACTCTATGAAAAATTATGACCGAATATTATAGAAATTAGTGTAGATTCTAAATTTCTCATAAAATTTATGAAATCACAAGATTATAAGCTACTCTACTAAACCGTGAAAGCTAATTCATGATAGAGAACACATATCATTAACATGCAAGAAGAAACATCACACATGCACAAATATTTATCTAGGGGAAAGAAACTACTCAAAACCCCTTACTATCTATATTGCATTAATCAAAGAATAGATATGAAATACAATGCTTCCTCAAGCTTGAGCATAATCTGCAAGTGTATAGTCTATCTCTCTCCCCGAATGACTAAACCTGGCCAATTCTTAGCCAAATTTTCAAGCCTCCAAGCTCCTATTTCCTTGCACTTTTCCTTGAGGAATTAGCCCTTATTTTTTAGCGAAATTCCTCAATTGGATTGCGCAATTCATGTAGGCCCATTATTTGAATGCATGCACCACCTGTACACATGGGCTACTCTACTATTGATAATACGTTGCCTTGGAATCTCCATCTCAACTAGGTAACTTGAATTATCTGCATGCATCAATTATTTTGGGTTGATTTATCAATTAACTGGATGACCACTGAGTGTGATTAAAGTTACATTGTATAACTTGACCTTCCACTAGTTTCTCCAATAGTTGGTACTAGTTTAACTGACAATAACTCAACTTAATTGAAATAGATTGCTACAAATTAGCAATCAATCATACAGAACTAAACTCAAGCTTCCCCAACTTGAATTTACTGAGTTAACTGAGTAACAAGAGCCATGTCACCTGAGTTAACTGTAGAAATTACACAACATGCATGTTTATCTTGGATTCACCCGATCTAACATTGTACTAAAGTTAAATATTGAATCGCTTCTACAAATCTTTTGCGGAATTAAAAACAAAATCGCTAATCACATGAAGCAAAGAAGAATCAAATCAAACACAACATAGATAATTTCATGGGGAAATCTTGCTGCTCAAAACCCCACTATCTTCTATTGTATATTCAGCATGGATCATGAAACAATTACATACAAAAACTCTTCTCACAAAATCCCTCCAGTACTCAGCTAATTGTCTCACACTGTCATACAAAAACTGACCAATACTTATCCAATTTATTGTCTCCAGAAAACCTACCTTGCTTGCAAAATCCCTGATGAATGTAATCCCTAAAATATAGGAATTATGGCCTTCCTTGACTGCACAAGTATCATGGGCACTCTTGTGGTGTTTTAACTACAACTGGGTAGCCTAGTAATATCACAACTGATAGTCGCACTTCCCTTTCACCTAGATCTCAACTGGGTCTCCACGGGAATTGACATGCATGCAGCTAATAATAGTAAATCATTAGTTGCATGTTAGATCACTGATTGTGAATTAAATAATATTTAATTCACTTGATCTCTCACTATTTTATCTGACAGTTACAACTAGCACAACTGACTTTAACTCACTTAACTGAGTTAACTGATTACAACATGCATTAAACTAATGCACCACTACACTTCGAACTCTATTACAGCTAGAATTACTCTGCATGCCTCACCAACTACCCTCAACTCGAAATTCATGAGTTAACTAAGTTTAGCACACTCAGTTAATTATTACAAGTTATTTTGATATTAGATTACATTTTATTGTCCATCTTAATTAAGGGATAACTAAAATATACATGCACCAAATTTAGGCCACACCAGTGTAGGTGCTGCTTGGACCTCCTGGTCCCACACTTAGTGTAGGTGCTGCTT